>VZRO01005655.1:892525-965411 GCA_013397915.1 Daphoenositta chrysoptera
GGGGGAGGGGTGGTGGTAACCTGCCTTCCCTCAGAGGATATTTCTCCTCTAATTTGGCCGACTCGGCACAACCTATTACATAATCATAGAGCTGTAGAATGGTTAAGGTTGAAAAAGTTAAACATTGGAGCAGTTTATTTAGGAATGCTGTGGAATCCCCTTTTTGAGAGGCTCTAAATGGGGCTGGGTGTGCCTTGAATATGGCTAACATGCATTCATCCTGTCTTTGGCCAGGTGAGTGAATTACACAGACTCATGGGATTTAATGAGAAACAGCAATTTTTTGCTAGTAAAGCAGTTTTTGCTGACAATAAAACAGTACATATTCATTCTAAAAATCCAGTATCTCATATTTTAAACCATCAGCTCATCTTGATAAAATAGAAGACCTTGGTAGCAAGTATAGTTTACATCACATAACCACATCTAGCCAGACATCTTTGTTCTTTCCCAGAAAGAAGTGACTCATTCACTTCTGCCAGACTTGATACATTCCACTGATCATAGAATGGTAGCTTGGGTTGAAATGAACCTTAAAGATCATCTCTTTTCAACTCCCTGCTATGAGCAGGGACACCTTCTACTAGACCAGGCTGCTCAAAGTCCCATCCAACCTGGCCTTGAACTCTTCCTGGGATGGGGCATCCACAACTTCTCTGGGCAATGCATGCCAGTGCTACATCACCCTATTAGTAAGGAACTTCTTTTAAGCATCTGATCTAAATCTTCCTTCATTTAGTGTAAAACCATTCCCCCTCATCCTGTCACTATATGCCTATGTAAAAATGTTTTATATTTATTTATAACAGAGGAAGGATAATCTGAAGACAAAATACATATGACATATTTATCTCTGGCATTCACCTTACCCTGTGTGAGGGCCTACCAATATGGTCACATGATATAAAATATAACAGGGTATTTAAATTCAAAGATGATTTCTAGGCCACATATGGACCATAGAAATGACTGATCTCATTCAAATCCACAGACCGTCAATAAATTAGTGAATACCATACCTCTAAATCTGTTAGTCTGGTCTAGTTTTGACATCTGCTTTAAAATTCCATTTTAGATATGCAAATTCTCTCTGATGACTGTTAAAGGAATCTTTTATGACTAGAACAGTGGTAGATATTTATCCCGTAGAATATTTAAGTTTGATCAGATAAATCTTCATCTAGATTACTGTTCTACTGTTGATAACATTATCAACCATCTCATTTTTATTTAGTATCATAAGTCTCTAGGTTTAAAAGTAGACTGTTTGCACTTGCATCGGGACAGGCAAGGTAAAAGCTCCCAGCTGAATGGAAGCAGGCTGACGTCCCAGTTCTCAAAAAGGGCAAGACAGATGACCATGGAAAACACAGGTCCATTAGTCTCACTTCTCAGTCTGGTAAGGTTATGAAGATTATACTGGAAGGTATTGAAAAATGCCTAAAGGACAATGCAGTCATTATTCACAGCCAGCACAGCTTCATGAGGGGAAAGTCATGCTTGTTGTGCCTGATTTCATTTTATGATAAGGTAACTCAGCTAGCTGATCAAGGGAAGTCGGTTGATGTAATGTTTCTGGATTTCAGTAAAGATGTTGATACTGTCTCTCACAGCATCCTTGCAGACAAAATGTCCAGTATTCAGCTGGATAAAAACATCATATGATGAATGAGCAACTAGATCATGGGTCAGTCACAAAGGGTTATAGTGAATGTGGTGACATCAGACTGGTGACCTGTCACTAGTGGGGTTCCACAGGGCTCCATTCTTGGCCCTGTCCTCTTCAACATCCTCATAAATGATTTGGAGGCAGGACTGGAAGTGATATCAAGGATGTTTGCAGATGACAGAAAACTGGGAGGAGCTGTTGACTCCCTCAAAGGNAGCCGGGCAAGGGAGGGGATTGTCCCCTCTGCTCCGGGCTGGGGGGGCCTCACCTCCAGTGCGGGACGGTTCTTGGCGCCACAATATAGGAAAAGACATAAAACTGTTAGAGAGTGTCCAAAGGAGGGGAACAAGGGTGGTGAAGGGCCCTGAGGGGAAGCTGTGTGAGGAGTGGCTGAGGGCACTGGGTCTGTTCAGCCCGGAGGAGACTGAGGGGAGGCCTCACTGCAGCTACAACTTCCTCGTGAGGGGAAGGGCAGGGGCAGGCCCTGATCTCTGCTCTGTGGTGACCAGGGACAGGGCCTGAGGGAATGGCCTGAAGCTGTGCCAGAGGAGATTTAGGTTGGGATATTAGGAAAAGGTTCCTCACCCAGAGGGTGATTGGGTGCTGGAACAGGCTCCCCAGGGAAGTGGTTGCAGCAGAATTCAAGAAGCATTTGGACAATATTCCCAGGCACATGGTGTGACTCTTAGGGATCATCTTGTGCATGGCCAGGATTTGGATGATTCTTGTAGGTCCCTTCCAACTCAGCTTATTTTCTGATTCTGTAAAAGTTCTCATAAAAATTCAGTCTTTATTTGATGTGATTCTAGATCCTGAGCTCAGCCAATATCCATCATCGTACTCTTGGTAAAAAATTTTTTGTTCAGTTGTTTTTCTTAATTTCTTGAATGTAGCAAATTCCTCTGGTCAGAAACTTTATTTCCCCCTTTCAAACTCTTGAGGGCCTTTTTCTTTTTTTTTTATCTCACCAGTTCTAAAACACATGTTGTGAGAGAAATCAAACACAAATATTGTAAAAATACATTAAAATTTTAACTGAAGTCATAACTTAAAGTAATGTACAATGTAGAATCTTATACTGCACCTCAGCATGACACAATTTGAGTCAAAGTTGTTCTCTCTTGGAGTTTCATTGCCTCTTTCATTATCTCTTTTTTTCTTTCAGGCAGACAACCAGTTCTTTATGGACATGTTGGTTTTTTAAGTTTTATATATTGCGTCTGCACACTTGCCTGTTTTCTAGACGATAACAAGGAAGAGAGAAGAGGGACCAATAATGGAAAATAATGATGGGAGGGGGAGGATTATTAAATACTCTTGAACCTCCAGAGGCAACATATTTCTATCGCTACCTCTGGCACCAAAAGTAGTTGGCATGAGAACAACCGTCTCTTTTACTCTTCTTTAGTGCAAGGAGACAAAGTTTCTGGTAAAATTTGTACTACCCAAGCAAATTTTTAGAAAAAGGATTGTTTCACTAATTGTCATATCTGTACTGCACAGACTTCTTCCTTATGTGCTTTTCGAATTAGCAACACGAAGCATATTAAACTGATTAATAGCTGTGTGAATTCAGGATCAAGCTAGCTGGAAACAATGACTTGCACTTGTATGTATAAAATTATGGGGCATTGAATAATACTGGCAAAACAAGAACATACTTGAAATCAATTGAGAATTAGTATAAAAATTTAAATGAAATTGCTATCAAATAAAATTACATTTATTAAAGTTATTCAGTTTAAAGTTACATCTTTTTGTATTCTTAGATAAGCCTTTTGACCTAACCTCCAGAGCAATATTTGTCCATAATATGAGCAGGACCAGCTAACACAATCCCAGAGGTGTGTGGTGCCAGCCAAGGGAGGGAAATCTGAGAGTGTGGGGAGAGGCCATGAGGTGACATAGTATTTTGATTTATCAGGAATCATTACAGCCCCCATGAATCTGAGGAATTAAGGCTCCCAGAATACAGTGGCAGTACAAATGCCATCTGTCCTGTTTCTGGGTTGAATCTTTTGCATGCAATTTGTTATATGTGAAACGTACTTCAGAGTATTGTAATCATTACAATATTCAGTCTAAACTGCTTGTAGCTTTGTATGAAGATAGAAATATGAACAAATATTCTGGTTACAATACAGAAGGCTTGAACACAGAAGACTTTTCCTTTTCTATAGATTCTGTGTTTGACTTACATTATCCTCCTGCAAATAGTTGTGCCTTAGTTTGAATATCTGCATAGCAATCCGTATTTTTCCAATGGTCTACTAATGTAAAAAATTAACTGTAGTTGTAAAATTGTGCACGATTAGCACTACAATTTCTTTCTGTGCCCCACTTACTAACACTGCAATTACATTCTGTCCCCCACGTCTAATATTCTGTTACCTAACAGAATATTAGAATTTCCGGTGTAAGGAAGGGACTGATCCTTGCCTTCTCCTTTTCTGAATTGGTACCTCAAGCACAGTTTGAGTTGGGTTAATCCAACAGAAGATCCTTATGGAGCTGCAAGAGGAATGTTGTGTAACAGGACAAGCAGAGATGTACATGTGGTCTCTGTTGAAGGTGCAGCACAGAAACTTCATCCATTTTGAAGGAGCTAGGAAAAAATCTGTGGAACAGGAGTTAGGAGAGTGTTAGGTGCCACAGCTGTAAGCAGGACTGTGAGGAAATGGACCAAACCCAAGTTTTGCTGGCCCTCTGTGTTCCAGCGAGCTGTTAAAGATTAAATGAACAGTGCATAAACCTGGTTTTTCTCCTTCCAGGCAGCCCTACTACTCTTAGGCCTTATGGATGGTATTCATCTTGCCCAACTTTAGAGTTGACAGCCCAGATGTCTACAAGTACTCAACGTAGCCTCTTTTTATAATTCATAGAGGGCACCTTGGGGTACATTTATCTAAATCTAAAGTAGGTATCTAAAACAGGCCAGAGAAATCATGTCTCAGAAGTATAATATCAAGCATTTACTGGATTCAAATTTGATCTATCATATCCATGCTCAGTATGCTATACAATAATTTGTGCATTTATAAGTATCTTCATTGCCTGTGTCATTCTGAGGAAGGGTCTTAAAAAGATTTGCAGTCATAAGAAAGAAGAACAGATGGTGTAACAGCTTCATCTGGCAATGACTAACATACACATATGAGGCCTGCTCAGGACTGATGCCTTTCTCCTCTAAGTAATTGAACAGCTTCTTAACAGGACAGCTGGAAGGACTGCTGAGCCTATTCCCATTCTTCTTGACATGGTGGCCTGGATCTGAAACAGAACAGAGGAGCTGAGTTTCCTGGCATGACCAATTTTTTGCTCACAAAATTAAACAAGGAAAAAAGAAGCAGTATAGTATTTAAAAAATAAAATTGTTTCTATGTTCCTTTGGCTTATTACAGAAAATTGTGAGGTTTGCACACCCATGAAGCAGGAATAAATCAGAAATTGAGTTGTTAATGATTGATGAAGAAAATAGACAGGAAAACTCCTTTAGCAGAGAAAGAATAGATCTTGCAGTGCCTGAGGAAAGTCGTTCACTTGTAGGTGACAAAGGTAAATCCAGAAAGCGATTTTGACAGAATACACTAACAAAATGTTTCAGAAAGGATCTTGCTAGGTAGATCATTGTTCATAGATAACACTGAGAATCAGTGCCAGGACTGAGGATTTCCATGTATGCAGAACGTGGGATGTTCTGTGATTTCAGTACTGAGATACAGATAGTAAGAGAGCTCAAAAAGAGGCTCCCTATATGCCTCAAAGTAAGTCAGTTGAAGCTGAGCACTAAGTTGTCAAGAAGTGCATAAAGGGCAGAGGAGGGGTGGTTTATTTTTGCAGATCTAGGATAGAAATCTACCTTCATGTACCTATGCTGTTACTTTTTTGGCAGAGAAGAAGGTCTGGGAGCTATGAAATACCGAGGGTTGTTCCAGAGAAAGAGCATAAACTATAAAATCTTATGAACAGATGTAAGTTACATTTAGAAGACAGCAGTTGGAAACTTAGATTTAAAGAAGATCTCAGTGACTTTTCTAATAGAAGAAAAACGAAAACAACAGCAAAAGTCATAAAATAGATTCAAAGACCTTTCTGGGTTGGGGTAGAGCAAACTAAAAGAAATAAAAGAGTCTGCAGAAAGAAACTTAGAAGTCAAGATCTTCCATGAAACTTTCTAACATTGAAGACAGACCTAGCTGAGCTCAAACATCAGTTGAAAATAAGAATTAGAGACACAAAAAGGGAAGAGTTTTCAAACCACCTAAAAAAATACTCTCTTAACTACTACTCTTAAACTGTTCAAAAGGCATTTCTGTCCAAGGTTCTCCCAAGGCTAAGACAGAAAATACAAATATCCTGTTCAGTGCAAGCACCAGTTACTCATATCAGATATTTCTTAAAAAAGCCACTAGCAGAAACTGTAAGTGGTCAAATTTTTTTACAGATCTTTATTGTAGTCACTGCTCCAGTATTCAGTTGTTGTCCTTCTTTATACTTTATTATGTATTTATCATGTGCCTTAGTAATTCATACACGCTAGTGATTTAATCAGCTCTTGAAGTGCTCTTAAAGCAAAGATGCCCTTTTAAAACCAAAAATTTCAGGAATTTTATTTGTTTGTTTGTTTTCTGTTTTATTTTGGCTTGTTTGTTCAAGACTTCCCAGTTAACAATTCATTTAACCTTTTTCATTGTGAAGTGTCACATAGAATTATGGTGTAGACCTGCAGGGAAAACTGGAAGAAATATGAAGTCCTGTTGCTGAACATGATTTGTCATGAAACCAAGCCCCTTTGCTGGGTCACTGGGCCAGCCTGATTGAGAGGCCAACGCAATTCAGACTCTACTGCAGACATTGCCCAGTCACCAGTCTTTCACGTGTGCCACATTCCTGCCTTTTCTCTAGCTAAGGCAGACAATATCACAGCTCTCCGGTGAACAACAAAGACTGGAGGAAGCTATTCTGTATCTTAATTATCCTTTTTTGAGCCAACAGGTTTCCTGCTCTCCACCGGCTGTGTTCACCCACCTATGCTCTGGCTTTCCCAAGGTCACAAAGCTCAACAGAGCAGTTTTAAACCACTCTGTAAAGGGAAGTATTTCACCAGTGGGACTTTCTAGATGTGGGTTAATTTTCTTCTGAGACCACCACAAATACTCTTTCCCATCCAGCTTGCCTGAGTGTGAGATATTTATAATCTTAGCACGTGTACCTTAGGGAGAAACACTGCCAAGTTTTGCAGCTAAGCCATCAGGCTGTATATCTGAAATGTATGGTACCTCACCCTGAACCAAATGGTGAGGGGCCTGAATGATCAGAAGGCTGAGAGACAGAAGGTGCAAAGATATATTTGAGCACCAGGGTTCAGATGCTTGACAGTGACAAGGCAAAGAATTGGAAACAAGTTGCCCTGTGGGACGTGGCATTTTCCGGACATAAAGGTGACACATACTCAGTCTAGGCTTGGGAGTATGGATTTATATAGTGCAGACAAACACATCTGCTGGATGTGCAGTCCTCTAGCTTTGGATAAATCATTGTCAGAGGAGTGGGGGGGAGAGGGGGAAAAAAGAGATATTTGTTGTTCCCAGGTGGTTCTTTTAATGAAAGATTGTTTTGCCTCTGGAGGCTGAGTTAGAAACAGCTCCCAAACATCCTAAACCTCAGCTTCTTCCAAATAGTCTGTATCTGAGTTGGAAGAATATCCACATACAAAGAATGTCAATTCAAACAAAAAATTAAAAAAGTAAAAGACAAAACTTTCTTCTTTATCTGGTCCATACAAGCTGAATGAAAATTTGGCATGAATGATGAACAATGACAAATAATATCCTTCCACAGCAAAGTGCAGAGCTCAGTAAACAAATGAACACTTTGGTTTTCTCTTTGTCCTATCACGAGAACAAAGAAAGTCCTCCTTTTCTGTGTCCCATCTCTTTCTGTGACTGAGTGCCTGTATGTGGCTCCAAGTTATCTAGCTTTGAGATAGACCAACCTAAAATCCACTGAATTTTCATTAGAATATAAATAGGCATTTTTAACTTTCTAGAAGAGAAAACTCAAAGTGACTAGGCAAAAGGCACTGAAAATAAAAGGCTTTTAATTCAGTCTCTCACTGCCTACTCAGTCTGCTGGAAAGGTCCATGTTTTTAGGACTTTTGGACAATATACTGATTGCCTGAGTAAGAGAAAACTCAGTAATTCCCTCCTGGTCATTATGAGATTGGTTTTCTTTGTCAAGGCACAGCTCCCTGCAGCCCTCTTCTCTCAGTAGCTTCTCTGCCTGGGCTGAAAGCTCCTAATTGCTTCTCTGTCTCTCTTTACTGATTGCTAATATATCCCACAGCCTTCTGTGAAATCAGGCCCTGTAACTACACAGAGAAGGGACAGTTTCTCTCCTTTTACTAGCCAATTTTTTCTCTTTCTGAACCAAAAATTATATCCCAAAAAACAAGCCTATTTAACAGAACAAGTAGGTTTGTGGGAAACTCTGTCAATAGCCTTCAATCTGCAATTATTTCCTGCTGTGTCCTCATTCAGCAGCATTAATGGACACCAACCTGAAGAAAACATCTGCACTAGAACACCCCCCTAATTTATACGAGCTGAAATACTTACACTTAGTACTAGCCCTTCTCTGTTTACTGAGCGCAGAAAGCCAAATGTCCCCAGGCTTCAGAAAAGTTTGCATTTGTAGCTGAACTTTATGGCTTGTCTCCAGCTCTGATTAGCAGCCAGACTTCTTGTGCTGGCCCCTCACAGACGATGTGTTGCAAAAGCGTCACTGAGACACTGCTTCTTCCCCACTTTCTCCAAGTATTTTTGGTTTATATGTCATCACAGCTGGCCACTGTCCGTATAGTTCTGGAGGCAGATACACCTTGGAGGCAGATGTACGTTCAGATTGCTTGCCAGCTGAGGGTGTATTGCTGGAGCCAGAAGAACAAGATTAGAAGGTGAGATAAACATATGTTTTTATCTCTCAAATAAAGATTGGCTTCTGTTGTACCTTAACTATGAAACTCTGGAGCATTCAAAGGCCTTGAACTAAGATTTTATAGGAAAGGGAGCCTTTTCCCTCAAGATAAAACAACAGGTCCTTTCTACCATTTTTGGTACTTATTATAAATCAAATAGAAATGTGAAACTTATTTTTATCACTCAACACTTCGACAACTTGGAACATTTTATAGGTATGAGTTTTGATCAATAGTTATTGATCAATGTTAGAGAAAGTGGTTATTAGTCCTGAGTGTCTGTAGCAAGAGTGTAGGAAGGTCCTATAGAGTATGTAGGAATAGCACAGACTTTATTTCACAAACCTCTAGAGTGACTTTGGAAAAGTCACAGACTGACATTAGTGCTCTGAAAAGGTCAATATGCATTTTTCCATTAATTACAATAAATCAAAGAACGAAGCTTTAATTTTGCAACGTTTGTGTTTCTTTATATAAACCAAAAGTCAAATAATTTACCTTTATGAACAGTGTTCCTTAGCATGTGTTTTGAGATGCTTGGCATGGGAGAAACCGTATTTATATATTATCAATGCAACTCATATACTATACACAGGGTCCTTTGCATCTATTTTGTAACACAAACATACATACACATTTGTCTTTGCAGACAAGGTGATGTAAGAGCTTTATTTTTAAATGTCTTCTTTCTACAATACTAAAAATGCGATATCTAAAAGACTATATCAGTTGCTCAGTATGTGTAGGCAATATGTTATTTTGACCCACTTCTAAATCTAAATCTAAATCTAAATCCAAACCAAAGTAATGAGCTGCATTCTTTCTCTTCTTGATATATTTCTTCTGTAAAAAGTTTTGCTTTTGCTCCTGTTTGTGATCATCTGAGCTTTTTAAGCCCAAAGGAATCTTTAAAAAGAAATTTGAAAGGTTTTTATGCTTTGGAATACTCCAGTACTTTTAAGTGTGGTTGTATTGCTAACACTGAAATAAGACGTAATGGTATGAAAATCAAAACAGGGTAAGTCAGTTCAACGCAAATACAGAATGTTCAATCTGCAGATATATAAAGCTTATTGCTTTTAGGTCCCAATCAATGTACTTAACCACTTTTAGCATTAATCATATATAAATGCTTTGATTGATTTCCACTGAACTGTTCTAAATCTGAAGCTATTTGTTAACGACTGAACTTACTGCTTTGCAGGAATATATGGAAATATAAGGATCTGTAGATATCCTCTTCTCCCTTGCACAGGGAAAAAAAAGGAGAGTCAGGCAAAAGGACAATGGACAGAATGGAAAAGCAACGCCATTTCAGAAAGCTCTAATTATTGTAAATAACGCTATACACTTCATTTGAAGTTTAAAAAGCTGTTATTGATCTGGTGCAACAAATACAATACAGAAACAAAGATGGGTTCTGACTCTCTTAATGTTGGTTTTACATGACACACATTACTTGGATAGCTGAGTGGCTATCATTCTAAATGCGAAGTGGTAAACTAGAGCAGAGTCCTCTGCAAATTAATTATTTAGTTGCAAGTTGGTGAGCGCATGTTTTAAAAACCCTCCTGAGAAAACTTACTTAAAAAGTCAAAAAATTGTGAATGGTGTATCACCTACTATGGATTTTCTCTCTGCACTTTCCCTGCAAGAAAGGAACTATGCATACAGTGTTTTTATGTTACAGTACTAGCCAACTTGTTCTTTGCAAAAAGAAGTTCTGTAAGAGAACCAGTGCATATGAAAGGTGAAACTAGAAATTCTTGTGTTAAAAAACAAATCTACTTTCATCTAGGCTGTACAGTCTTTAGAGCAACTCTGCTCAGGGTTTACCACAAATAAATTCTTGTCCCAGGATTAGAAAATAATACAAACCTACAAAAAAAACCACTCCGTGATTTGGGTCTTGAAGCAGTAAAATGTGCCTTAAGGCTTTGCAGAATAAAGGGTTTAGAAATTTAAGGTTCAGCCTAAAGCATTATTGTCCTTGATAGAACAGCAGGAGGTAAGGACTGCAGGCAAAATTATCATAGCCTGAAGCCAACCCAGCTGCAACAGGAGAGAGAAGCAGGAGCCAGACAACCCAACAGAACGATAAGCCAGCAGCAGGACAGCAGTATGAAAAGCTGAATCCAGCCAAAACTGGAACCACTATATTATCAGCAATCAGAATCTGGGTTATAGAAAGGCATTGTTTGATTTGTGAAGAAGAGATGACATAATTCTGATTCTTGCATTAGCCTCACTAGGACCTGAATGCTGCAATGAGTTACAAGAAAAATTATTTCCCAGTAACATTCAATGAAGAAATGAATAAGACTTGCAAACAGCAACAACAAAAAGTGGTGTTATGAGAGCATGATTAAGTTATAAGTTCAAGTAATCCAAAGTTTGAACCAAAAGCACTCAGAAGTTTTTGGCCAGTGTTTTTATAATCCCTTGTGTGCATATGTTATGGATGACCATTAATTGCACACTCATTATTTTCTAGATAGGAACCCTTCTTCATTGAAGTGCACAAAATGGGTGACGTTCACCGGGCAAATGTTCAGAATTGTCTAATTTTGTCAAGAAATGTTTTCCCTGACCTCACTCCTCTGTTCTTCAAGACAACCTAATTGGTTTGGCAAAGATTAAAAAAAACATGCACAAGTGAAAACAAACAGAACAGTCAGAGGCATGTGTCCAGGCTGTAAAAACATAGTTCAACTGGTTGAAGTTTTTAGAACTTATTAGTAATTTTTACAAGTTTTTTATAATGAGCAATGAGAATGAGTCCAAGTAATAGGTAACGTTAGCAGCCACAAATTTTGTTTTCATGGGCAACCTAATCTAAGTTCAAAGACTGTACATAAGTCCTAATTTGGTTTAATTTTTTAGTAAAAATAATATTTATGTCAGAACTGTGTGCAACACCATTTCTACTTGTGCTAATGTAGGATCTTAGAGAATGGGGGAATACTGTGAGGACTTCTAACTCTTCCTTTTCTTGAGAATCCAATAGCATGAAAAAATAGATTTAATCTTTGACTGGATTAACAGATGTTACACTGTTCATGATTGCTATAAATATTGGGGATTTTGCCCATATATACTGCCATGCATTAATTTCCCCATACAAGAACTTAAGAATAATTGTGAATTCTCTGTATTATCATAAAGTGGCAGCATAAAAAGTTAAATATCAGGTGATTACTTACCAATAGCAGGTAAAATACTGTTTTAGTAAATTTTCTGAGAATGCATCTCTTGCATAAATATTATAACTCTTGATCTAATTTAGTTGTTGCTGTGTTATTCTTAATTCTCTTTCACATTTTTCTGTCTGCCTATCAGTCTTTCTGCCTGTCTGTCTGCCTCTTTGTTTATAGCCACCAGCCTTGTTGCCATCCAGTTCACAGCAATTTCCCTGTTTACTTGTGTCCAAAGCATAGAATTAATAAATGTGATTTTGTATTGCAGTCAAAATGCCTAATTTAATTCTTCCAGCCACATATATCTCACCTAAATGGACATATCTGATTTTGACCTGAAAATATTTTTGTTTCACATTTCAGTTCCTTACCTGGCTTCTGGCATGAGTAGAAATAGACACTCCATGTCTCATCTTATCTACAGCTAGCTTCCTAATGTTTTTACATGTATTGGTGCTGACTTGAAAATGCAAGTTCTGGATGTTCAAATACCAAATAAGATGTACACACAACATAAAAATTCCAAATTTCTATGAATGTCTACCTGAGTTATAAGGAAAGAAAGGTGTGAAGTTAACAAAATCAGTTGAGGACTTGTTTTACACAAATTGATTTTCCAACACATATACCTCTGAGAAATACTTTATTTTACTACTTATCTTGAAGTATTCTTCAGGTGGTGTGTTTATAATTTAGAGCCTATAAACTGTATTTTTACATAACTCTTGTTTTTTTTCCCAACCCACTACACTCCGTTACGCTACCAGTAAAAAAAGCATGAAGCTATTTATAAGAATGTTTTATAACACAAAAATCAAATTTTCAAAGTCACATCTCCTTCTGGCCAAAGAAAAATTCTGTGGAAATCACATGTGAAAATCCTGGGTGTGAATTCCAATTTAAAACAAAGTGATGAATTGAGGTGGCAGATATCTGGGATGAATAATTATTTTTCTTTTACAGTTTTAAAAATCATGCTTTTGGCAAAAATGCTAGGATTTATTTGAATTTCTCTGAAATGCAGTATCATGTGTCAAACCAAAGCCATGGTAAATATTAGTAACAATAAATAGTGGTTCTTGATGCTGTAGATTTTTATCGTTAGTGGCATTTCTTTCGTATCCCTGTGTTTTGTTACACAGGTTGGAGCAGAGCACGGTGTGATCTGAAATGAATGGTGCACCTGAAGATGGCAAGCAGCAGCAACAACATGATGCCATAAAAGCCATCACATTTCAGAGGATCCACTCCTTTCTGGAGCTTTATAATGTGTACATAACCTTTTTGTGTACTCGGGAGGAAGACAATAGACAGCAACCAGAGCGTTCCCTGTCATTAAGAATAGACAGGAGGCTCCCTAGGGAAAAAAACAGTGACTCCAGATTTTCACCAAGGGACACTTTTCTCAGCACTGTTAGAGCACATTGTTATTAGTCCCACAGGGAGAGGATTAGCTCATCTACCATTTGTCATCTTGTCTACACTGCTCTTTTAGATCTCTTGTCTAAGTAGGAGAGCGGAGGAAAGGAGAAAGACAAATGGAAGAATTCCTTTCCTGCAGTGACTGTCTCCCCAGTGATGGCAGAGGAGTGACCTGGCCAAGTGCCTTGGTCTAAGGCACCTAATTCTTCATGGAAAAAATATAGTAAGATGACTGCTATTCCTAGCTCTTTCAAGAAACCCATATGAAACCTTGTACCTGTATCCACCCTTGGAAATGTGACATTCCACGTCTCCCATACAGAGAAGCTGTTTAATTTTCTCTGAATTATGGCACATTTTACTTACAAACCATAATTTTCCTGTAGAAATGGAGAAAAATATAAGTGGACACAGACTAAATGAGTTCAGTAAAGCTATGCCATTTGATGTACTTGCAACTAGAAGAATTCAATGGTCAAAACTTAAAAAGTAATTTTGCTAGGAAGTTGCTTTCTATGGCATGAAGACCTAAGAGTATATATATATTTTTAGGAAGATAGGCTGTTTCGTATCAGCAGAACCCATAAACTCTTTTTTTTTCCATTGAATCCTTGCCCTAAAACCTCTGCACCCTCCCTCAGAGGAGCAGCCTCTTCCAAGACTTGCTGTGAAAAACTCAGGGTCCAGGAGGGCAAGCCCTGAGGAGCAGTGTACTGAGCAACATGCATGGGCACCCATCAGCCAGTTCATGAATGCTGGGGGGCTCTTGGGCTATCACCCACAGAGGGGGTGAAAACTATGTTGTTCTGTATGTATTTCCCTTAGAAAGACAGGACAATCTCTTCTTTTTTCCTTTATTGCCCACCCAGAGATTTTCACATGCTTATTATGAGTTTAGTTACTATGAGTGTTACTAAATAAGTACTACATAACTAATAACTAAGTACTAAACTTCACATGAATTTCTATGAGTTAGTAAGTCAGAAGTCTTAGATTTCTCTGCCCTTTCAAAGGATGCTTGATAATGGCTGTGACCCAGCATTGTACACTGATGATTGGCCATGTCTTGAAAATTATGTAAGTTGTCATTGTAGGTATGGTGTGGTGCCAATACTGGGAAGTGAAAATAGCCCAGGGAGAACATGGACAGTGAAGCTGAGAAGCACTTTATGAGGTATTAGGAAAGGATTATCTCTTTTTCATGAGCTGTAGAGGACAGTGAAACCATATGTGTTCCACAAAGCTGGGTAAAGACACTGGGTAGAGTCACTGGGTAGCAGAAATGCTGCCTTTGGCCATGAACCGGTGCAGGTCTGCTCTCTGCCTAACTGAATCTGACCCCTTATGTCATACATTAACATAATGCCTAAGTCTGACAGACATGTTGTTCCTAATAATTAATCTTCCCTGGCATTCATTCAATCAATATTGATGGAAATGAACATATGTGGTTTTATTTTTTGGTTAAAAAAAAAAAAAAATCCAGAAAATCAAATATTTCCCTGACAGAAAACCAAATGCAACAGCTCCCCACTCTTTTTCCCAATTTTTTTTAGTTAAACAAATCCCTGGGAGATCACAGAATGCTGTATCAGTTTCCAATTTTTTCAATGCACATAAAAATAATGGCAGCTCCTTTCAGCTCCATTCCATACCTGAACACCAGAAATGTCCATATAAATATATGGAAAGGTATTTATATTTATTTAAAACTGTAATAATAATTTTAAAATATTTATTCTTACTTGTATCAGCAGAGATTATGTCCAGCAGAATGACGCATTTCTCTTCTGCTTAATATTTAACTTTGTTTCCAGCTTTATAAAGGGAAAAACTTCTCTGTCCTTTTTTTTTTTTTTTTTTTTTTTGCCACTGTGCATTAAAAATTTAGAGACTGATGGCATTTTCAGAGCCATGATTAGAAACTTCATTACCCACAGCACTTACAATGCCTTTGCATGTCATAGCTCGACAAAATAGAAAACCCAGGTGATGTTTTAAAGAAGAACTCTGGAACTGTTGGCAGCTCTACAATAGCACATCAAGTATCTGTGGTTGGCCATCATTGGATAAGCAGTTTTCTTTATTAACTTGTCTGAGCATGAAAAAGTGTTGTGAAATACCACAAAATCAGCTTTGTGAAACACAGGGCGATCTCTGCTGATGTTTTATTTAATTCAAACAAATTTTAAATCATAGTTTTTGACAGAATAATTCTGCTCTCTAGAAATAATTTCATAATGATAGTCTTTTAAAACTGGGAAGCCTGTTTTAGTATTTGAAGAGATTTTCTCTCCTCCTCACAATAAAGAGTTTATTTAAAGAGAACCACATTATTTCTTTTTCTAGCCCTTGTTCTATTTCTCATTTAGAGAAGAGCTTCTTTTATCAAACTTCCTTTGAAGGCTGGATAAGATATTGCCAAGATGTTACATCATATTACTGACTCTGTGCAATGACATGCCCTAAAACATATTGAGATTGCCAAGTAATCCAAGCACTTTCACCTGTTTCTGTTTCTTGAATTTTTTAACATGAAATAGTTGTTTTGTACACCATTAAAGAGTGTTATGTGTTCTAAATGTAAAACCAGACTTTACAGCTTACAGTGAATCAAACCTGGGGGCAAAATAGGACTTTCCTGAAGATATGCCTTTCTAAATTACTGATTGGGATCTAGGAACAATGAAAAGAGATGTTTTTCTGGCAGAGTTGGCCTTCCCAAAGACACAGATTTGGCTGATCCAAACTCAATGTTAATCAATTAAGATGGTCCACGGATGAACATAAAAGTCAACCTGTGAAGAGGCAACTGTCTAAAAAGGCCTTTGAAAAACAGAAAATAGGAACTGTCAATGCACCAGGTGGTTGGTACATTGTCAACTCCAGTGAGATGTCCATCTTACTGAATACTGAACCCCTCTGTTACAGAGAGGACTCCTCAGTGTCCAGTTCCTTCTGCTTCAGCACCTTTTATTGAGTCAGGTGGATGAGACACTCTTCCACAAAACGAAATAGCAGAAAGCATTTCTAAGATTTTGCAGAAATTGTTTGACTCTTGTCAGCAGAACACAATGCACAAAATGTGTTTTCTTCCCTCACGGGTTAAAGTTTTTGACAAAGTAAGGTTCAGAGGGTAGTAGATGGCTATAAAAATAAATCAAGTTTGTGACCTGTTATATTCATCTCAGAAACTGAAAGAACATAGCAGGTTCTAAAAACTGGTTATGCACTGTCTACAGGACTGAACTGAAGTGAAATGCTGCGTTACAACTTGAAGTCCTCCTTTGAACCATCATTAGTAGGTAATTTTGTTGAAAAAGCTGAACTGATTAGTGTAGCTGAGAGCAACCTGCTTGAGTTTATGCAAAACAGTTATGGTTAAGGTTTTTCAATTTACTCTGTTTAAACATGGTGGTGGGGGGTAATTTTTTTTTTTAATGCTGCTATAATAACTTCACAGACTATTAAATAATATTGCTCTACCAGCCTGACATAATAAATTAATTCACTAAACAATACATCAGAACAGTTGATTATCTCTCTCTTCCTACCTTCAAGGACCTAGTGTCCTCATGTCTCTAAAAGGAAGGAAGGAAGGAAGGAAGGAAGGAAGGAAGGAAGGAAGAGGTTAATTTCCCAAGATTCTTTTAATTGATTGAAGAACAAAAACCTGTCACCATAACATTTAATAGTAAAGTAATGGACTCCATTGCCTTCAATAATGTTTCTTAATATGTATTTAACAAACTATTGGTTCAGATCAGTTCTTACTGAAAACATCTGGGAGCCAGATCAGGCTCCATACCCTCTTCCTTTGAATTTTCCTCATTTAATGTATTTAATGTAAATAAAATGCTTAATTTTTCCTTATTTTTTTAAGCTGTACTTTATGGTTCTGAGTGAGCATATGATTAATGATTCTGAGTATGTGGTGTGGAAAATTGCCTTCATCCTTTTTCTGTCTTTTCTTTCAATAAAACTTCATTTTTATAAAAAAATACCTTTGAATTAATATTTTTCCAACATTTTAGCATATTTACTCTAGATACTTATAAAAAAAGCTTTTAGTTCTAAACCATACAAATTTATTATTCATTGTTATAAACATTAAACAACTTTGCCTAGCTACCAGCTGCTACTCGGCACAGCAGTCAGTATGGCCAACAGCCTTATTCAAGACCATTAAAATAAAAGAGCACCTATTTTCTGCTACAAGCTACCACCTTTCACCCAACATGATGCACAAAATGGACGTGGAGTACCATTTACAGGATTAATATTACCCAGTGTTTACAGCTAATGGATTTGTGTTACTGCTTCATTTTACAAGGCCTCTTTCCATCTTTTAATTTATCCTCAGGTCTGCTGCTTTATTTTTGTTCCATCATCTTCATAAAAGCCATTATCTTTCCATTAGCAAACCTGCTAAATAACTCTTCATATGCTCTTTGATCTGTCCAGCAGCCGTTTGCATTCTTTGCAGTGAGTTTTTCAATTACACTCAAGAATTTTAAAATACAAGTTTGCTGAGAGCTACTTCACACACTGTGGTACATTTAATTAACATAGGATGGAAGAAAGATTTGCAACCATGTTCCTGCTCTTTGCTGCCATAACAACTCAAGGTTTCCTTCTCTTTTATGCAAATCAGGTCACAGACATTTATGTCATTACAGTGAAAATGCTGTAAATTTTTTAATGCACAAGTGGGCAAAATGTATTTCTCAAAACTTGAATGAAAATAATTGTGCTTTATTTTTGCATTTGGTGCTTTACCTGAAAAAGCTCTCTTTCTGGATACTGGATCTTGAAAGTATTTTCTGAGGGAGTTTTTGTTTGTTTGATTTCACTAGTTATATTCTATTTATTTATTCCTTTCTTTCAATATTATTCTGGCTAGAAGGTGTGGACTGTGACTCCTTTCTGAAGCTATATTTACTTTGTATCAGTTGTGTGACCACAGTGTTGGGTAGTTGTATCCAACAACGGTTCAGAAAAAAATTCTTAAGGATCAACTTGTACATTAAGATGTATCCGTATTTTTGTAGCATTGAATTGTCCCCTGGTTTATGAGACATCCTAGTGAAAATAATCTTTTGTGTCACTCATGTCAGATGTCAAAATGCCTTTATTCTGTGGTAGTTTATAAAGAAATCATACTATGACTCTATATCCTGTAAAGACATTTAATGACACAGAAATGAGTGCATCAGGGGATGTTTCACCTTCATGCCAGGAGAGGAGAATGTACAGTGGGACTGTATTGCCTTTCTCAGAAACTAAGATTCTTCTCTATAGTAAGACCAAAATATATTTTTTAGCAACAAGATTGTATGGCATCCTGATTTCAGAAAGAAGAGAGCAGACTATCATTTTGGTTTATACCTTCCACAAAATTTATGTGTGCTGTCACTGGTCTTGCTCCATTTCCTCTAAGGTCCATAGAAGTTGCATTAAAACGCTGCTTTGAAGGCTGTGAATGAACTTCTGAAAAGCTAGTGGTCAGGTTTTCCATTTCTTCTGTTGTTCCAAAGAAGTTCTCTCCTTGGTATCTGTGGGGATATTAGGATCTCCCTATGGTGTTGTAGTTTTTATTTGTTGTGGAATGGATGAATTAGAGTACAGGGTATTGTTTCTAATACTGAATCTTTAAGACATTAAAAATCAATAGGCAAGACTAGAATGAAAACCTGCTGTGATAATTTAAAAATCCTCCCATGGTACATGCTAGCTTAATTCTGATCGACAGTAAAAGATTTACTACACTGTCTTTTTGGCACCAGGTAGACACGGGTTTTAATTGCTTACAAAATAACAAACATCCCTCTTACACCCCCACTCTTCTTTCAAATACTTTTGGATTTGCTTCAAGAATGAGATTGCTGTCCCAGTCCTACAAGCTGTATGCTTTCTGTTTGACCTGTCATTCTGTACTGAATGCTGGATTAAGCAGTAGATTAAAATGTTTACTGATGTCTGTTCTAGGAAAATTTCTAAGATTCACTGATGATGCAGGTAAAATATTATCTGATAGTTATTGAAGGTACCCCTCTCTGGGGTTGCTATATCTTTTAATGATTATGTTTGCCATACTGGAATATTCATGAAAATGTCCTATACCTTTCGCCAGAAACCACTCTGGCCCATCAAGAAGGAATAAAAGGAAGCATTCATATTCATACCCCTGCAAGACTTGCACTTGTCAGTTTACTACAATTCTCAGAATGTTCACTAGAAAAGTTTGCTTATATTTACAGTGATGTCATGAGCTCAGTATGATGCTCTCAGTTTTGTACACAAATAATTCAAAAGTTAAATGAAAAGATGAATGATGGGCATGGAATGCATTTATTGCCTTGTTTGGAAGTGAAAATACAACAAATTTCCAAGTTTCTGTTATACATGGAGGCATTTACATTTCTATGCATGTTAGAAAAAACCCAAACAACTAGATATTTGAATGAAAGCAAAGAATTGTACAAGTCAGAGAACATGAGCATTTTCTTGTTGTCTCAGACACTCTGCGCAACTGAAAGCCTATTCATGATTGCATTCTAAAGAAGGCGAGCTCAGGACTGAGAGTCCGTATAATCAGGAGGTGGGAAGAAAGGAGCAGAATTCTTGTTGTTCTGTGGGAGAAATGTAGTGAGTCAGTTCTGGCCATGGCAGAGGAGGTGAAGTCCTCCACTTTTAAATAGCTGTACTGCTCTTTCTCCTAAGTACTTTGCTGCTTGTGTTTTGGTGCTCCACTGTAATTTTCCAGAAAGTTGTTGTAGGACAGACATTGATATGTTTAGCTAAGAAATGAGATTTCATTTTGTGCATGGATTTAAATATAGGATAGACTTAGAAATCAAGTGATGAGGTAGCTGTAGACAAGTCAGGTTAAGTTACTGCAACTGCGCGGTGCTGAGTGAGGAGCTCAGGTATGGATTCAGAACAGGGTGAATTTCAGAGACACCTGGGGGCTTCCAATCAATGGCTAGAAATAAATAATCATGCAAAAGTTGTTGCAAAAGAGTGCTAATGCAGTAAAACGAAAGAGGAAATATCCAGACAGACACTGTGATGTACTGATTCATAAATCATTTTGAAGGACTGAAGGTCCCATTTCACCCTATAGTTTATTGTATAGCAAGCTGCATCCAGAACAGGCAACTTCATCTGTGTACTCCATTGACTTGTATTTATACTTGTGTTCATCTCTCCCTATAGAAAGGTGGCTCACAGGTCTTAACCAATACAAAAATAACCTTAGAAGTGTCTTTTCTGTTGGCTTATTTTCTTGAAAAAGTTCATCTTGGGATCAGAAAAGGGCCAGGGATGGCCTCAGTGAATACAGTGGTGGCTCTGTTGAGTCACACCACTTCTCTAAGCATCGGTGAGATACTATTCCTGCTCAACTCCATAGCCAAAACTACGTTCTAATTTTCTGCAGTTTTGTGTCATCCCCAGTATACATGATCATTCTTTGAATCAAGATTTATGAATACATTTAGAACAGGAAATACTGATTTTTATGATTCTTGATTCCTGGTGTCGTAAAGGATATTATACCGATATGGTTATTATCTTAGGTGGTGCCTAAAAGTATTTAACATTGACAGATTCCTCTGAAATCCAGGTTACTTAGCTACTGCTATTCAGCTCACTGCAGGACACAGGAAAGAGTAAAGGGAAGATGATAACATTCAAAAAGAGAAATGGTTTCTATGAGCTCAAGCAATTCTATGTACATTTTATTCTTTCCTCCTCTAGCACTTTTATAGAGCTTTTTTTGCTCTCCACATTTGAAAGAACTGTTGCTCTAATCTTGTTCCTGTTTTTCACAGCAGGCCTACACAATCCCTCCTGCTGTCTGCAATGAGTTACCAAATTGGGCCTATTACATTGTTCCCGTATGCAGAATGACACGCAATCAGTAAAAACTCCTTTTGTTTATACCGTTAATAACAGATGTTGCTCTGCTACATCACACATGCTGTTTAATATTATCAAAACAATTATTCATTTATTCATATTTGTGCAGTGTGTGCAAGCTGGCATTACAGATCTTGCAGACATGGCCTTCATGAATGCATAAACATGAATGCACATCATATAAAATAAATCACTCCCCATTCCCATCACCATTTTTAATCTTATATGTAAAAATTTGATGATATCTTTATTGCTTGCACATGGACAAGGGGGTGACAGACAAAACATGAGCATGTGGAAAAGCTACTGAAATAGTGAAGGGCCCCTTCCTACAGGGAGCTGCTGTGTATGCATGAAAGGGTGTAAGGTTTGCTTGGTCAGGGTCCAAGCACTATGGTGTTAGTTCATCCTTCTTCCCTTTATCCCCTCAGACCTCCTCCAAAAGAAAAACACAAGGAAGAAAAACAGTTCAAGAGTTGGTTTGATTCCTTTTGATTGAATTAACAAGGGTTCATTTTAATTGAATTAACTAGTGGGATAACAGCATGACTGAATTTTAAAGTATAATTAAAGGATTCATCTTCTACTTAATGACAATGGGATAGAAAATTACCTCAGAACAGACGTTACACAAGTTGTCTGTTTCCCTCTTAGAGATGTGCATTTTCAGGTAACATGGCCATTAAACCTTCTTCTATACATGACAGAAGGTTTGGAAATAAACTTACCAATTTAAAGGAAATCTGTTTATGCTTTTGGAAACTTCAAATATTTCCATTTTTTATGATGAATGCCATTATTTGCTTTTGTTAGGATGTAGGATCTCTTGGGTTTTTAATTAAAATAAATAACTTAATAAGGTATTTCCTTCAAATAAAAAGTCTTTTTTTACACATATAAGTGTAACATTCCTGAATCAGTGTGTTTATGCTCCTGATAGTATGCTTATGTTCTAAACAAGTATAATATTTTCTTAATTTGTTTGGCAGAAGTCAGATTTCCATACTGAGGTAAACCAATATTTTACATTCCCTCCTTTTTCAGCATCACCTTCATTGGAATATGAGACAAACTGATCCTTACAGGCTTATGGTAGTTAAACAGACCTTAAGGAAGAAATTTATCTGTGAAGAAATTTATCTGTAAAGAAAATGGTTTGAAGTGAGCAGAATATGCCCCCTCAGGCCTGAATGTAATAGCTTTTCCTGGAAGTATATTCAGAAAAATAATGATCAGGTACCTGATGCAATCTTATAGACCTGCAAGCCAGCAGGCTGTAGATTTATCATTAACCTTCATATCTGCATGACCTAGTGGAAGGTGGATAGAGGTGCCCAAGGGGAGAACTGAATAATTTCTATCTTGCTGTTCCTTTGGAGTTTGTCTTGCAGAATCTGGGTTCTCTGTTGAGTATATTGTTGAAATAATGGTTTAACTACAGGTTGGTTTTCCATCATTTTCTTTTTGGTGTTCACAATGAATTTTTTTTTTTCACCAAGTTGTTTTTCATTCTTGTGGAACTACGTGGTAGAAACTTGTGATCTTTCACACTACACTAGACCTGTGGTTGCTGTAGATCAGACCTTCCCCTGACAGTGAAAAGTTTTAAGGTCTGTAGATGTCTAGAGTGTCCAGAGTCATCTGAGACTCCACATTGTAACCAAGACATCATCCTGTGGCCAGTATGACATAGCATATCTTGGGGGATCTCAGGTTGCACTAGGGTTATATGCATGCTTAGACCCAGCTGACTGAATCAAACCCCAAATATCACAGAAAAAAGGAAATCTGAAATGTGAGAGTGAATAGGTCTAAGTGCTATTACTATACCATTCATCACCTGTTCATCCAAACACTTTCAAACTTTCTAAGTTTCAATAGTCAAGGCCATGCTCTGGAAATAACTTTTCTTATGTAATCACTAGTTGGGTAGAAATTATGTTTATTGCTTTAGAAATATTTACTTTCAGTGTGTTGAAGGGTGATTTCCTGTACAGTCTATTTTCTCAGTTCAATTTTATTTCATGCACTTTTATCATGCTCCCATTTAATCATTTAACATAATAATCTTTTAGTCTTTGAAGTAGATTTTTTCCCATATCAATAACTTGTTCTTATCTATCTTCACTCAACCTGTCTATTTTTCAGTATGCTTTCTCTGATAAGATACCAGTCTAAAGTAAGAAGTATCAGTGATAATATAAAAGACATTTTCTGTGTTACTTGCCATCCCGTTTTTTATGTACTTCAGAAACTTATTTGCTTCCTTTCAGAACAGTTGTACATGGAGCTAAATTTCATGGTGAGCAGTCCATAACATTTCCTTTCTCCATTTTCCATGAGACATTTGAGCAGTCTGTATTTTTGCATTATGGATGCCTAACACAGAAACCGCTTAACCCATTGTTAAAGACAAGATTCTACATGTAACATTATTTGCAACACAACATTTTCTTCAAGTGGATTTCCAGTTATCAGCAGGGCTGTTTTCTTACATTTTGTTGACGATTTTTTCAACTCGATTCAGTCCTTTTTATGTTGTATTCTGGCCTCTCCAGTTTTAAGCAAAGGTGACTATGATTTGGGTTATTCACACACTTTTTAAAACTTGTTACTCTGCAATTTGTAGATCATTGTAAACATATGAAACAGTGATCCTCTTACAGAACCTTTAGAAACCCATCTGCTAACCTTCTATCATGATGAAAAGTAACCACAGATTCACTATCACCGTCTTTTGGTTATTTTTTGGTGCATGGATGAAGCACAGAATTGTCAAAAGTTCAGATTATTTCATATAAGCATACATAAAGCTTTAGTTATGTACCAAGAGATAACAAACAGTTCAGGTATGAAGTAGTGGGCCACTTTTTCAAAACACTGTTGCAAAATTATTTACATCAAATGAAGACCCTAAACTACCCCTAATCAAAACACACTTGAAATGGTCTGTGATTATACAGATGGTGTTTTGGGGAGAAAACCAAGCAAACATCTACTGATGTATACGTTTATATTGTAGTGTATGTTATTAATGTATTGAATGAGTTGGGTTCAGCTTATCTCATCATAATTGAGAAAAATATCTTCATGATTAAGGGTTAGGAGACTGAATTCTTCTGAAGAGTATGAAAGACTGTCCACGTAGAACTGACACTGCTGCATGTAAATATGGTAACACACGTGAAAGAAAAGGTATCTGCATCTTAGCTTTGCCATCCTCAATATATTTGCTACAATTTTAATGTTTATCTATTTTCAATAAATATCATGTGGGAAATTTGTAATACTGTTGCAAAACTCAGTGTGCAATCTTCTGATCAAAGCCGGATTCCTATTTAAGGGCTCAGATTTTGAGTGCTAAACATCTTCATATTGATGTTGACCATCCTCATTGCTCTTTTTGTTCCATAGTGATAAAGGCAAGAACTTGAAATCCTTTAAAGTTAGTTCCTGCATGATTCTCCTTTGTAAAATGTAGGTCTTTGACTACATTTCTATGTAATATCTTTTTAAAATACATCAGGGTAGCTCATGTCAAATACATTTCTTGACAATGATTTATGAATTAGCGAAAAAATTGTTGTGATTTATGAGATGAGCACAGAAATCAAGCTAGTATTTCAAGCATCAATAAACTATAGGAGTTTACGACATATAAATTTAAAATAAACTATAGGAGTTTGCAGACATATAAATTTAAAATAAAGAAAGGTTTTGTTAAGCAAACATCATCAAATAATAGGGCTGATTCAGGACACAGGATAAATAGAACTCATATGTCCACAAAAGATAATAGATGAGGGGGTTATCAGATTTCCAAATCTGAGAAACGGCTATAATAATAATGATACTATTCCACATGTTCCAGAGATTTGTATGCACAATAGTCTTTAAAGCTGGGGAAGTATTATTGTATAGTCACACTACAGACAGGGAAATTGAGTCCTCCTATATAGAGGTTAAGTAAGTGTTGCTCAGAGTTAAGCAAGAAGTCAGTCCAGAGCTTAGAAGGAAGAAGGAATTCCCTGGCTGGCTCAGGAGGTGTGCACCAAGTTGAAGCCCAGCAGCTGCTGTAGCCGTGCCATGTCTGTGCACCCCACTGGCAGCTTGCTGCCCCTACACCTCAGGAGCTCCCCCAGACCCTGGCGACAGTGGGGCTCAGGTGTCAGCAGGGAAGCAGCCTGCAGTACCCCAGAGTTTGTAAGCATGCTCAGACCCTTCCAAGCACTGGAAGCTTTGGTGCTCATAATTCCAGGCCCTGCATTTCCAGCATGCACGGAAACCATTGGTCTCATAGGGACCAGTGTGGTGACACAGCTGCCAAGAAGGCATCTGCTGGCTTTTGTCCCTTCTTAGGACAGACTGGAACCAGGAGCTCTTGTTCTTCTGAGGGAGTAACCTTTTAGCATTTGGATCTATGCAAAATATTATATGTTACAAACTTCTGACCTCCTGAAGGATTGTCCTACTTTTACCAAACTTCAGCCAGATTTACCTCAAGCTAAAAATACTTGAATTTCCTCCATTAAGCTTGTGTTGCTGTATTTCCGTCTCTTCCAGAAGGTTTAATTCCGTTAGTACCTCCTGCCAGCAAACTATAAAGATCTTCCATCCAATAAAATGAACACTTCATAATAAACAATCTTTTAATGTCCACCTCCATCATGGCACCTTCTGTCTGCACTGCCTGATACGTGCTAAAAATACACCCAATCTAAACCTCACTTTAGAAAAGATTATGAGATGTAAATTTTGATCATGGCATGTATATGAACTTAAAATTCACCTCATTATGAACTTTTAGTTTGAATTTTCTTCCAATTAAAATGTGAGTGAAACCTTAGTAAATGACACATTTTATTCCTGTTTGCATAAAGGACTATCCTGCTTAGAGGGAAGCAGTTGATCATTTACTGTTGGTATTACCAATTATTTTTTTATCCTGGGACCATGCAGATAGGAGTACAAGGTCAGACCAACTCTAAAACTCTAGCTGCTATATTTAATTCTGCCTTGACTTGTTGACAGCAGCTGCTGATAGGGATCTTTCACAAAGCTGACCCTTGTTTGCTGCCACTGCTGGGACATTTCTATTGTAACGAGACTCTCAGAGCCTAAACCAAAGGTCACAGTTGTTGAGTGCTCTGCATCCAGTTCCCATAATTAAAAGCATTTGTTAAACTCTTTGGTTAGTGCACCTGTGTTTTTACTTGAGAACTCATTAACTATTAAACACATCAAAAGACAATTTTAGAGGAACTGCATTGCTGTGTAGATGTATGGGAAGCAGCTATAAAATGAAAGAAAATAATGAACAATTGTTGTCCAGGAATGAGATTAATACAGTCAAGGCCCTGGAAATGACAGAAGTGGCCAAAGCCAGCACATTAACAATTGCTTAGTATGTTTTATCTTGTGGGGATAATATCTCAGTTGAGTTTTCCATATTTGGAGAACACACAGCAAGAATTTGTTCATATCTGATGATTTCTTTTGTAATGTTCAGACAGTATTCCTGGAGATTAGAAATAGCATAACATGAGAAGAATTGCCATTTTGCTGAGGACTATAATATTTATCTTCTTTTCTAGCAAAATATGAGGGTTCCTGTAGTGATGGGTGGAATCATGCACTTCTGGTCACTCTTCTGCCTGGATCCTCAGAAGAGGAATGCTGGCCAGCCAGTTAAAGCCCCTCAATGAGTGTATTTTGACAGGTTTGTAGGATCCAAAGGTTATAATATTATATTTTTAGAAGTGCTTTGACCTGCAACCGTCCTGCTGAAATTGTCAACATGTCTTCTCAATTGCCAGGTAATCTTAACCTCCCCAAATTAACTCCTTAACCTTACAATGCTGGGCATTTACAAAGCTAATGGTGGTGAGCTGCTCAGGGCAGGACTGTATGTCCTGTGTGTAAGGCTTTGGAACCATTTCACCTGCAGGCTCTGTCACTATATTTTCATTGCTCAGAAATATCTTATGGTTTTGCAGTTTAAGGGGCCAGTGGGGAACACTGCAAAGGCTGATAGCAGATGTGGGTTGCAATTCTTGTGAATAAATTGTTGAAGCATTTTCTTTAAAGAGAAAATTTCTCTGTGTGTCATCTCAAAATAACTTGAGATTGAGTAATATAGGGAAGTGGTTGACATAACCACACATCCAAGTTAGGAAGCTGAAGAAGATGCTGAGCTGGGGATCCAACATGTTACAGGAATGCTCAAAGGAACAATGCAACTGTTCTCTTTGCCTGCCTGTGAAAACACCACAATCCAAGGATGGATTGCTATTTCTGATGGCTGAGTTAGCAGCTAGAGCACTTTTTTTGATCTGGTCCTGGTAAAAAATAGGCTTTAGTCCCACCTGTGTCCTCAGCATTTTCAATTAATTACTGTAAGTGGCAGCTTCTCCATGTTGTAGCATTTCTAAATCCCATTATTGGTATTTAATTATTTACACTGTATGGAAAATTGGAGCTAGCAATTTCTGAACACTTCAGGTCTTTATAATGCTGTCCCTCTGAGGAGCCAGCACTTAAGTATCTTTTTTTTTTTTTTTAATAGTCTGAGTGTAGAGTAAAGGTGGTTTAAATTACTGAGACCTGTTGGTACAGGACAGGTGGCAAGTTGTTGGCTCCAAACTGGTAAGTCGTCCACAAACAGCTTTTCTTCCTTTTGTTTTAAATGAAGCAATAAACTCATGGCACATGCTGAGTAATAGCTTTGCTGTTTAGTTTCCTAAGCATGGACTTGGGAATGTTTTATTCTGAGTATTAACATTTCAGTGAGATCAAATATAGAAGTTGTTACCTATGATCAGTAGCCCTGTGGTACCTAAACCTTTTCTACATGAACATTTGTGCAAGCAAGTTGGTAAGTTCATCAGAGCATCTCATAACTCCAACACAATAGCAAAGGCTGTGGTGGTGGAGAGAAACAACAAATCTGTGCACTGATAAATTCCACAAATACATATAGTAGGTCTATGGAAATTTGCCCACAGCTTTTTGTTTTAAATCTTAGTGGAGCAAAGCATGATAGATTTGTATTCAATGTTTACCCATATTGTTGTGAAATGTTGAGTGCAAAGTTGTTAGAAGAATTTCAGGAATCCATACTCAATTTCAATTTCAATTCTTATGCAGGAAGAACATTTATTAATTGTTGTGTTTGCATCAGTTGTAGACTATTCACTTGCATTTAGTTTGGCAGTAAAGGTAGAAAAAGTAGTTCAAATTATTTTTCCTTCTTTAGTGTTCAGACTATTGGTTGCTCCCAGTAAGTTTGAGTTTTGTCTGAGTTCTTACCTTTTTCTCGGTTTGGTTAAGACTTCAATGTTTCCCTTATCAAGTCAACACAGTAACTGGTCACAGCCAGCACAGCTTCATGAGAGGAAAGTACTGCTTATCAATCCTGATTTTATTTTATGGCAAGATAACTCAGCTAGCTGATCAAGGGAAGCCAGTTGATGTAATGTTTCTGGATTTCAGTAAAGCTGTTGGTACTGTCTCTCACAGCATCCTTGCAGACAAAATGTGCGGTATTCAGCTGGATAAAGACATCATATGATGGATGAGCAACTGGATCATGGGCTAGGCACAAAAGGTTATAGTGAATGGGGTGACATCAGACTGGTGACCTCTCACTAGGGCTCCTGTGCTCTTCCACATCCTCATATATGATTTGGAGGCAGGACTGGAAGTGATATCAAGGATGTTTGCAGATGACAGAAAACTGGGAGGAGCTGTTGACTCCCTCAAAGGCAGGGAGGCCCTGCATAGAGACCTTGAAAAATTAGGGAGCTGGGCAATCACCAACCAGATGAAGTGCAACAAGGGAAAATGCATTTGATTCTGCACCTGGGATGGGGCAACCCGGGATATAGGGACAGACTGGGGAATGAGGTGCTGGAAAGCAGCTCCTTGGAAAGGGACCCGGAGGTCCTGCTCAGTGGCAAATTGAACCTGAGCCAGCAGTGCCCTGGAGCCAGGAGGGCCAGCCCTGTCCTGGGGGCATCAGGCCCAGCATGGCCAGCCGGGCAAGGGAGGGGATTTTCCCCTCTGCTCCGGGCTGGGGCGGCCTCACCTCCAGTGCGGGACGGTTCTGGGTGCCACAAAATAAGAATGTCATTAAATTATTAGAGAGTGTCCANGAAGAGCAGGGGCAGGCCCTGATCTCTGCCCTGTGGTGACCAGGGACAGGGCCTGAGGGAATGGCCTGAAGCTGAGTCAGAGGGGATTTAGGTTGGATATTAGGAAAAGGTTATTCTCCCAGAGGGTGTTTGGGCACTGGAACAGGCTCCCCAGGAAAGTGGCCACAGCACCAGCGTGGCAGAGATCAAGAAGCATTTGGACAATGCACATGGTGTGACTCTTAGGGGTGGTCTTGTGCCTGACCAGGATCTGGACTTGATTACCCATGTAGGTCCCTTCCAACTTGGCGTATTTTGTGATTCTGTGGAGACAAAATTTTCTAAGTGAACTCAGGAGCTGTTTATTGAACAACTAGAGATGGATTATTTCAGGAATTCTAGGAAACCAAGAATATAAACCCTGATGCCTAGCAAATGTCTACACAATTTTTTAAAATTGTACTTTCCACTCCCTCAAGGAGTCTGTTCCATGCAGAACTGTGCTGTTCTGCCTCAGGGGCTTTCAGTTTCTCCAACTATGAGATATTTGCTTTCAACAGTACGTCATCCTCCCATGTTAGCCATGTGGGGGGTTTCTGGGCTACAAGTTTTTCTTGTATCATTTTGGATTCCTTCACTCAAACCAAAGGGTGTTAATCTGTAATCAACTAAAGAACGCATCATCAGAACTGTAATTTTTATTCATTGAGAACAACTGGGGCCTTAGAGATAATATATAGATATGAATAGTTTATTAATGAACTGGGCAAAACTGGAAGTTGAGAAATGAGAAAAGAAAGTCCTGGAGAGAAAGCTGAAGGAATAATTATTGGCAACAATAGTCAATGAGGAATTAAATTTGTAGAGAATAAAAGGATTGAGAAGGCATAATTTTGATCAGTAATAAAAACAGGTAAGAAAAATTTTAATATTACTTTTAGCTGATGAAGGCTTATTTGTATACTTTTCCTTTCTGCAAGGAACAGATCTCACATTCTATTTAAACACAGTCTACCTCTCTGAGCTGTGTTTGAAGAATATATCAAAAAGGATGGTTATTGTGGATTAGTGAAAAAGAATGCTTCTCAGTTATGACCATCTATAAAACAACTTTGATACGGATGGATGGCAGTGAGTATTTGCCAGTGGTAAAGAAGATATTTGGATCTCTTGTATATTATATGCGGCATTTGTAAAATAACAGCACAGTGACGTTATGGCAAAAGCTACCTTCTTTGGAGAAGTCAAAAAATAATTTCTCAATAAGAATTATGAATCATGCTTGGCTACTAGGGTCATCTTCTCAGTACACAACATCAATGCTTGAACAAATTCTGCAGTATGATCAGAGAAAACCTACAGCACAATGAAAATCAAAGCTAATCACAGTGTTGTGCATCAAAGCTATTTCTGTGCCCTACCACTCTTTTCCTCCTCAGCCCTCAACATTCACATTTGTGCATTCTCTCTTCTCCTTTTTGTCCTTCATCCTAAAGTTCTGCCCTCTGATATATGCTGGTGATAGGGATTTATGTGAGTTGATTTCTTAAATTACTTCTGTCAAAAGTGCCATTTGTCCTCCTAGTGTTTTGTTTTGGTAGGTGGGTTTGTGTGCCCAGGATATCAAATAATTCTGTTTGGATTCTATTGCAACTGAAACCTCTGCCTTTTCTAAGCTTCTGTTAAGAAATCTGGAAATGTATTTTGCCCTTACAAAAGAAACAAAGATCTCCAGAACCAGAAGAAAATTACTCTAACTTTTCTTAGCACAAAACACATTTATGGTGATATTGTGAAAATGTGCTTGTAGAACAAGCTTGCTAAAAAAAATTGAAGAAGTCATTCAGGTTTATTAGTTTCTTTGAAGAAATTATGTTACATGTAATTGACTATCGTGAAGGGTTTATGAAAAGTCCAACTTCCATACAAAATTTTAAAGCCCTTTAGATTGCCAGTGGAAGAAAAATAATTTTCAGTCACAAAACACAGTTCAGCTAAATAGACTCTACAAAAATAACAACATGGAGTTGAAGTACATGGGCATTTCCAGTATAATCGGCTTTCTGTCCCATATGAAAAAAAAAAAAAAAAGGGAAGACATTATTTTGATTTTGTACCAAGAGTTGCTAATTAAAATCATCTTCCCTTTTTATCCTTTTGCTCTATTTCCTTCACCAAATGACAGATAAACTACAATAAGATAGTTCAGCAGTTGGATATGTTTGTGTGCATGCCTGAACACGTACTTGTCTGGTCACACAAAAATTGCAGTTGTGATTGCTGCTGCCACAGAAATTAACACAGCTGATTCCTAAAATTCTTCAAGTGTATTTTAGGTGCCTTTAAAAACAAGCTAAAGGAGGAAGAGTGCAAGGGAATAGAAAAAACAGAGGCAAAGAAAATAAATAATCCTGATGGCATTTTTTAAAAATCTTAAAAGATTTTAAAAATCTTTAAAAAAATCTTAAAAAAAACCTTTTAAAAGGCAGAAATGCTCTAAAGAAAAGAAATGTTTATAAAGAAAGTGACCAATGTGCTGTCTCTTCATGCTGTACTTGTAGACCATCCATTAATGGTGATGCTCAGCTCCAGGCTCATTGCCATGGCTAGGATCCAGTTTCAAGATCCATTAGCACTCCTTACCTCTTGAAGCTTCTTCTGATCAGGCACTGTTCATGATAAGGAAATGACACATTAATTGGTTCAATAGAATGTAAAATTAGGTGCACCAAGATTGCCCTTGGCAACAGACATGAACTGATCGATGTTAACTGTTCCCTAATTTCATTTAGTGTTCAGTGTTGTTCCATTTTGTCTTGCAATCCATGGTATTCATAACTAAAAGAACAGCAAATTACAACGTCTCTGGCATTTCTAAAATGAACAACACTCTGGGTCTAATGGATCTACAAGCTAATTTAGAGGTCGACTTGTTGCAATAGAGCTTCTAGTAAGACATTCATGGCATATGTTTAAGTAACTAAGGTGACGCAGGCGAATCACCATTGCTATTTCACAGCTGTTTAGCAGATATGACTGAATGGTTGACCCATGTACTCGAAGGAGTCCTGTGGGGTTTATATTTATGCAGCATTGGCATGTTGTGTGGATAGTTGGGTTTATTTAATGAACTGCCACTGAGTAACTTAGATAAAAAGAGGTCTGTTATGTTATGTCACTGGAAGACACAGAGATACTCTGCTTATGTGTAAGAACAATGTTACTCCTCAGACCTAGCAACCTCCTGACATCTCCTTCTGCATAAGTTTGAGACTGATAAAACCACTAAAGCAAATCCCTACAGGAAAACCAAAGCCTGTATTCCCTGCTGCCTTAAAACTCCCAAGCTATTTTCTATGGCATCTGGTGGCCATGTCTTGTGAAGAGAGAAGTCAAAGCCCTTCCACAGGTAGCTCTTGGCTTTTGAAAAAAGTGGTTTTTGTGCTCTACCTGCCAGGTGCAAAGCACATCTGGGGCTAAGGGCTTCAAATCTCATATCCATCTCTTCTTTCTGACAACAGAATTGTTACCACTAATTAAAGATAATTCTAGAAATCTCCTCAGGCAGACGTGGCCAGTTGGTGAGGTTTAATAGTCTGGACCCTTAGCCTTTTTTTGCCCTGCTCCATTTAAATGTCCTGTGCTCTGCATCCTCTGTGCTGGTGTTGTCCAAGGTGCAATGCACAGAGGAACAACATCTAACATGCTGCCAGCAAGGCCCAGAAGAGGAGCTGTCAAGCCTGCTTCTAAAAATAAAGGATGATGAGATGGAGGTTCATGGATGATTTTATGATTTTACGTAGAATAAGACAGCTCATTCTCTTTCTCAGTGAATCGTGGACAGTTATTAAGCTGCAGAATATTGGCCTTTAATTAGCAGGAAGAAGAACATGATTAGGGAGTGTAGAAAGAAATGGAATAGAAAAGAAGTCCAAGTAAGTTTTTCTCAATAACTTTTTCCCTTTAAGAAATCCCTAAGGATTTTTAGGATCATGGTGCTAATTTAAATATCTAGTACACTCTGGGTAGTGCCTCCTGTGAATGGTAGGACGTTGCTTTTAGAAAACTTATCCAATGATGATGTTTTTACATTTTGCAGTTTTCAAACTGTGCTTCCCTGTTAGTAATAAAAACCTTTTTTATTTTTTTTTTTTTTCCAATGCCTTAGATCATTTTGGAAAGCATCCCTGCCGGGTCCCTTGCAGGCTGCCTGCTCCTCTCATGTATAAAGTTCATACCTTTTGTGAAGGCAGTTTAAATTCTGACAGACTGGCGTCCAAGCTGGCACTCTGAAGGCTAGTGACCAACATGGGAACTCGCACTTTCCCCGCCGTCTGGTTTGAGTATCCCCTTCTGGGACACGCCAGCCGTGCTTCCAGACATCCTGTTGGAGTGCCACCTTTCAGGATGCCTAGGGACCATGCAGCTGCTCCACACCAGGAGGCCTTTGCTCAAAATAAAAATGACAATAATGCACTCTTTCCCACCTGGAGCTGCGCATAGCAGTGATTGTGCCATTCCTGCTCAGAAAAACTCCGCTAGGACTTTTTAATAAAATTAAACATTTAAAATGTTGAAACTGGATGTGATTTGTCTTTTGGCCATCTGGAATCACAACCTGTCCAGATCAGATGCGTGTATCCAGAGCATTCTTAGTCCTGCTGTTGGCTCTGTGCCACCTTGCTGATTCCAATGAGATTTACCATACACATGGGCTGTTGCTTTTGTCTTTTTTTAACCCAACCACTTCCTTCTGCACTCTTTATGCCTGAACCTTATAGTGTGTGTCATTTGGTCTTACTCTTGACACACTGAAAAACTGCTGCCCATCCCTTCCTTAAATTGCTTTAGCTGCAATGACAGACGTGTATGTGATCTTTCAACAGTTCTGCCATTTACAAAGCACCATTACAATTGTGCACTGCTGTTGCAGCTGTGCTTTCTGATGGAGGTAATACTTTCAAAGTAATTTTGCAAGTTGTGGGGTGAATTGGTTTTTGATGTAGAAATCTGTCTGAATTGTCCAATACCTGTTAAACAGTAACTTGTCCATTTGTCCTTCATTGTGGCACCAAAGTCTCTTAAAATTTACCTAAATCTTCTTTTAGGTAAATTGTTACATTATTCTACATTCTGACATTTACCAAATGTGGTTAAAACAGTCCTCTAAAAAATTTAGCTGGTGTGGGAATCACGCTGGCCTTCTCAGGTTGAGATCTTCCCTTGAGTTTAACTACAACAGGGCACTGTTTAGTAGTCATACATGTGCCAAAACCAGTTCCAGTTCTGTATTATCTACACCCCTTCACCCTCTCCCCCCAAACCAAACAAAAACCAAAGCAAAATACTTCTTTTGTTTTGCAGAACTTAATAAATCTTTAATTGGAGGACTAGAAGAAGAGCAGAAACAGGAATCCAACCCTTGACATCTGTCTTCTTGCCTTTGACATAAAAAGGAAAGAGAATTCTCAGTGGTCAGTCTCTTCAAAAAACTGACACTCAGCTCCCCTGTGTTGTACTCTTTACCCTTTTTAAAGTTTAGTTTGTTTTCTAATACTGTTCCTTCCACAAATCTTTCTTTCTTTACTGTTTAAAAAAATAAACTTTATCCCAGAAATGCTGTATTCAGCATAGAGTAGCTATGAACCTTTCTTTAGATTTCACAATGTGTCACTGAAGCTGTCTTTGATACTTCCAAATAAATTCTGTCATGCGGTTTGTAGCAGTAACATTTTATCTGACATTGTTTGTCCTTCAAATGTCCTTGAATTTCTGTTTCTCCAGAAAGCCTTACACTGGTAATTTAGTATGTGTTACCATTGTAAACCAATAATATGCTGTGACCCTTTTTTCCCCCACAAAGTGTAGCAGCAACAAGAGCTAAGTGCAGAGAGTCCTACACAATTAATCTGAAAATTCACTAGACCATATTTCTAGATGTTATGTATTTCTTCTACAGATACTGCAGTACATACTATCTTGCCAATGTTCCCATTAAAGATCTGCTGGGATTTGGCAATAGCTATGTTAAAAAACTGTTGGAAGGGTCTCTAAGAGACAGTCCATCCCTGAAGACAAGATTAACTATACGTGTTATCATTGCTGACAGATGGCTGTCTAGCATATTTCTAAAGACCTCAGTGGCAGAGAGACTCAGAACAAAATACTCAGCACTCTGTTTTTCTTAACTTTTCACAGTTTAAACTTTCAGCTTCATTGTTTCTTGTCACAATTTATTCTACAGACACAGAATACCTTCTCACTTTTTTACAACAGACTTTCATACTGGAAGGTTTTTTATTGTGATCTCCCTCAAGCCTTCTAAGGGGGAAGAAATTTCTACTGTTTAAATCATTCATCATAGATCATGTGTTCTAAACCTCTGGTCATTTGCACTACTCTCCTTTAGACTTGCATGTGTTGTAGCCACACCCAAGATCAAGTCTTCCACTCTGCCAGATGAAGCAGAAAATGTTCATTCGTGTGTCTTGCCAGGTGCTCCTGTGCCATTGTTACCTTCTTCTCAGTAACATTATACCTGGATGTGGTTCATTGCAGCTCTCTTTCACCCTTGCCTTTAGATTCTTTTCAAAGGATGTTCTTTACCCTTTTCTTCATCTGGTAGTTTTTACTTAAGCACAGATCCTTTCACTTTTTTGTAGTGAATTATATCCCAATTTTAGTAAAATGCAGTTATGACCCTTTTCAATGCTAATGTTGTTTCCCAATCAACATGTAGTCCTTCCCCCTAGGTAGCCCCAGTAAATTTTTAATAACCACACCTTTTATTTCATCCACCAGATTGTTAGTGAAAACACTGGAAAAAATTAAACCAAGTAAAAGCCCTGCATTCAGAGCCATCTTCCATTTCTGCACCAAATTATTGCTAATTACTTGCTGAACGTGATGATCCACCCTGTTGTTCACCTTCTGTGTGACAGAGTCTGTCCAGAACAGTATGGACCAGCAAACTCCCCAGAGCTGGGCAGCCAGGCTTGAGGGTGTCCCAGGACTGGCCATGCCCTCACCCATGGGGCGCAGGCATCTATGTCAACAGCCCCCAACACAGCAAGTGATGAATCTTGGCAAAAGAGGATGGGGGAAAGATGGGGTGGAGACCAGTACTGCTGCAGTGGTGCCAGGGCAGGGACTTACGGCCCTGGGGGCTGAAACAGGGTCCTGAGCATTGGGGAGGGGGTCCCAGGTTGGCTGAGGACATCATTGCCAACTGGTGCCCACAGAGCCAACACGCTTCAAAGACTCTCCCATGAGTAGGTCCAGAGCCATGGTGTTTGCCATCTACTAAGATTTCATTGCTTTCCCAAGACCTGCTATTGAAGGAGGTTAGTTTGGTTTTTTCATCTGTCAGAAGCCAGGAGGGGTCTATTTCCTTCTGCAAACAGAAGAGGAACTTCACCCTGTTCCGAAGTGAAGCAGGGACCTCGTGATAATTTTTTGTGCCTCTTTATTGTTGGATGCCAACTCCTGTCTTCTTTCTTGGTACAATATAATTTATATCTATGGAATATTAAATGCCTATCAGCAGAGAGATTATTATATTATTGGATATTATATTATTAATAATATCATATTATTATTAATATTCTTTAATAATCTTTAACAGAGAAAGTGGTAACAACTTAGACTTCAGGTGAAAGATAAACTAGACTAGTGGAAACTAGTGGACTAGTTTCTGGTGTATCTGAGGTATTTGAATTAGTTACTATGGTGATCCCACCCATGTGATATTTAGTTTTGACTCACAGCTGCTGGAGTCTCTGGCATTGTTCTGGAAATTTTTTTTTGTTATAATAAAAATGCTCAGACTATAAGCATCCTGCTTGAGGCATAAGAAGCAGCTTGAAAAGGAAAAGGTGCCTGCTGCTTAAGCAATATATTTTACTTTTAGGGTTCTTTTTAAGGGAAATGAACTAAATTGCATCTGCCTCATCTTACAATTTTCAACTTGAATTGCACAAAGTATGTTTAAAAAAATTCTAAGCTGCTGCAGTAAAAGTGTGTTTGTTTTTTCTTAGATTACAGATTTTGAGGTTCTTCACGCAAATGCTCTTTCATAGACAATAAATTGAGCAAGACTATGTTTGCGCCCAGAGAGCCATTCTGTTCTGTGTGCGGAGCTCCTAGGGCAATGGGAATTCTGTACCAAAACAGGCTCAGAACAATTTGCAACCTGTGATCTGCAGAGTCCACAAAACTCTTCTGCTATTTTTCAAAGCTACCTTAGACTTCTTTTTTAAGACCGTTGCTCAATAAAATCTCCTCCTTTGATCCACTTCTTACACATACTTTATCTACTCGGCATACCTTAACCCAGCTTCTCCTTAAGTATCAGAAGATGGTCTTTCCCCCCACCCTGGTTTTTTTTTTTTATGGTGTATAATTCTACCTTTTTTTTTATTTTCATCTCTTTGTTTTCCATCTCAATGCTTTAGGGCATCCTGATCCTGAAATAATCTAATTAACAACATAAAGTGTATTATATTGGGAACAGCAGACCAAGAACACCTAATCCAGCTGGTGACACCACTGTATTCTTAGAACACAAGAACAATTGCTAGGAAAATGTGTGAAGAAAGAAATCTAACACTGCTGTAATAATCAGTTCAATCTTATTTGGAATCACTAATATAACTATGCATGGCCATATGGATCCTGTGTGATGTATCACATGAAAGGCTTAAGGTTGTTTGTTAGCTTTGCCATGCGCTAGTTATCAGAATATATTTTACCATAAATTACTTCTACTCTCCAGATATGCTTTTGGTGTAATATGTACTAAAAATACCGACATTTTTGAGACACTACTACTTCAGTTTACTAAAGCTAACTACTGCATTATTCTGTGTTACAGAGTAGAAATTTAACTGGGTTCCTAACATAACTCTTTATTTTACATATTTAAAAAAAAAAATAGTTATAATTTGTCAGTGAACAGAGCTTTTTTAAAACAGATTTAATGCATACATTGCAAGTTTGATTATGTAATCAGCAGCCTACTCATGTTCTGATGGGTTATTGATAGCTTAAAGCATTTTAAGGAATATGATGATTTTTTTTCTTGTGCTCTATTTCCACTAGGGAATTTTAAATTTCACAGTGAAAAGGAAGGATTGACAAAAAGGAGCACTTCTTTCTGGCCCCATTAAAAATTCTGCTTGGAAGCTTGGCAAGGTGAACTTACTGAGAAACCAACATACCTTGACAGTCCAATTTCTTTGATAAAATCACCTTTGTGCATACATATACCTTTGAATACACATTGCAAAATGCTACATGTTGATATCTCCTGAAAAAGAATTATTACCAGATACTTGATCAGGGTGCCAATACATAGCCATTATTTGCTATTTACTTGCTTTGAAATGTACTTGTTTAAGGCTGCATTTGGACTCCACAACTCAACATTTGCTTAGAAAAAAATCTTATCTGCAAAAGTGACAACTACATGAACTAAGGGAACTGTTCTACTTCTCTGTTAGAGACTCCTCTGTTTTTGGATTGTACTGTATCTCCCAATTCCATCACTTGTTTATGGTCAAACATTTTGTCTTTGATGTAATTCTATCTCAACTGTGCATGTAAACAGGCTTAAGAAATCTAATAACATCAGAATTTTTACCAGTGTAAACTAAATCTAAAGTAAAATCCTACTCTGATTTATGTGTAAGTTCAAATGCCTTACACAGCATTTCTTCATAAATATTTGACCAAATTTTTTCGTTTTTTTCTAGTCAGTAGAAATAATTTGGTAAATCTAAAGCTTCCAGAAAGAAAGTCTGTTGTCTAATTTAGACATTTAAGCTTGATCATTCAGGTTCTATCACTGAAGGTCTTTAAAACTAAGTAATTATTTCCATGGATAAATTAAGCAAATGTTTCAGGAAATACTTAAGACACATAAGGTTTAGTCAAAATTTAGGTACAATAATCAGGTGAATTTGATTCACATAAAGATTTTTCTTCACACACAGTTTTCATGACTGCCATGCTACCTTCTCAGATACAGAGCTGAACAAAAATGAATTTTAGCAGCAATTTTACCATCCTCTATATAATTTGTAATTTAATGTTCTCAAGTCTTTATATTTCAATATTGTTTTGAGTTTACTGTATGCCTTAAAAGATTCGTTTGAATTTTTATTTTCCAGTTTTCTCTTTAGATCACTTCTCAGTTGAAGATACTCTCCAATAAATAACAAATTTTATTTTTTTGTTTTATAGGGTGCCTTCCTGAGTGGTTTGAAAAACACCTGATTTCTAATGTTAGTCCTCACCTTTTTTTTTTAAAAGGAGTTGTAATTATAAGATGCTTCAGAATGAACTAAAAAATTAGGCTTCATAATTCCTATTTGTGAATCTTAGAAGTATAACTTCTATTTTTGTGCCTTTTTTCTTTTTCTTTCTTTTNCTTTTTTTTTTTTCTTTTTTTTTTTTTTTTTTTTTTTTTTGATTTCCCTATGACTTGCTTTCACTTTCATTTATTTTTCTTCTGTTTGGCATTTAGGATATTCCCTGTCTCTTTGTTCTTCACAAACTTCTCATGGCCTGATTTCTCTTTAAATCACTATCTATTGCTTACATTCTCTATCACTTAATTCATTCCAGAACTGACTTACTTAAACTCCTCTGTGCCACTTAGTAAGTACTTGACTCATTATCTGCTCTGTATAATTTGCAGAAATAAGTTTTTAAAAAGCAATAAATATTAGAACGTCCATGATTAGATTACAATTACAGAGGGGTAAGATTGTGTTATAAAGAGAGAAAAAACCTGCTGCTTATACTTTGGAATGGAATATTACCTAGCACATTTTTTATCTTAGAAAATACTTTTCTGAAGACCTTGACTTCTGATAGAAACATGATTATATTATTTGCATTACTGCCATCTCACTGGTAAGGTATTACTGTTTAATGCATCTATGTTCCTACATTCCTTCATGTATTTAACTCTTTGTGTTGTTTCTTTTTCTTTTTTTTTTTTAATGCGAAGCCCAAGAGTAATAATCAGCAGCTTATAAATGACAACTCAAATTATGCAAATTGCAATGTAGGTAGAAAATAGGTTTTTTCTTATAACTGGTGAGCTAGTATTCAGTCAATAAATTATGTTATTGGTACAGATAGGCTTCCCTAATCCACCTCCACAGGTGCTGGTTCCAAGATAAAGGCACTCCAACAGGTTTTTTAGAAAGTTGATTTCATAATAGAAAACATTTAGGTGTTTAATGCAGACACTCTTTAGCACAAACAAGTCTGGTATCTTTAGGTAACTATTCTGTTTCACTGTTACTTACTGGTAAGTCTAGCTCTGAAACAACTTGAAATTGACTTCTCTGACTGTAAAATTCCCCCATCCCCTATAAATATTGCAAAGGATTCAATACTAGAGAAACGGAAATCATGTAAGCAACATAAATAAAATTCTAATCAAACTTTATTAAAATTCAGAGACATAAAGAAAAGCAATTTTTTTTTTTTTTTTTTTTTAATGCATCAGTGCTTAGGGCTTATATTTGCTGTTCAGGTCTTATAAGATTTGCTTTCCTGAGCTGGAAAAGTGAGGTATCTTCCTTTACAGTTGCTGCTGTATGAACAAAAAGTAAACTGAGCTATCAAAAGCATTGCAGATAAATAGCTAAATATGGACAAGTGTAAGGCCCAGTTTCAGAGTTTTTCAGCATCGTATGTTGAAATTTCCGATCTGTTTGTGTGCCCTCTCCATTTTAAGGACTATGCCGATTGAATGGCTGCAGCACACATTCCTGTCTGCTCCTTACCTGTAGCTCCCCATAATCGGTTCCATTCCCTCCAGGACCCATTTCTTCTATGAAGCACATAACCACATTCTTTAGACAGCAAAGACACAAAGATACACGCAAGAGCTCTGCTGGCTCCTTGCCTGTGCTTGGGAGGCCAAAGACCATTTCACATTGCACACTGCAGACAGACAATGCAGCTCTGGAGCATAGCAGGAGCATCCTTATCTTGCCATAGCGTCTGCTTGCTCTAGTTTGAATTCCAGCAGCAAACCCGACTCCCAAAGGAGTTTGTGCTTCATTATATACCAACCCTGAGAGGAACAGTTAGACTGCAAGTTCAGCTTTTTTTGGCAAGGAAATGATGTCTTGACAGACACCGAATTTGTGCAGATACACTGGTTGAATATTTTGCTTGCTCTTCTACTTAATCTATACAAGTGAGTGTATACATGTGAATAATTTTATGGAATAAAAATGCTTCCATGTTGAGAAAGCTAATCTATTTTCTGAGACTTTTGGGGATCTTAAGCTTTGTTTAATTCAGTTTTGGGGAAGTATTTGGGTCTTGAGTAATATAAGACAGCAACTGTGAAACACCTGTGTGCTGGATTTGATGGGGGTAGAATTGTCCTCAGAGTGGCTGGTATGGGCCTGTGTTTTAGATTTGTGCTGAACAAAGGGTTCATAATATCATGATTTTTTTGTTATTCCTGAGCAAGGGTCGTGCAGAGACAAGGGCTTTTCCAGTTTTGTGCTCCCTGCTGATGAGGAAGTTGGGAGTGCATGGGATATTGGGAGGAGACACAGCCGGGACCAGGTGACCCAAAGTGATGAGAGGAATATTCCATACTAGATGACATCATGCTCAGTATATAAAATGGGAGTAAGAAGGAAGAAGGGGAGGACATTCAGAGGGAAGGTGTTTGTGTTCCCAAGTCTCCATTACATGTGATGGGGCCCCTCTCTCCTGGAGATGGCTGAACACCTGCCTGACCTTGGGAAGCAGTGAATTCCTTCCTTGTTTTGCTTTGCTTATGTGGGTGGCTTTCACTTTCTCTATTGAACTGTCTTTATCTCAACCCACAGGTTTTCTACCTTTTACCCTTCAGATTCTCTTCCCGATCCCACTACTGGGGACTGACTGAGCAGGCTGAGTGGGGCTTAATTGTCCGCTGAGATTAAAGCATGACAACCTGTTACTAAAATTTTTTGATAGCTTTTAAATACATTTTTAATGAGAAATGACTCATTGATTTTCATTTATTTTCTCAGTTGAATTAAAAATGTTGTTAAAATACTGACATTTTGAGCTGTTTGAGTGAAGTCTCTAATGAACTCACCTGCCTTTTTGAATATTGCCTTTCAATCAAATAGAGTAACTCACACATTTTACCAAATTTCCTACATGCCCCAAAGCTAAGAGCCTTTTAATGTTGCAACACCAGAAAACACCCCTACTGTTCCACCACTGTCCATGTCTAAGCATCTAGGCACCTATCTTCCTTCTATGGTCTTCAGATTATAATTCCTCATTTTGATGGATGAGGAACAAAGAATTAAAGCAGAATTTAAGTGCAGACTTTCTGCACTTCCAGTCTGTGTTCTGGTCTCTTGTCTTTGAAATAGATAACTTTAAACATGAGGCAAACCGAGTAACAGATGACTGGATGCACCTGTGACCCTTCTTACTATGTGTATCACAAGCCCAAAGTTACAGTTCTTCAAGTTTTTTCTCTGAGTAGGTGACTTTATTGCACAGTAGCCCAGTTTCAACAGGATGCACTCGGAGTGTATCTACTCCAGACAACTGGCATTGTGGGATATGGCCACATATCTTTTGGCTCATATCTATTTTGGCTTATAAAGTTATTTTGGGGGTTATTGTATGTGCACCTGAATCACGTCCATTCAATCACACTGTTCTAGGAAAGGTCTATTTTATACACTGTTTAATTCAACGTGTTAATTTGGTCTAACTTGCATTTAGAGAGTGATTTTCATAAGATGCTACCCAGCAGAATGGGTCAGTAACACAAAGAGGCAGCAAGGCTATTGGAGACACGGTAAGCCATAGGTGTACCACAGCTTTACCTTGATATGTCTATTACTTAAGAGTAATACAAGATTAAATACGACCCGTACTTCCTTCAAAGATTTATGGAAGCTCTTGAAAAAGCTTAAATGCAAGAAATTAGGCAGTGGTCCATTTCTTAATTTGACAACTTCAACCTCCTCCACAAACATCTAATTGTATGGACCCAGCTTTGACATGTCACTAGAACTAGATCAGAACATTATAAGGGTTTTGATAAAGAATATGAGACTTATAGATCACTCTTACAGAGCTGTATAGTCCCTAACAAAATTAGAGTTTTGCACTTTAAAAAAAACCTGTGAAGTATTTTAGTTTAGTGCAGAGATTGTATTTTGAAATGCTGATTCTCAGGTAGCTATTTCAGATTTTTATTATCTTCCAAATCCAACAACTGTACTAAATAGGTGCACTTATATATATTTGCAAAAGAAGTACATCTTTTTTTCCTTGGCTGTAAAATTTTAGATTAAAATATCAAATATGAATGCTTTGGAGTGGGGGATCTTACATTGTAAAGCAACAGTGTTTTGCCTTACTACTGATTCTGATTATTGCTCTGGCCTAAGCCCTGTCTCTGCCTTTCAATTCTTCAGAACCCTGCCACTCAGCTGCTGGGAAGAAACATCCATCTCAATAGTCTGACAGTTCTCCTTTTGTGACAATACTTCCCTTTTGGAGTTCTGCTTCTCATCTGCCTCTCTGGCTCCCTCAATAATCACACACAATAGCATCATGTAAAACATTTTACTTTGGTTATTTTCTGTTCATATTGCAAAGCTCCAGGGAGAAGATTACCCATCTTTTATTGACTAAGTAGCAGAGTCCTTATATACCAGAGATTATTATTTGAATTCTTTCTCCACTAGCTCTGATGTATATTACTCTCACTTGCAATCAGGCATCCAGATTTCTGTGAGTTTTTAATTTTTTTTTTTTTTAAATTCCTTTCTGGAAAGCTGTTTCATGGCTCTTTATTATAAATTGCCAGATTGTACTTTCAAACTGAAGATACATAGGGATAATGTTAGCAAAGTAAAATGAATTCCAGCACAAAAATCCCCCACCTCTGCAGTTTCTCAAGGTTCGTGGATTTTTATATAATAATCTTTTTTTAAAGTCATGTATTTTTTATGAGTCTGAGACACACCGATTCCAATAAGTCTTTGGGCTATAGAAATAGAAAAGAAACAGGATGTAATGTTGCATATCATAATATATGAAGCAATCATTCAAATGTAGCTTGCAGTAAGTCAATAAACCTCTACTGTATTGAGGCAACTGAAGTGTAGGATATTCATGCAAAAGTTGTTTATTCAGTGTATGTGAAGACCGTTCTTTTCTAGTTTTTGAAGTGTGCCTGAAATGTATTGCTAATTCCTTGAAACTAACCAGTATTAATGTGGTAGGTGCATTAATGGCAGTGAGAAAAACAGAGCAAGGACAGCTTTTGTTCGTGCATTTCTTAGAACAAGAGGGAAAGTCCTGTGTATACACAGTTCTGTATTTCTTTTTTCTGCCTTGAAATAGGGGAAATTATGCCAGCTATGGGTGTGCAGTTCCTTGTGCTCTTGCCTGTTCTTCAGAACAGAGAAAGGTTTTGAGATTTCAGTTCTTCAAGGTATCTGAGGGCCTTTAGGCAGCAAAGTCTGTGCTCCAGAGTCCCTAGAAAATCCTTTAATTTTACCAATAAATTTTAATGGTTACATGATACAAACCATGAATCTTGACAAACTTCCAAGGTTTCCCCTCCATGGAACCCTAACCATGGGTTGGTTAAAGTATTGTAGACATTAAAGGATGCCATTTGGACAAAGCGGAGTGGGAGGGTCGAGCTGATGGTCTGTTTAGTGCAGGGCGAGGAGCAGGAGGCCCCGGAAGAGAGTGCTGATTGCACTTACCAGAAGTTACTCCATGCGAAAGAAGCAACAAAAAACAATGTAATAACAACAAATGCAGAGGATGTAGGTCCCAGGGATGCAGTCTGGGCATGGAGGTGGAAATAAGAGGAAAAGCTTTTCTTAGTGCAGACCCAGGAATATGACCTTGGCAAAGGACATGCTATGTTCTCAGCAAGGGTAGTGCCCATTCATGTACTCAGTAGCAATCCTGGCACACAGACGACATGTAGCACATCCTTTTGTGTGACAGACACAACCAAGGTCAGAAAATTGACTATTTTATTTGTGGGGTTTTCACCTAAGAACCTTCTGGGTTGTGACGCGGAAACTATACTGCTGTTGATGTTATGGCTACTCCCTTGCAAAACCTGGGGCACAGAAGCCTGCTCGGCAGGAAAATCTCTCAATTTGCTGCTAAAACTACTTCTTCTCTGTCTGTGGAAGTGATTCCTAAAGGCAGTTATTCCATTTTATAGAAAGCGATGCTTAACCAAATCAGAGGAATGAGGTTCTCATTCTTCATATCACAGATGTGACACAGGTGCAATTAAGCAAGGTATAATCACAAAGACTACACAGGCATAACAATTTTTCGGTAATGTGAGAAAAGTGATAGGGATGAACTTTTTTTCCCTAGGTCTTACCTCCCTAGGCCTACCAATAATGCAGGAGTCCAGTACGGTTCAGAACAATAGGCTGCTCATACTCACATCAAGAGATCTCTGCATTCAAAAGGAAAATACATAGAATTAATCTAAAATATCTTAGCTGTTATATTTACTTGCCTGGAAGAAAGAAAAATTGTTTCATTATGATGCCCTCTAGGTTATAAGAGCAGCATTCATTCAGGGAGGAGAGAAACAATGCTTTATGATTTCTCTGATAAAGCCAGCATGAGTCAGATTTCAAACATTAAGTAAAAAATAGTTTTCTCATGCTGATCACAATCAGTCTCCAAAGTAAAAAAAGACAATGTGAAATCAATACTTCTCTACTCTTTTGTATTTTCTGAGCAGAGATGGAGGGCCATGTAATTGAATAAATCATTTGCTATGAATTTGTCATTCAGCTTCCATAGCCAGGACTAAAGTCTCTGCATTAGGTACCATTATATAATCTATTTTACATTTCAGGGCCACACAAAATTATATACTGATAATTCATCAAGAAGTTTCAGGTTTTCCTCGAGGCAGAAAATTACTTCCAAAAATGTCCTGCTTTAAGAGGTGTAATGCCCTTCCAGGGATATCTGCAAGGATTTTGTGCAGGGCTAGGGTTCAAAACAGAGAATTATCAATAAGATTTACAGAACCTTAATTAATGGAATAACTGCAAAAGAATTTTATATAAATGTAACGTTTAAGTCTTTTGACTTAAAAACAGGCTAGAATGTTGTTCATAGTGCCACTCCTTTAGCAGAAGTGTAGAAAACAAAAAAAACCTTACACAAAACCAATTGCTTTAATAAAATCTAACTTTATAACACACTCCATGACTGTTTCAGAGAACATTCTGACAAACAGAATGCAAGGGACCAGGGGCAATTTAATTATAATTTTGTGCGTATGGAGGTTCACCAGATGGCAAATATCTTTGCTGCAAGAAGAAATCCTTGAAGACAGGGAATGTACAAAGTTCAGATGATACTTTTTATATGTCTCATGTTAAATAGAATGCAAGCAAGCAATAAATTACCTGGTAAGAAAGACTCAAAAGTGAGTAAGACTAGATAGATAGATTGGACCTCTTAATCACCCTTGTGATGCTTCAGAGGAATGCATTGTTAATTCTAGCAAGGGTATTCACACTTCAGGAGTGGCATATGAGTGCATTTAGACAATGCCAATAATAACTTGTTTGTACAAGGATGTGAATCCTCTAAACATCTGTCAGAAGTTTAGCTGTTTTACTAGAGTAAAATACTTACTTGGAATTACATGTTGTCTTGAATAATGCCACCTATTTTCCATTACATCATCATAACCCTAGAGTGTGAGTCAGGGAACAGATTTCTAGAATTCCACCTGTATTAGATTTAGGTTGTCATCTAAGTCCATGTAGCACTCTAGGACATCTACTTCTTGCATTTACACTGATTTTAATACATACCCTTATCTTTAGCTTGAGTCTTCCTGTTGTGTTTAATTGCTTACATTTGTCCAAAGCATCTCTGCTAGGAAATAAAGGAAAAATATCCAAGCAGTGCTTCATGGAGATGTAGATAAAAACAGCTAGGAATCTGAACTCCATTCCTAGTAAAGCTGCAAAGGGAATAGACATACAGGATTGCTATCAGCTTCATGTGATATTGTTTTTCGGAGACACTACCTATTTATCATGTATAGGCTAGTAGCTAAAGTATTCATCTAGGAAATAAAAGGCCATCGTTCATCATGAAGTTCATGAACCATCATGAGTTCTCTTCATTCTCAATGTGTTGGAGTCTGCACTGCAGCTATGCAGTGGTGCGAGCTGGTGACAGCCCTTGCCATCTCTCAGGAAGTTTTTTACAGCAGCTTAACTGATGAGGCATACAGTTAGATCACAAAACTGTGTTACAACTTTACTTCCTGGAAAACTAGTCTGAGTTAATGATGATCTAATGTAAAACACACACATTGTTGGATAAAACATAAAAGTAGATAAGTGGATAATTACAGGAAAAAATGCTGGAGAAATTTTGGTAAGTCCCTGAAGGAATCATACTGTTTAGACATCCTTGTGATCACGGAATAGTGGTTTTTTGTGTGCCTTCCCCCTCCTGCTTCATGTGACACTTTTCATTTTCTCTGTCCATGTAGCCCCAAAGTTTTTGCACCGTGTGGGTTCAGACTCAGTTAAGGCAGTGGGACTCAGTCTCCATTACTGAGGCATCAGAGAGGCATCAGACAGCACCACAGCTCTCATAATTAGGTTGTTTTCAGGTCTAAACTGGTACAGTAGTGTGTTACACTATGCTGGGACTATTTTGCACCTTGTATGATTCAGATTGAAAAATCTAGAAAAGGTATAGAAACAGGGTTTTGTATTAATATCTATGAGCACATTTCAATAAAGGAGAAAATAAAGGAAACTACTACAAACTACTAAGGAATCTACACTATTATTAGAAAATATAAAGAATGTGTTTTTCATTTACACTCCCCCGGACACCAGCAATACTGAAAGCACAACAGAACAATTTTCAGACCTGGCAGCACAAGGCTGTCAGGGGTGTGGTCTCAGGGCTGTGGTCTCAGGGGCTGAACCTGTGCTGATTTTTAGGCTTTTCACCTCTGAGCTAAGCAAACTGAAGTACATGCATGTTTCTGTGGGCTGTGACTGCATGCTTGACTGCAGAGTGGATAGACCTCGAAAAGCAAAGAGGTCCTGCTACACTCACCAAGACATTGTGTTGCACCAGGATGACGGTAGCATCAGCTTTATGGTATTTAACCCAAAAGCACTGCAGGTCCAGTGTATTTTAGAAATAGGCTTTTTATCATTTTATTGGTTTTCTGCTAGAAATCAGTTTAATCAGTAAACAATTTAGACCTAGATCTCATAAAAAACCATACCTTGCTTAATCTTCTGACTTGTTCCAGACAGAATACTTTCTGCTATACTCTAGACTTTCAATGATCTTAAGGTTGAGTAAATAAATAAATTAAGTCTGCATCCCCCCGAGTTGGAGTGGAAAATGACTATTTGTCTCCTGTACCTAATACTTTTATTGAACTCTCCAGTCTGGATTCTTTCTAGTGATCTGCCTGTAATTTTCCCCTGTGGAAACACAGAAAGAGGTACTGCCTGAGACCCTTCTCCTCTCTAAGTGCAAGGAGGGTCCACGTTCTGCCATAACTTACACTACTACAGCATACTTAGGAGTACTGCTTCACTGATTCATGCTAGGAGATTTGTGGTGAGTAAAGCTGCAAAGTGTTCATTACTGAGCTGCAATCAATTAATTGTGGAGTCAGCGGTCCATTTGTAGTGATACCACTGCATATCAACACACCAGCACCAGAACATAGGAGAAATAACTAGAATACCTTTTGGAAAAGACAAAATGGCATGTGATGTAAATGCTGGCCAGCTATATGATGGTGCTTGAAGAGAAGGAAGTCTTCAAACAATCATATAATCACACAATCATAGAATACCAGGCTGGAAGGATTCAAAAGGATCATCTGGTCCAATCTTTCTTGGCAAAAGCATGGTCTAGACAAGATTGCCCACCACCCTGTCCAGTTGAATCTTAGAAGTGTCCCATTTTGGGGAATCCACCAATTCCCTAGGGAGATTATTCCAAAGACTGATTGTTTGCATTATGAAAAAATTTCCTCTTGTGTCCAGTTTGAATCTCCTCAGATGTAACTTGTATCCATTATCACTTTTCTTTTCCTTGTGACTCCTTGAAAAACGGAATCTCCATCTTTGCAGCCATCCTGTAAATACTGGAACATGGTGGTAATGTCTCCCCTAAGCCTTCTTTTCTCAAGGCTGAATAAACCCAGTTTTCTCAGCCTTTCCTCATATATCATCCTTCCCATTCCTTTGATCATCTTTGTGACCCTCCTCTGGACTCTCTCCAACCTGTCCACAAACTTTTTTTGAATGATGAGGACCAAAACTGAACACAGTGTTCCAGGTCTGGTCTGACAAGCATTGAGTAAAATGAGATAACAGCTTTATCTCTGCTGGTGATGCCCTTGTTGATGCAACCCAGTGCTCTCTTGGCTTTTTTTTGGGACAGCAGCACAATGTTCCCTCATACTGAGCTTATAAACAAAAGACAACTTTCTTTTTCACTTGGAAGTGCTTACAGGCACTTAAACAGCTCTTTTTACTGCACACTGTCTCCCTCTCTTTTTTGACTAACAATCTTTGTTGAAATACAGTAAAGTTTCTTTTTTATATTTAGAAGAACTGCAGAGCACTGGATGCTGGGGACAGCTGGAGTGTGTGGGATGTGGCATGCTATTTATTCTCCTCACTCTGAGAAAGCAGCAGATGGGTGACTACTTTATTAAATCAGAGTCCGTGTATGGTATCTCCCAGATGTTGACCACATGATCTGCCTTGCTAGGTCATGAAGAACCTATTCCTATGTGCCCACTTTTTAAAATTCATTCCACCAAGTTGCTGAGCTGCTGATTCACATCTGTCTTGTTTTACTGATGGAATAAGGGAGATGGGCTTTAAAAAAGAAGAAAACAACAACTGAGAGCTTTTCATATAATTTTAAGTACTTTGTGATGCATTTATAAACATACAACAGAGCTTGCAGTCACTTTATTTCAAGTACTCTGGGTGTCTGCTTTAATGGCACAGCATGCTTATAAATACATTAACATTTAAAGGAGCAGCAGTATGGGCCTGTAAGATAGAGAGTGGAAGAGGACATTTTCAACTCTTTATTAAGCAAAGGGTATAGAAGAGTATTTGAAGAGCTATTGGTAATGCAGCTCATAAATAGCACAGGAATAAACCTCGCTGTCAGCTAGGAGGCATCACTGATTGAAGCTCCATAATTAAGAAGCCAACATTGATTCCTTTTAAGACCCAACCAGGCCAAAACAGAATCTTGCCCAGATGCTTTGGTTATCCTTACTCAGCACACAGATAGCTCAACAGAACTGCTCTGTCTGCTTAGGTGCATGGGAGACACTGTAGCAGGAGGGCTAGGGTTACGTTGTGCAAGTAATTGCTGCTTTATTTGTTGAGATGAAAAAACAGGGGAATGTTTTCCACAGTCAACGGAAACTGTTTCATTTTCTCTAGGATATAAAAAGCAAAGGTTTGAAAACTTATGGTATTTCCAAAGAGCCAGACCAAGTCTAAGCAGCAGAGCTACTTGTACCCCAGGAGTCTCCTCTTGACTCCACACCACGCAGTGCGTTTTGAGAGACGTGTTTCTACTCAACCAATGCAGTACCTGGGCTCAGTGGAGGTTTGAATCTGACACAGGCTGTACTTTCACAGGAAGGCTGCAGAGGAATGACAGACAATAAAACGTATTCCTTTGACATCTTGGTTAGCACCACGAGGAGCTAAGCTGCCCACACTGGGGCTGGCAGCTCTGCTCTCCACGATGGTCAGGCCATAAAGCCGAGTGCGCAGTGCAGAATCCATCAGCGATTTCCTGTTCCAGAAACACTGCGGGACAAACTTGCAGAAGAAGTTTCTACACAAAGAAACAGGTACTCAGGGTGGGTGCAGACTTGATTTTACAAGTACATCTGTTCTGTTTATTTTTGCTTCTTTGCAGTGTTATCAACTTCTGCTCCATATGGATGATCCATATTGTGCCTTGGTGAAATGATACCACATTATGCTTTTATGCTTTTATCATCAAACACTACTCATGAAAAAATCACCAGGTTTGCCTAGGTTCATCTGTTCAATTTATTTTCCCAAAACTTTATTTTGAATAAAACACCTACGGTAAATGTGATTTATGTAAATGAATAAAACAAAACAGTTATATAAGCTTTTTGAATCATTCAGATTCTTTCTGTTGTTGTTAAACTGTATGAAATACTCTACCAACATATTTTCTTTGGGCTATTTAATTTCTTAAGTCTTGCAGCTAAATATATGAAATAATAGGACATGTACAAAGTCTTTCATTCTGATTTTATTTCCATTTTCTATGCCAATCTTTTCAGACAAAGAAGCTCTAATATTTCAAAAAGAGTTTTACTTATGAGTTTTTCCAGTCTCTTTCCAAATGCCTGTTGCAATCTTTCCCTTTCAATCTTGGAAGTCAGCTTTATTTTCATCTTTTCTCTTTTCTTTTAAATTTTCCCTCTCCAGACCTCAAGGCAGAGGAAACAGGCCAATGCAAAAAAACAATTTAAAAAAATCGTATAACTTTAAAGAAGAAATTAGATAATTATGTAGTCCCACACTGCTATTTCCTGAGTCCTTTCCCTGCCCCAGCTCAACCTTGCAGGCTCCTGACAAGTCATCTATTCTTAGTGACCCCAGGGATGTTCAGGGGAGTGGTGAGCTCTGTATTGGGTCACTGATATTTGTTCTTGTTGAAATAGGAGTAAAATTAAAATAAAAGTAAAATAAAATTAAATGAAACAAAACAAAATAAAATGTCAGAAAGAGAAAATGAGTGAGGTAAACAGCAACCTGCACAGCTAGAATATCTTCTGCAGGTTCTGCTGAAACTTTGCTCCCTGTACAAGCCAGCACAGCCATATGAGCTCCACTAGGCCTCTTCCCTGAGCTTGTCTGAGGACAAAGGGTGGCACTCTTGCTCCTTCAGGTGGGTCCTGTTTCAGGGTCCTGAGGTCAGGCCAGTAAGAGCCTCATCCTGTCCCTGTCCCAGGGCTGGGGCTGCCCCTGGTGCTGCTCTGGCCCCGGGGAGCCACGGGCCCACAGTGTGTCCTGGCACTCCCTGTGCCGTTCAGCTGGGCCAAAGAGCTGCCTGAAAAAGGAACAAGGTGGGTGGAAGTTGTCCTTCTCCATGGCTCACAGGAGACAGTGCTGCTGAGGTGATCCCACTCTTCCTCCTGCTGTGATGGACTCCCAGTCCCAGCAGGTCCATGAGCATGTCTTCTGGGGTGGTATGTCCATGAAAGAACCCACCTGAATATAACCCAGCAACAACCTGGACCCAAACTGACAAAAACCAGCAACTGTTGGGACTTCTTGGGACTTCAAATTATGCTCTTTGCCTTGGAGCATACAACCCTGTGCAGATGGTACCTGTTGTGATATATAAAGGTTGTATCTCAGTTTTGAGAGAAATGAGAGAAAATTCTCTGCCTCATGTTTATCACACTGATTTCCATATTCTCTAAAATGACTATCACTCACTTTTAAACTATTCTTTTACAAGTAACAGCCCACTGGTATAGCTGGTATTATAAAAACACTGTAAGTGATGACTGGAACTAGTCAAACAATTGCAGTTAAGTTAGATTTACAGAAGACAGCAACAGGATATTTTTCCTGTCCTAATATATCTTCAGGCTGATGCCAACTTAGCTGCCAGAAAATCCTGATTTCACGTCCTTTTGTCTAGTTTAGACTTCAGGCCTATTTTCTTCCAGCAGAGTAGCACTGTCCACAGTGACTTTATTGCAGTTTTAGTTTTCTATACACAGAGATACAGCTTTAGCTACATCACTATTATATGTTATGATATCAGCTATCATCAAGGATGGACAAAGCTATTCTGGTCTAGCACTTCTTCACATCATGAAATTAATCTCAGAAAATAGTTATACTTGCACAAGCAGTTTTTTAGAAGTGTTTCTGCCTTAGAATTTGTAGTTGTATATTTATTTATCTTTTTTTTTTTTTAATCACAGAAATCAACCAAGCCTCTATAGTAATGGGTTATATTTCTCTGGGGCCTTCAATTGCACTCTAAAAGCACCTGGAGGAAGGTTGTAAAAAGCTGGGGGTCGGTCTTTTCTCCCAGGTAACAAGTGATAGAACAAGAAGCAGCAACCTTAATTTGTGTGAGAGGAGCTTTAGTTTGGATATTAGGAAAAATTTCTTCACAGAAAAGGTCATCAAGTCCAAGAACAGGCTTCCCAGGGAAGTAGTTGAGCCACCACGCTGGAAGTATTTGAAAGTTATGTAGATATGCCTCTCAGGGACACGGTTTCATGCTGGACTTGGCAGTGCTGGGTTAATGGTTGGACTTGATGATCTTAGGGGTCTTTGACAACCTAAAAAGTTCTGTTATCCTGTGGTAAGGAAAATATTTGTTTCATCAGTTTAATGATGGTATTTAGAGAGTCCAAAACCATTCTATCAATAGAATACTGTCGAGAACATACTTCATTGTTTTGCAGTATATTTTCTGTCCATGGAAGTGTATTGGTGGCATGAGGAGAAAGGCAGTAATCTTGAACGTATTCCATGACGGGGAGAAAAAAAGAGAAAATATGATATTGCTATGTTTTTATCCATCCACGTGATATTTTGAATGATTGTATTGACAGTGTTTATCTTTGAGAAGAGGAATAGCTGATCTCATTATAAAGCAAAAAAATAATTAAGGATATAGAAATGGTGTAATTAGGATCTTTCGTCTTGTCTCATTTTGAAATAGCAGGCAAATATTGTGTCACTTTCACAGGTAGCACAAGAAAGGAAGAGAGTAAGAAATAACCTTTTCTCACAGAATATGTAGAGCCTGTGAAACTCTCTGACAGATGGCATTGAAGAGGTTATCCGGATTTGGAAACGAAAATAGCAGTTCAGTAACAAAAACATCTACCATTAAAATATATATATATATTTACCATAATAGAGTTTGGAAATACCATCCTTTTGGCTTCATGGTATTGGTCAGCCCGTGAGTAATTCAACCAAAGGAATTATTTGTTAGAACTGTCAGGTTTTTTGTCTTTTGAAGCATCTGCTATCTGCTTAATCAAAGTAAGCAGGGTGGGAAATCATATATAGTGATAATCTATTGAATCAAATGAATCAAGAAGAAAACAAAGTAAAATGAACAGAATGACAGAATGCAGTGACGCAGTTTTAGAATGAAAATGCAAAGGAGAGGATGAAGGGAAAGAAACACAGTGATTTACTGGGATGAATTTGCAGCTGTTGGGCACTATCAGAGCTGTACACAGCTTTAAGTGAAATCATAGGCATAAATGCACTTGTGTATTTCACTCTTCTAATAACAGTGTTGAAGACTGTGTAAAGGTGCCAGGCAAATACGGCTGAAAGTATTGCTTAATATTTACTCTATTTGTTCAAGGCTTTGTGGTTTAAGGCTCAGGGGGGTCTGGTTTTATTATGAAAAAGGCAGAGACATTATTCTGTTCATTAAATTTTTTAACACATCTGCTATCAAAATAATAGATTAGAGCTGTTCTTAAACTGCTTTGTTCTCTTCTTTGATCCTGTACTATAGGCTGGTTAGCTTGTTTGTATGGACAATGCACTGCAAAGTTGGGTTTCTGCTGGTTTGAGCATAATGAAGGCAGATATGCTTTGTTGGGACCAGGCATAGATGAAAAATCAGTCTTTATATAACATAGGAGAAGTATGAGAGATCTTAAAACAGGTGGTTGACATGTATGGCCAAGGACGATCATGAACAGACACTTACTGGAGCTCCTTTGCCATAAGGAATTATGTTATCGACTGCTGGTCGAGGTTTTCAGAGTACTGTTTTCCTTACATGTCCAAGGGGAATGAACGGATGTGGTGTAGCTGTGTATGGTTTCTTCCAGCCTGACATGGTAAACCTCTTCCTTGTGGTGTGGGATGGTGTTTTGTTCTGCTGTTAAGAGAGACTCTTTTCTTAAAAAAAAAAACAAACAAAAAACCCCCAAAAATGTAAATATTGAAGCTGGTAATATAAAATAAACTCTATAAATGTACATGTACATATATATACAGATATATGCCTCAAATAGCTACATTTTTAATGTTTACTCACTTTCAATTGTCCCATTTTTGTTTATATGTATATATATATAGAAGTGCAGACACTGATATTGAAAAATACAATTATTTTTGGGCAACTGGATTGTGTGAAGAACAAAAAAACCAATAAAAATGATGCTATCTTCTCTTTGCACTCATCTTGCTTTTTTTCTACTTCCTCTTCTTCCCTCTGCCTCAGCTTACAGTCCTGTCATGTTTGATACACAGAACATAATTTAGATAACTTGCTCTCTGATGCTAAGGCTACAGCTCACATGTTAATACAGCTTTATACCAGAGCTTTTCCTCAGTACAGCATCCTAAAAAAAAAGTTAATTTCCTTTTATTTAGTCCTTCTTGAAATAAATTTTGGGTATTCCAACACACCAAAACCCCACTTAAAAATGTCCTGTTAGAAGACCTCTTATCCAGCTGCAACCTACTGCGTTCTCCCATCTATCTCAAGTCCCAGAAACACAGAGAAAGTATTTGATTGGACTGAACCTGCCTGTGGTATTTTCATGAGATGTTAAATTTCTTTTCCCATAACTTCATACAATTTTCATTTCTTTCTGCTGATGTTTAAATTGAGCCTTTAATTTGTTCTTTTTTTCTTGTCTCGACTCACTTTTTGCTGTATTTTTGCTGCAATATTAATGGCCTTTTAGCCCTCCTGCTGGAACACCTATGGAAATGTCTTCTTCCCTTGTGCTTCAATATAAACAAAAACTACTGTCTCTCCATCTTAAAAAGGGCATGAAGAAGGACTCAGAGCACTACTGAGGTTGGTCACCCTCTCCTCAATCCCTGGGAAGGTGATGGGGCTGCTGATTCTGGAAACCATTTCCAGAAATATTAGGGGCTTAACATCAGCCAACATTTTGTTACTGTGCTGGTGGCTGAGCACCAGAACAGGTTGTCCAAAGAAGCTGTGGAGGCTCCATCCCTGGATGTATTTGAGAGCTTTCTGGACACAGACGTGGACAACTGGCCCTAGGTGGCTCTCCTAGAGCAAAGTGTTGAAGCAGGTGACTTCTGGTCCCTTCCAACATCACGGAGGTCCCTTCCAAGCTCAACCATCCTGTATTCTGTGACTGCGTTGGCAATCTTTATCTTGATGAGTTCTCTTTGATTTTGAATATGGATTAATAAACTACAGTATTCTCCTTATGTCAATCTCTTTCTTTTAATTAAAAAGAATTAAATTTAAAAAAACGTTAATTGGAAAACATTCAAGAGTAATTTTTGTGAATCAGTATTTCCTTCTTGGGCCATTTCTTAGACTGTAGAGATTAGAATCTTAAAATTATCTAGAATGACTTTCCATAGGATCCCAGACTTCCTTAATTTACATCATAAGATCATAGCATTGAAGAATAAATCAGGTTGGAAAGATCCTGAGGAGATTTCTAGTCTAACCACCTGTTCAAAGCAAGGCAATCTATGAGATAAACAAAGTTCCATAGGGCTTGAAAACCTCCAAGAGTGGACACAATCTGCCCCAATAGCTGTCTGTTCTCATTGTTGCTCTTCCATTTGAAGGAATATATATATTTTTTTAAAAAGCCTCCTATTCTGAATTAAAATGCCCCAGAAATTGAAATTCTACCACAGGCCTTCATCAATTCTTCAAGGGTTGATGTCTTCTATGAGTAAAAAAAGTTCTGTTTCATTTTGACTCTATTTTTTTTCCTTTTAATTGCCAGTCACTACATCTTTGTATACTTCTGTCTAGCAGTTTAAAGAACTCTTTGCTATCATATTGTTTTTCTTTATATATGTATATATGTATATATGTATATATGTTGGCTAAACTTGGACTTCTTCTCTATTAAAGGAAACCAACTGGTCTCTTTAGGTCTTTCAGTATAAGATCTGTTTTTCAGTGTTTTTTCTTGACAGAAATTCTTCTCTATATCTCCTCCAGTTTATCACCCTTTTGGAACAGTAAAAACATGAAATTAATAATTTTTTTAGAAACAATCATAGAGCATTTCCAGTTATATAGATAATAAAGCTCTACTCATTAGTTCCCAGTTAAACACAGTAATTTGATAATCATCTCTGGATGATTATCTGGATTGGACATGTTATCCAAGAACTACCATTTGTTTATGGATAACTTGCACCTGAAGTTAAAATGGAGAGTCCTTGGCTGGCTCTATGTACTAATCTTTCTCAAACAGAATACCACAAGAAACTTAAAAGCTGTTTCTCAAAAATTCCAAAGAATTTTTACAAGTTTTGAGACCTCAGTTGGGCCTACATTTGGCATCACAGGAATGCATAAGTGAAGTGATGTGGTGTTGCTGACTAATCATGGGATGGGGCCATAGTCAGGAAAATGTGGGTTGTAGAGACAGGTTATTTTGGCTTCCCGGTGGGACAGCTGGGCAGGATCAGTCTAAATTGACACTAGATGTCACTACTGATCCATGAAAATACTCCCCAGGCTGCCTTTTATGTGGCTGTAAATAAGGTGAACTGCAGAAAGAAGTTCTGAAAATCTATGTTTGCACCTCACTTCTAAAGATCCCCTTTCTCACTGGTCTGCAAATTACATTCCCGCGGAATCCCTTCAGGCTTCACAGATATGCAAGTAATCTTTCTCCACGTCTTTCTACTTGAATTCATTGTAGCTTCATTCTCCGGACTCTTCTAAATTAGTCTTTTATTATGCTGCAGTTATGCAGCATCAGCAACTTTTGGTTTAAATTGATTTACGTTTAGAAGCCATTCACTAACCACATTTCACATTTGCCAAATGGAAAAAGATGAGATTAGGGATTGATTATTCTGCCACTTAAATTTTCCTTTCTCTGCAATATGAAACTTTCAGATCGATTCAGCTGGACAAAATGTAAACAGAGGTCAAGTGTCTTTTTGATACAGGTATGCTGAAAAGGGGAACTTAAATAAGATGAGACACTTGCAGACCAGTCTTTCCTGAATTACAGAAAGTGCTTGATACGTCCATTCATCAAAACCTTTACTCATTTCTAAAAAGCGAACTCATGCCCATGCTTTTTCTTTATTCTCAGGGGAGATTTAATTTTGTGTACTGTGGCCCCTGTATGCCTTGCATCGCAAGCAGGGCCGTGTGCGTGTGTGCGCGCACTTTCCCCCCAACATTTCAAACACTTGACAGCTGGGTGAAGTTTTCCTTCCGCCCAGAGAAGGACTTTTTGCATTTCATAATGGATTGCCAGTGCTGCCAGGGCTATTTTCTCTCCAGCTGTGAGAGTGGCTTTTTAAAATGACTCACAAAAGCTGCTAGCCAGCTGCTTCACCTCAGCCTTCACAAGGGCCTTGCATTCTAAACAGGGGTAGCGCTGACTTACTTTAGAAGGGCTCATTTATTTGGATGTTGCAGATGTATTCTGCACACAACAGTTGATCCTAAAGAGACCTCCATTCAGGCAGGTGAGTCATGGGCTTACATCACTGCAGGTGTTGACTTCGTGTTAATGTTGTGAAGAGGAAACATCCCATGTGTTAGTCAGTCATCCTTGGACCCCTTCCAGAAAACACACAAAGCAAAGTATGCACAATATGCTAATTTGTAGCTACTGTATGTATTATACAACTTATAAGACATCTGTAAAGATCGGTGCTTACATAGGTATTAAAACTAAAATGTTTTTCATGATGTCCCAAAATGGAAAAAATACTAAGCTCCTTGGTATTTATGTGGCAACTGATCTTAAACCAAATCATAGAATTACAGTGATTAGAAATTGCAAAGACCTTGATGTCATTCAGTCTTCTTTTACACCAGCTCATATGTGCTGCCTACAATATTTTGCTAGTTTTTATGGGCTGAGGAAAATAAATATTCTCTTCAATAGTCTGGGATCAGCAAGAGCTTTATGATTTTGTGTCAGACAAGACATGCTTTCACATTTAGTCTTGAGGTTAATGAATATATTTTTACTTCTTGAAAACATAAACATTTCTACCACAAGTATTGAATTTTTTTTAAAGGCAGGGATTGCTTAAACTCTGCTTTCCAACTAGTTCAAGAAGTAGTACCTCATTATCATAAATCGTTGTTCATTAGGCATATTCTGCAAACCCCAACCCATCTTCCCACTTTTCCCTCTTTTATTGGGATTGTAGATACGTGAGGTTTGACATAGTACCAACTCGGGTGAGTTAAGCACAAACAGCAGAGGAAACCAGGAGTCCCTACAAAACGGGAGTCAGAGAATTATGGTGTTCTGCCCAAGTCTTGGTGTCAGTGTGAAGGCACGGTGCAGTGTGACATACAGACCTTCTGGGCAGCCACGAGAGCACCAATTGCCTCTCAAAAGCAATGCAGCCGTGGGAATGTTTGTCCAGAATAGTGCAGAGAAGACTGCTCTCCTCTGCTGCAACCAGCCTGGACAGATGCCAGCTCCAGCCTGGATTCCACACAGCCATGCTACCCACCTGACAAATGTGCCCTCCCTTGCACTGCTCTGCCAAACAACTTCCCATGGTTTTCTAGCTAAGTCGTATAGGAGGACATATCAGCTTAAAAATAGTATTGTTTTTAACATTGGTACATGTCTTCTGGACTGGAATTCTTCCTTGCTTGGCCTATGTGGGACACAAGCAGTGTAGAGTGGACCTGTCTGTACCTGTCCACATAGACTTGGATTGTTAAAAATGCTGTAGAAGCTATTTTCACCTAGATTTGATTTCAGGTTCCTTGAAACCATTCCGAGTGTTTGATAAACCGTTCATATTCTTCCCAGGACTACAAATATCTGAAGGCACCTATATTTATATCTGAATGTGCAGAGGGCGTTCAGCTGGGAAGAAAATCCGGAAATCTACCACCATTGATACCATGAAAGCCATTCAGATTTTGCTCTAACTTGAATAGCACCAAATCTTCATCCATGCAAAGGAAAAGAACCTCTGGGCATCCTCAAAGTCCCTTTAAGTGTCATGAAGACCACTGAAAATGAAAACTACTTCCTATACATGACTGACTACAGGGTTTTGTCTGCTAGCTTGGGGCTTTTTCACAGTGCCGAAAGATCAATGAAACACATTGCAACACTCACATTTCAGACAGGTTAATTTTAATGGATTTTACAAGAAAAATGCAGGTGTGACTGAGAAATTATGTTGCAGTTGTGCAGGAGATCAGTTTAGATGGACAGAACAGTTCCTTCTCATCGAAAATCTAGGACTGTCATGAATTTTTTTAGCAAAAGGAAAGTAGACTTTGCAATCTCCATTCCTATGTCGCATTGTTTAGGCCAGAAACCAGGAAAATTAATTTCTTTTGACTTCACAGATAAAGCAGGGTGAACTCAGGGGAAATGAATATGATGAGAGAGTGCGAAGATTTTCATAGTTTCATACTGAGTTAATAACCCTGATTGTTGACACTTCTAGTTTTCAAAATCCATTATTCTGACAACTAAACCTATTTATTTCCACTGTTGGCAGTTCTCTGTACAGAGACTGGAAATGCAACAAACAGAGAATATATTTCAGTTGCAATGAAATCTTTATTGCCTCTGATTTCTAACACTTAATAGGCGTTTTTATTCAGAACTTGTTCTTCACTGTGTATTTGTACTGTTTGTGTTTCCGCTAGACTTTCCATGTGGTCAATAAAAAGCAGCTCAGAACTCAATACCGTTTTCTTATGTCCCTAAGATCTGTAAATAAAGCGTATGTAATTCTGACCCAAACTTCTGTATATATCCACCATACCAATTGCTCTAATATAGTTGGTCCTAAAACTGATGGAGTCTACCTATTTTTTTTCACCATACTTTTCATATCCCTTTCATATCCTGTCTTTTCATGTTCTGCTTATGAGGATACACCAATTATGTACAGAGGATACACTAATTATTCACATAATATGTACAACTTCAGATATAGTCCTCTCCAGAAGTTTCTGAGCTATCAGGGAGTGTGCCACTGGTGATCTTCAAGGTACACAGCTTAGTGGAGGAGCAGCTAAACTCTCCAGTTGGCCTCTAAAAGATATTGGTATGTCAGCCCTGGCAAGATATTTAAGGAACTTAGTCAGTACAATGGTGCCTTGAATACAACTGCAGCTACACACATAAACATCTGGAAGTGACTTCTTATTATGTACTGCTGCAATATCAGATAATTTAGAAGAAGGTTCTTCTCCTCTTGAAGCAACTCATGACAAGTCCTTCTACCAGAAAAGGGGCCATGATGGTGAGAGGTGAGAGGAATTTCATAACTTCCACAAACCTCTGTTATAATTACTGTTTGTTTGCTAACTCACAACATCTGTTTATTCTTAGTCTACACTGCATATCACACTGTTTCTGACCTTGTTTAAGTCTGCCCAAATAACATTAGATGAAGGAATTTATGCTTCTCAGTCTAAAGTCAGAAATACTATCGTGGGGGAAGAGATTACTGGTTTATGTATTTGATTTCTCAATCCTCAATCAATTTTAGAACTTCATTCCTGAACATATAGTACTCTTTTTTTTTTTCAAAGGAAAACAGTGGCCCACACTAATGTCTGAAAGATTCTTTTAAGACATCAAACTCCCACTGACATGTAAATGAACAATTTTTATTTGCCTGGTGCAATGTATACAAAAGTGATTGATCTACATAAAAGAATGTGATTTCTAAATGTTTTCTATAGCACCAGCTGTTCAATGCTCTAAACATGTGGAGAATATCAAGGACAAAAAACTACAGAGTATGAGATTTTTTTTTTCAATACAATGATTAAATTATATAGCACGAGAGGTTTCCTTCTGCCATATCAGAAAAAACTCATCTAAAGCCAATAAAATAGAACAGATCAATGGATATTTCATCATAGGAAGCCCAGCTGCAAGATAACAAAATGGACTGCATTTAGCCCTTCATCTCTCAAACAGCTGACACTGAAAGTGGGCAGCTGTGACTTTTTGGTTGTGTTGTTTGTTTATTTTGTGGAAGCCATTTGCCTTTGAGAATGTAGTAAATACTGGAGGATTAATCACTTACTCGAGGGAAGGAGGTGGAGAATTGCTATTTGTTTTTTTGGGTTTTTGGGGGTTTTTTTTATTTCTTAAGATACTTGGCACATATTATTTAATGTGACCTAACTATAGAAGAAAGAAAAACAAAAAACACCATCCTTGCAGTGTGGTTTGCTGAACACCCACACACTAAATGTGATCTGTAGAATTTACAGTAATAACTCATTCTGGTTACAGTAGAAATGATTTCTAAAAACAAATCTGGGGAACTTTAAAAGCTCATATATTGCATTCGCAAATCAAAAAATATGATTAATTTTTGAATAGATTTTCCTTTCCTTTAGAAAATAACACGTAACATTTTTCTTGCAAGTTCAGGAAGATTCTGTTGGTGGAAGCTTCAATGCATGTGAAATGTTCTGGTGAGCATTCACAAAGCTCTGCAATGTGTCTGATAAATATTTCATCAACAGTCTGGAAGCAAATGTAAAAACAATTCAATAAAAATTTTCCCATTCCTGAAAGTTTGACAGGAAAATGGTGGCTAGGCAGTAATACAGGATCCTTGTATCCTCCATACTAACTTGCTCTCTTCAGAAAATATTTCTATGTAGCCACGTGCAAAGTGAAATACCTCAGAGTCAAGAAGTCCTTCAGCATCAATCTGGTTGTGTTCATGAATGGTTGTGTTCAACACAACAATGGTTGTGTTCATCCCAGATAGTTTTCAGTACTTGAGTTAGGCACCACTACAAAGTTAGGTCTCTCTGCTGTCAGTGGTGAGTGCTGGGTACCTGTGATATGTGCCACAGAGACCAAAGTCTACAACTACATTATTGCATTCTTTGCTGAAGGAAAAAAAAAATATATAAGTGTCCGTTCTTAGAAATAATCCAAACTTTCTCTTTAAAAATAATGCCTCTAAATAAGCAGGCATACTGAACAAGCCATTAATTTTACATACATTAAATACAGTGGAAATCAGGATAAATGCCGGACACTGGAGAGATAGGAAAACATGACAGAAAACCAGCAATTTTCTGAATTGCATGTGAATTGACATTAAAATTAGTTTGAATTCTTATCAATGGAAATTACTAACTTTGGGAGCAAATTACTGAGGATAATGGTGGACTGTCCCACCTGTTTCCCAAAGTGCTCCCATCCAAACTGATGGCTATCTTTTCACAAGGCACACTTTCAGGAGACATAAACAGTGCTTCAGCTGAGGACTAGGTGTTAGAGTTCAAGAAACTGAAATGCCATTGATCCTTTAAGATAAATTGGAAGTCACAATATAAGATCAAGTCAAACAGCAAGATCTCATGGTTTCTCTTCCCTTAAGCTCTTTAAGTTCACTGGTCTCTGAAGCCCCATTCTAATATTGAACATTACTGCATCCTTCTGCCTTAGATACTATTTTTCCCTTACAGATCAATATGGGGAAAAGTAGAGCAAGAATTTTTTCCAAATGTATGTGCCAAAAGTCCGATAACTTACTTACATATCTGAAAGAAAAAATTATTTCAGCCTCCCTGTTAATCTAACCTGGTATCGAAACAGGAATATCAATTAAAAGTGCAATCTAACTTTAAACTCAAATTTGAAACAATTAGGTACAGGCTATAAAAATAAGTGACATGACTGATGCTTTCAAATGTTGCAGTATAGACATGCCCTACAAGGCTAATCTGCCCATGCAAAATCAAAGTTTGAAGTATACTAAACCCCCTGTCTAAGATATGTGAATATCTGTGAACCTGCTCAGATACAGAGCTATGGATCATGTTGGAATTAAATTCACATTTTTGTGAAAACCTGAACAAGCTCCTCAAATTACCTGCACATGAAATTTCCAAGGGTGCATTTTTGGTAACCCTCTCCTACTTCCTCCTCATTTTATTCAATGTCTTATCAAATGTGAAGGATTTAATCCCTGTATGCCATATCCTCACTCTCATCTCACCAGTTCTGTAACTAAAAACAAAGTTATCCTGTGTTTAATCACTAGACCTATTACCTTTCCTAGAATTGGATATTTTCTGTTCATTCTATGCTTATATTAAACTCTATATCAGAAAAATTTCTTGTACCTTTTCTTTATCCACAAAGGTCATGCTGTAAATGCTGACCTCATTTTTTAAATGTATGGAAGATTTGTTCAGCATTACATTCACTTACTGAATTTTAAACTGCTTGAACAATATATTATAACAGCAATAAATATAAATTCACTCTGTTCACAGAATTTCCAAAGCATTTAGGAAAGTAAATCTTACAGCATACATTGGTTACATATAATTTAAGTGCATAATTTTATAATTCACCTATGTGAGGGTGACACATTTATTTAGTAAAGTAGATTAACTCCTTATCTGAACACAGCAGCATTTCACATGTAGCTTATGGTAATTGATGTTCTTGCAAGTGAAAGTGCTCCCTAATTATTTTTCTTTTCTTGTCCTAAAGGGAGCAAAATTGAAGTTGTTTAATTTATGGTGTCATTTTTGTGTTAGGTTAATGCCAAACTGCATTACATTCAGCTAATTTGTTGCCAGGTTGAATCGCTTGTACTTTTTCACTACTGATAATAGAGCCAAATTTGTTGTCAATGTAGACTGAAGTGTCTATTCTGTCAACATGCTGCTGAAACACACCCTGAAGGAAGTGTTTTGTGGTTCACAGAAGTTTCATGTCAAGCATTAACATTTTTCAATACACTATATCTGAAAGTCCTGCCAGAAAATATGAAGACTCTAATAGTCTTCAGATAGAAAGTCTGTATTTTCCATATGTAGACCCTACACAGAGATGGAGCAGGGGAAGTTTATGCAGATTGTAAATGTGTGGTTCTACTGTGACCAACACCTGATAAAGATGCTTGAAATTCCTTACATCTTACTACATAGGTGTTCAAAGTTCGGATATGAATCTTAAATAAAACCTACATCTGAGGAGTGAGTTTATAGGCACATCTAATGTAGAATTTTTGCCCTGACAGAAATGGTTGTTACAGATATTTTCAGAAGTTTTTGTTTTAGTTTGGGACTTACTAGACTTTACTAGACCAGGCAGAACAAGAGGAACCAGAGATAAGTACCAACTACTCCTAAAAGTTATTATCTCTCTAGATTTTCAAATAAATAATATTTCTGTGTGTTCAAAAATATGTTATCTAAAAATTTTGTGCTCCCAAATATATTCCTGGACATGGTGCTGTGATTGGGATAAACAAGGGATTTCAGTGCCAGTAATGATCCATCCTGTCTGCGACAAAACACAAGAATGACTCGACTGAAGCTCTGCGTAGCTGTGTGATGGTTTTAGAGCTCTGGCAAGTCAGCCCAGTCTCTCAGCAGACATTCAGCTGATGTGTGCCTTAATATCTCTTTACATGTGTGTGTACATATATTTATTTATATTCCCTGGAGCGTAGCGTTCAAGAGCTGAATTGATTAAGTGGATCCTGTGATCTGTCTTCTGGCTTTGTAATTGTCTGTTAGCTCCTCTAGAGCTTGGCATCAGCGTGCTCGTGGTGTGCCTGGGGAGCAGCACTTTGAACACCTGGGCTGCAATTTACCTGCACTGGTCTGCTCGGGCAGCATGGCTGAGAGCTAAGCCACGAACCCTTCCCAGCACAGACCAAGATGGAGCATTCATCACGAGGGTCAAGCATTTAAAGATAGGTAGTGGATTCAGTCTTTTTCTCACAGCCTTCAGAAGCACCTTTCTCTGTTCATTAGCAGTGCAAAGAATTTCAGGTACTTGATTTAAAAGGCACCTGGAAGAGGAGAAGCAAAATAAAGAAGACAAGATCACTTCTCAGGGGTAATCCCAGAACTGTGGAGTATATCACAGAAATGTAAACCCTATAGCAGGCACTGCTATTCATAACTTTGTATTCCCATCTTCTGTGAAGGGTGGCAGTAACTACTTAATCTGTAAAATCCGCTGTTTCCAACAATTCAACAATTGCATTTCTTTTTATTTGATGGTTTTTATTTGGTGTTTTGGTTTGGTTTCTAGAGTTTTTTTGGTTTATTTTTTTTTAATTTTTCCTTCAAACAGGCACAGTTATTTTAAATACAAGTTTTATGGGACCAAAGTAATGTTTTCTTCAACCAACTTCCTCCAGTCTGTCTTTTTCCACTATTTTTCTGTTCTGTCACACTGCAGACTTTTGTGATAGTATTATTAGCCAGGTACTCAGCTTAATCACTCCCTTGCCGTATGTACATATGCAGTGTGCATTCTCTCCTCCTCACACATGTACATATTTCACAGAAATCTACCTCTTAATTACTTTTGTTTACCATAGTTTTGGTACAGCATATGGCTTCCATTTCCAGAACTTCCACACTGAAAATTCCACACTAAAAAACAAAAACATTCTTCTTTTTTTCATGTCAGCAAAATAAAACAAACAGAAATAAAAAGTTTCCAAAACCATTTGGATTTTAAGGGAGAGTACTCTGCTGTAAGTTAGGAGGCACTTTTTATTTACTAATTAAATAAAATTCAGAAATTTAACCTTTGTAGCAGACTGAAAAACATTGGATTTTTATATTTTCCACATTTTTTTTCTCTTTCTTTATTCCAGGAGTTTTGTTATTATTACATTTGTTGTGCTTTCTATGTTTTGTTTTTTGCAAATCTGCAAAGAGGCTGCTGTCCTTCACAATCCTACCAGACCACTATTCTCATAAATTGATCATTAGGACCAGGGACAGGCACTGTGTTTCCTGTTCAGTTTTAAGGGAGGAAAAAACCTGTGTGGATCTTGTTCACCTTAGCACAGGGTGTATCCAAGAATAGGGTACTGCTGTGGTGGAATGCAACTGGAATGCAACTGGAATGCGACTAGGTCTTACTCTCAAGGCTGTAGGATTGATCACCTCATGTTTAGATTTGGTTCACAATGCTTCTCAGTTGCAAGATGATTCAATTTCTGCTAGCACTCTTCTCTGAGAATTTTCAGAGATGCACCTGTTAAAGTAATACTTGTGATTAAATACAAACAAACAAAAAATACTAAAAAAAGCCCACCAACCAAAAAAACTCTATACAAATTTAAGCTGTAAAAGTTGAAGGACCCTTCTGTACTTTGTTTATGGCCATAGTAGACTGCTCATGAGAGGGGGAAAATATACTTTGAGGACCATCCTCACGTGAGGATGTCCCTCTCTCTCACTTCTCCCACTGAAAGAGTCCACTGACGTTTTTGAAGTTAGGAGAGCCCTTCTTCATCATGAGATAACATAAGGGATTTGCTGTTGGTCAGGAGTAGGGTTTAATCTGCAGTTGTAGAAGTATGCAGCTCCAGGTGTTTTAAAAGTGTTGTCATGTACATAATAAAATAAATCCAAAAATCTATAGGGATACTTAACTTGCAATGGTGGCATATAGAGCATTCACCCAACTTGGGAGTTTCTGAGAAGTCTTTTTTTAATTTGTCATGATTTAATTATGAAAAGATATAAATTAGATGTTGGAAGTAAAAGGGACTATTGCAAAATCTGCACAGCAGTGAAGGTTGTTCTCTTTTGTCATAGATCAAGTCTTGAACATCACAAAAATGTATTTCTCAGATACACATATTCTGCCTTTCTTTTTTTTAAGTTAAAAACATCTACACTACTGCATTTAACCTAATTCATCCCTGAGACTAGAGCTATCTCTGTCCATAACCTCATCTGAAGGGTAACCAAAAATGAAGCCTATACCATCTCTTCTGTTTATTATTTTCAAGGACTAATCACTTTCGCTATTATAAGTGTGTGGCCTTTTCACAAGCTGAACTAATCTGCCTTCAAGTACAGACTTTGTTTTTCTCAAGTCTTTTAAGTTATATTAAGGAAGTCTGAAATATGCAACATTTTCTCCACATGAAAGTATTTAGACTATTCTACAGTCTAAATAAACACCTGATGCATTTGATGAGATAAAAAAAACAAGTTCCCCCATGTCTCCCACTATAAAGTTTTTGTTCCAGTCCTATCAATAATCTGTGGCTTCTTTCTTCACTTTCTCCAGTTTTACAAGATAATTTGAAAAATACTTACTATTTTTGCTGAAACTCTTTAGGATGGTAGAGAAAATATCTTTTAATACTTACCTTATAATACTTATATATTTATATATAAAAACATAAATTTATATTATATACTAATATATTTAATCTATATATTATATATAAGTATATATACCTATATATATGATAATATCTTTTATTTTATATATATATATATGTGTAATACCATATGTAGTAGGAAATAGATATATAAAAAATGCACACCCAAACAGTTTTTTCAAATTGCTGACTTTTAGTTACTTTCACTCATTTAACAAGGCTACAATACAGGTCACCTCCTTAAACTGAGGAGTGGCAGATCTGTACCAGTCTGTGTTTCAGGCTGTCACTCTGTACAGCTGAAGGAGAGAAGCAGTCATGGTTCCAGTCAGCCTAAGCATCGTAGAACCACAGCACAGTTTGGGGTGGAAGTGACCTTTTAAGTCATCTATTCCAATCCCCCTGCCACGAGCCCGTCATCCTCCACTCATCCTGTCACTCAGTGCCCTGTCCAATGGGACTTTGAGGGATTCCAGGGATGGCACATCTACCACCTCTCTGGGAAACCCATGCCAGCCTTTCACCAGCTCCACAGTATCATCTTCCTTATTTCTAGCCTGAGACACAAACGCTCTGCATCTTCTGGCCAAAGGTTTATGGATTGTTCCTGGTTATTTGCAACTATAAACACAGCCAACCTAGCTGATCAAGTGTACCTATCTTAATGGACATTTTAAATTATTAAGTTCATGATGGATCAGTTCTCAGTTCTGGAGGTTTTCAAGGCTCTGCTAGGCAAGGCCATGACTGATCTGATCAACATAGCAAAAGTTCTGTTTCAGGCAAAAGACTAGGGAAGAGGGCTTACAAAGCTTCCTTCCAGTCAACATTTCCATGACTTTAAGATTCAAGGAGCTCTGTGCTGGACCTTCTGCAGAACAGTCAGCAGAAAACTTCAAGCAGAATTTCCTTCTTTAGCATCCAAATTTCTTCCTGAGCTGGGCTTTACTTTCTAAAAATCCCAGTCTGACTCTATTTAAACATATCTGGAAAAGCAAAATTATTTTCTGAATGAGAAAATTACTTTAAAGTTTAGTTCACCTTATAGTTCAAAATATGATAGCCATTTTTGTTTCCAAATTAAAGCAAGTGTAGAGGGGTTAGGTCCAATCTTGCACCCCTTCTCCCTCGGATAGTTTTCTAGTATGCTTTGTATTAGTTTGGCAAGAAACAGTGGTAAAGATGATGGGGTTTGACATTATTTGCAGTGAGTTCTAAGATTTCACCAATTAGCATTTATAGTAAATACTGAAGGCCTCTGAACAAAGGCACAAAACAATGGGTGCAATTGTGATCTCCTGTGGTTTATTAGAACTGGTGTCACTGACTGTGGGTGTGCCTCCAAGGCCACTGTGACTTAATAAGGGCAATGAATATAAATGGTGTTTTGTTTAAACAACATTAACAAACTTTCCTCAAAGAAAAAATGTCTTCATTTGTGTGCAAAAGTTAAGTTGTAAGTTAGCTGTGGGTTTGTTCTTTCAGAGCAGAGAATACTGGCAGCTGAATTACATCCCAAAAAAGCCGTAAGTGTTCATTACCTCCGAAAAATTGAGCCAATCACTTGCACAATGAGTGTGAAAGGCTGTGAGAATCCACTCCTATTTCCAGTGAAGAGATTCAGATTGATTGAAGAGATTAATGATTTTAATGGCAAGACTGATATTAAAGGGATTGGACAAACACAATCAAAATGGAATTGAAATGCTGAATACAGTCAATACTGTTTCAACATTACATTTGTATTCACCTTGTTCAAGTGTCAGAAGCTCAAAACAAACACAAATGGCTTTCCTTCGCATCCCCTCAAACTCTGGAAAAAAATGCTCGATGAAGGGGATGCTGCAATGTCCAACTGAAAATCAAAGCCATCAATCAAAAGCATTTAAATGAGTGAGAAAATTAGAAAATCTCCTCCACTTAAGATCAATTGTCTGCCTATCCAGACATACAAGAACATAAATGTGTGTCACAACCCCCAGCCAACTTTTCCCAAATCTTTCACTTTATTTAACAATGTACTTGAGTCACATTTGAATTTTTATTCATTTTCTCCTGACTTCTAAAGCACTGCACGGGAGGTGGAAGAAAAAGAATGTTGTAAAAGCACCAACCTGATAGAATGTCACTAGGGAAAAATATAACATGGAGCAGAGATAATAATAGCCTGTCTGTCCTTCAGCAATGGGCTACAATAAAAGTTGAGAATCCTAAGTGAGAATAACCATTTAAGCCTAATCACCTTGACATATAATGAGATTGAAAGGGGATGGGAGACAGAAAGAGGGGAATCAAAGTTCCTGCTTATTGAAATGCTCCTTTTAACAACAGTATTTATTTCACCTAGGCTGAGTAAAAACTGTGACTTACCATAGGCTGTCTCAGGAAAAGCAGCAATTTATAATGAATGGGGTTTTTTCCCCTGCTCACATTTTTAAGCGGATCTGCATAAAAATATGAAAAACCAGAAAACAATCCTCTACAAATTGAATTTCTTTAAAAGAAATAAAACATAAGTGAAAAAATAAATGAAACAGCACCATTATTTGGATTACATTTATCTTTAATCCACTTTGTCCTCTATATGAAATACAGTATGAAGACATCTGCCAATATTTTAAAGGCTTCTGCCTGTGTCTGAATTATGTTTTTAAATTAGACCCTAAAGCTGCATTCTAATGCATTACTTTCATTTACTGGAGTATGCATATACTATCATACTACTCCCATGACATTCTTTATTTAATCAGTCTGAGAGCCGTACAGACTCATATCTATTCCCACATAAATCTCTGCCAAATACTGCTGACTTTTAGATTTAACCTCACTGGCAATGAATGACCTCCTTGGGAAAAAAATGTATAAAATGGACAAATATTTTAGGGGAAGAAGCAATCTTTTTGGATAATCAGTGGTAGGTATGCAAATCTGCCTGGTTCAGAGTGGAAGTGGTGTCCTTGTGGTGAATAGGAACTGCTGCAGTAAACAACTTTAGCCTTTCCTATTAAAGGTTAGGGAGAGTGATTGATATGTTTGACAAAGAAATGTAAGGTCAGGAGCAATAAAGGCAATCTGTTCTTTATACAAAAAGTACATGAAAAGCAGTACATACACTAGGTATTCTCTAGTTGGTGTTGGCGCACCTGCTATTTCAGAATAATAAATGGAGCTGAGTCCCACTGCAGCTTGTGCAGGTAGGAGGGATCACTGTTAACTCACTCTATTCTCTGATCATCAGCTGTTCTTTCAAAAAAAAAAATAGTCTCCTAATCAGCTGCATCTTGAGCCTATTTTAACTGCACCTTTTTTTTTTTTCCATAGCAGTTAAGGTGCAACCAAATCCACAACTGTCCCACTCATATAAGTTTCTTGAAGAAAAGCACCATGAGGTTTCAGGTATTCAGGTATTAAAATCTGCCCAATTAATTTTAGTCCTGTCTTGGGTTAAAGTTACCAGAAGTATAAATTAAGGATATATCATGACAACATGCTAGAAATGCCTGTTCCTAATGTTTAGGATTTGTGTATATGTTTTCTATAAGATTCTAGGTGCAGTTACATTGTCTTAAATTGGGGTAAATACTCCTTTAAAGTACCACTACAGGTCTTTATTTAAATTATCTATGAGTTCCTCATCATCCAGTGAGCTCTCAATGCACAATGGCCAGCCACCAACCTTCATCCTCTACAGTGAAGGAAACCACAGATGTCATTGCAGGTCTGTTAAACTACATGTTCACCACAGGTAGTTCATTGTGGAATCTGGACTTCCATAGTGAATATGTAATATTAACATTTCCTCTACAGCACCTACAGTACAAGTGAGTCAATAGCAACAATTACACGAAGAAACCCAAGGAACCTCACAAAAATAAACCTACTTTTATCAGTCAAATAAGTTGGGGTAATGTGTTTTCCCCCAGTGCAGACATTTTTTCTTACATTGAGGTCAACAGCAGATAACACAGGCATCTTGCAATTCTGATAGCAGCCAGTTACTTTCTACCCTGTAGAAGACAGGGGTAGAAAAAACCTTGAGATATTATCTAGATTTTTCTCTATTTGAAAAAAGGAGGAGATATACCTCAACTGTTCATGATAATTGTTTTTCTGATTTGCCTTTCAAAACGTCCAGAAATGGGACTTTGGTGGCTTTCTGAGACTATCTGTTCTGATGTATCACCGTCTTCTGCTCTTTGGTTCCTTGCAAATTGCCTGGTTTTACTAGACCATTTCAAAGCAGTTTAGATAATTTAAACTAGACTAATATGACTGACTCTTTTTTTTTTTT
>VZRO01005655.1:965421-1055962 GCA_013397915.1 Daphoenositta chrysoptera
TTTTTTTTTTTTTTTTTTTTTAATACCAAAAGGTTACCTCTAACTACAAAGTATTCCTCTTTTCTTGAACCCAAGTCACATCTAAACTGTGGAAGCAAGGTTTATCCCAGGCAGGTCCAATACTGCCAATGGGATTGGAAACAGTACTTCATCAGCAGAGATTTAGGTAACACACATGCACACCCAGGACCACAGAAGAGCTCAGACAGCTCATGCCTCGCAATGCCCGCTGTTGTTGTGCTCCTGCAGTGTAATCATAAACCCACATCTGTATATCAGGCTATTCAGCTGACATTTACATTTCTATGATGAATATTCTATGTTTAATGGACCCATGCCAAAACTGGAACATCTTCTCATCAGTTTAGCAGACTGGCCTGATCAGTGATCAACCTCCTCTGTAGAAGTAGGTTCTCACATCTAAGATCAGGGTCTGCCTGTGTGTTAAATGTTTCTCTCTGAAAGGGTCTGACCTCGGGCGAGGTAGGTGGCACAGAGAGGAGTTTCTCATGCCTAGTAAAGTTTTCAGTAAAAGACAGTTATTAGTAATAAATTTCTGAGCTGCCTGTAACTGCCTGTTAGAAACAGAGGAAAGGAAGAGCTTTCTTGCAGCTGGGCTCTGGAGTCAGTAAGACACTCATTTTGTGGAAGAAGGGTGGAAGCACCTTCTGTTATCACTCCTCAATGGCAGCTCACTGTCATTCATACTCCATATCAGACATGGATGGTAATTATAGAATCATTTAGATTGGAAACAACCTCTAAGATTGCTGAGTCCAACTGTTAAACTAATGCTGAAAAGTCCACCACTAAACCATGTCCCTAAGTGCCACATGTCCTTGTCTTTTAAATACCTCCAGGGCTGATAATTAATGCACTTCCATCATCAGCTGTTCCAATGTTTGACCACCCTTTCTGTGAGGAAATGCTTCCTAATATCCGTCCTTAGCTTCCCCTGGCAGAAATTGAGCTCATTTCCTTTTGTCCTGTCACTTGTTACCTGGGAGAAGAGACCAAACCCCACCTGGCTACAACCTCCTTGCAGGCAGCTGTAGAGAGTGAAAAGGTCCTCTCTGAGCCTCCCTTTATTCAGGCTAAACAATCCCAGCTCCCTCAGCCACTCTTCACAGGACTTACTCTCTAGACCCTTCACCAGCTCTGTTGCCCTTCTCTGGACTCGCTCCAGCACCTCAGTGTCTCTGAGGGGCCCAGCACTGGACACGCATTTCGAGGTGTGGCCTCACCAATGCCAAGTACAGGTGGCAATCACTGCCTTGGTCCTGCTGGCCACTCTATTGCTGATACAGGCCAGGATGCCTCTGGCCTTCTTGGCCACCTGGGCACGCCCTGGCTCATGTTCAATCAGCTCTCAACCAGCACTCCCAGCCCCTTTTCCAAAGGGCAGCTTTCCAGACACTATTCCACAAGCCTGTAGAGCTGCAGGGTGTTGTTGTGACCCAAAGACCCAGCAGTTTGTCTTGAACTTCATACCACTGGCCTTGGCTAATCAATCCATCCTGTCAGAGCCTTCCTACCCTTCAGCAGATTAACACTCACACCCAAATTGGTGTCACCTGCAAACTGATTGAAGATGCCCTTGATCCCCTTTTCCAGAACCTTGATAAAGATTTTAAACAGGACTGTCCCCTCTGAGGAACACCACTAGTGACCAGTTGCTGATGGAATCTTACACCACTGAAGCCATGAGCAGCTTGCAGTTTGCAGGTAGCACTCACTTGCCTGATTCTCACAGTCCTCTGACCATAGCAGTGGCCATAGATATTTGGCTTAAAGGTTCAATAGTTTGGGTATACTGTGACCTGGGACATAGGCTTGGACTCAAGGAAAGGATCACAGAGGTTTCTAGCTTAATAGAAATCATCAGCATGCTGTTCCAGAAAGCTCCTTCTTCCTTCAGTGTTCCCTTTCTTTCATACTGTGCACACATTCAATCTCACCTCTTTAAATCTTCCATTTCATCATCTTTTTTCTTCTTCAGGGCATAAATCTACCCAAAGGTCTTAACATAAATGCCTGTCCTCTGGACTGAGACCCTCTTTACAGCTTTACACATCCCACAGAAATAGATTTATTTATTTCAGTAGGTTTATCCTCTGAAGCCAGGATTTTCCAGTTTAGATTCAACTCTCAGGAGAAAAACTTGAAGCACAAGTCATTATATATAAATCCAGGCAATGACTCTCAGCTGCCAGAAAATTGCAGACCAATGGGATATTGCTGTAATCTCTGATTCCAACTGGTCCATGCATTTCCAGTGGTTGTGCATAAAGAGACTCAGAATTGTTCATTAAGTTTGTTGTGAAACCAAGTGTTTAATATCTGTAATTCCAAAGGATCAGTGGGAAGTTAAATTGAGTGAAACTAGTTTTGAACTTGTGCAGTTTCAGAGAAACAGCAGCATCACATATCTCAAAAGAACTCACATTTTCAATATAGCACCATGATTTTGAAACTATTTCTACTGTTTCAGACTGATGAGTGTTTTTCATTGTTGTTGATTTGCTTTTTAATGAAGAGCTTCACTGTGCATGTTAAGAAACTGCTGCAAAAAAACCCAACCAGCTGCAATGAGTGGAAACATTTCTTTTACTGATAGGTTATCAACCACAACCATATTATTTGAAAAGTCTTGTCAGCAAGAAAGTTGAGTTAGTTTCCTTTTGTACACCTTGCTTGCATTTTCATTTATTAAAATGCAGGAAAAAAACCACATTGGGAATGCATTTGTCTTTGGTAATAGTTCATTGTTTATTATGGGTTCTTCTGTCTATTTAGGTACAAATTACCTGGTTCACTGATTTAAATGTATTGGAAATAGTGACTGCACTCTTTGTTTTTTTCTGTGCAGCTGCTATTAGAGCAATCTCTCTCCTTTCCTTGACAGCGTGCCGGGGCCCTGAGGACACAAGCAGCCCTCAGAGTCCCTGACCAGCCTCCTCAAACTGTCCCCCACCTTGTCCGTGTCCCAGGATGCCGTGCCAGCCCCCTGGGGCCATCAGTCCCTGCACCAGAGATGCCACAGCAGGGCTGGTCTCCAGCTCACTGCAGCCCAGCCCTGTAGCATCTGGGCTTTTCCACTAAACCCTGTGCACCCGAGGACTCCTGTTCCCACCTCCATGGAGGTGCTGATGCCTGGGGCAGGCCTGTCCCCAGCTGTCCTGCTCCCTGCTGAGGTGGTGGATCACTCCTGGGATGTGTGAATAATTTGTGGAAAATGCTACTCCTTGCCTCTGACACATTTTCTCTATCTGACCTGGGCAAAAGCGTTGAGTCCAGGGTGGGCACCTTGGCTCAGGAAGCAAGGAGAGAAGTGCCTTGGTAGCAGAGACAGGTTATCAAGAGACAGACTGCATCAAACAGCTGTTTTCTGTATTCTCTAGAATTTGTGGATTTTCAGGTATGCTGATGCTGCTAGGCTAAGGCATAGACAATGGAAAATTATAAAGCATTTTGAACAGTCTAATAAAGGAAAATTAGAGAACTGCAAATACATATGAAATGCATATATTTCTTCCGAAATTCCTTTGAAAATTTCCACTTGAAAATGATCATCTTTCCATAGCAATTTAGGACAATGGTAATAGTTCTATATTATCTTAGTCAGATTGTTTAAAAAACAAACAAACGACAACTATTTAAGGCTTGAGATTCAACAGCCTTGTTTCTTAAAAGTACTTATGTAGTTGCCTTGAAGGCTGAAAGAAGAATAATCCTTGAGAATGCTGTCTGAAATTAACTGTAAGGAATATGTAATTTCTGGTATGAGAAAAGATACACTTCAGTCTATTCCTGGTGGAATATATGCCTCCTGTTAACTAAAAAGGGTTAGGTGCTGGGGTGAATGTGTTTCACACCATGCCTTGCAAATTGGCAAATTAGACGTCGTTACTCCATCAGCTGGTACCTTCATAGCACTTCTTTCTTGAAAAGGGACTCTGGAACTTCAGAAGGCCTTGACAAGACTGGATCATGGCTTTTTTAGTTGGTTTAATTATTTTTACCTTGTTAGTGGCCAAAAACCTCTAGAAATACCACAGTATCCCAGTGGACTCTTTGCAGTAACACTTCCTCACCTGGGAGAGGTCTGGAATGGAGCAGAGCAGAGCACTTTTACCACCAAGGAAGCATCCAGACCATATAACAGAAATAAGAGCCAGCTGAAAGCAGTAACACTGTTGTCTCCAGTTAGGAGTTAGGAAAAGTGCACTTTTCCCTTTCATTCCTCTTCACATTTTTTTTTCCTGTGGATTGTGAAATAAAAGTACTAATAAGAAACAAATCTACATTTGCCATAAACCAGTAATGAACCTGTGTTTTTTGTCTATTTGGCTGTGGTGGTTTGTATGAAAAAAGGTTAGACAAAGGGGCTTGTAACAGTTTGTCATGAAGAAGAGAAGACAGCAGGAGAGGCCATGAAAGGAATGTGGAGCCAACTGCTCCCATTACCCTATATTTTATTAATCATAAAATTAATCAAAAACATTGAAGAAATTCTAAGTCTCTATTCTGGGAGCCTACAAAATAAAATTTCTTTTCAATGGTTTCTGTCCTGAATTTTGCTGCCACTCTAGAGATGATCCCTTCTAAGATGCAAACCACAAGAACTGTGGTTAACTTGTGATATACTTCTCCAAAGCAGTTTTTCCCAAAATAGTAAATAACATTCCACAGCATATTTTTTTTCCTACAAGTCTTTTTGTTCTCCATTGCCACACTGGATGATTTTATACGGGTGAAATAGAAGCAATTTCTCATGATCAGAATATCATAGCATAATGTAACAGATGTTAATAAATATTATTAAAATAGGATGACTTTTTTTAAGGCCAGAAGGATCTGGTCTTATCATTTGGTCTGAACTCCTGTTTAAGAAATGTCACACGGTCCCCAATTTGTCACAGCAGAGCTCCAATTCCTGTACTGCTAACCCAAACTCAACAACTGAACAAATAACTAACTTTAAAATTTTTTTGAAAATCAAGAGGTATGGAAAATTACTTTGATATTGGCTGGTTTTCTTTTTCTGTAAACAGCACATGGCCATGCAGTGTCCAGTACAGTATGTACAGCAATATGGAAGAAGTGTTTTCTTGGCAACAAGCAGAAAGTAAAGCAAGAGATGTCCAAAGGAACATAAGCGGAAGGCTGGTTGCTGATGGGCAAGATAAGTCTCCCCACCGAATTAGCCTACTTTGTCATTCCAACTGTTAAAAACCTGGTATTTTCCAAGATGTAATTAATATTCACTTTGAAGATGCTTTTAATGAGCTATGGATGCTAAGTTATTCTCTAACAGCTTTCCAGTTGTAAGTAATGATTCATTCAGAGAGTAACAGATTCAGCTTTGGAATGTCCCATCTTACTGCCCAGTCTTGCTATGCTCCTGCCAGCAAAACTCAATGTCTGCAGTGGTCGACCAAGCCATGTGGCACTAGTACTGTGTAGTCTCTTGATATTACCCTGGCATCTAGCCCCCTTATTTCAATATTCCTCATTTCACGTTGCTATTAAGGTAGACTATTATTCCACCATTATACAGCACCAAAGGACTGTTCAGTCCAGCCATTAATATGCATAGCTAAATGTTCTACTTCATGCATTTTCAAGTGTCAGGGAAAGAAAAGACACTGAGGATTTTATTCCATTTGTATCCCATATGTACAGATGTGTTCAGTTTATGGCCCTGGAGAGAAACTTTCCAGCTTCCAGAAGTGCATGCATAGCCTGGAATGTGAAAATGTGGTTGTTTTCTTTCTCTTATATTATCTTTGATAATAAAGATTGTACAGTCACATAGCTGGCATTTTTACTAGTGACTCATAAGGAAGAATAGAAACCAATTTTCTTGTCCTTAACTATCTTGGCTCTGATGCTGTAGTAAACAGAAAGCACTTATTGTCAGACAAGTATGTAGATATGATTCAAGGATAGAGGGGGCCACAGATCACTTCAGAAAAAAAAAAAAGCTGTTCTGTGAGAAGAACAACTAGTGAAGTCTGGTTTGTTACAGGCTTCTTTCAGACATCCCTGCAAATTTCTTCTTTCCCCTTCTCCTAAATCCTCTCCTCATCTGTTGGTCTGGATCCATGTCAATTCTGGTTGAAACTGAATAAGAGGCTCCTTCATTTACAGAAAGTGAAGAAAGAAACAGCTCTTCCAGAGAAAGAAAGACAAGCAGAAAGAAAATACCATTATAAAACCTTAATTTCCTCGAAAAAGCAAGCTAGATTATGTTTGGTATTCTAGCATTCTGGAAGTGAGTTGAGGCCCTAACCAATACTCTGTCCTGATGCATTAGGTTGTGTTAGGACATGAGGAGAGGGAAGAAGATCTTTCTGTCTGGTCATGTCCTGCATGTTGACAAGAAGAACATTCAGCTAAAAACTTTATAGTAAGAGGTCATGGTCCCCTTACTATAAGGCTTTTTCTTGCATTTTCCCCTTAATATATAATCTCCAATGCAGTTTCAGCTATCAGCCTTGAATCAAGAATTAATTTGAAAGTTAATAAAATGTGTTTCATGTTAAAATTCAGAATCGATATCAAGTGATTTCTTCCAGTTTTAAAATGTCTCAGCTGAAGAACTGCATGTAATCATGTGAACAGTTTCCTTATTCCAAGTAGTTATGTTTACAACAATCAACATGTGTTCTCAAATACTCATTATTAGTTATAAAGGTTACATTTATCCATTCAATTTTCTTTTACCACTACTAAAGAGAACACCAGAATTTTCTATTTGTGCAGAATCATATTTGCAAAGGTTATGACCACATATACTGATAAATGTTTGATACCAGATCTTGGTCAAGCTGTGATAAGAAGGTCCCCATACATACAATATTTCAGAACTAGTATGTTCAAAATCCTTTTGGCCTACAATTCACCTTAAGAAATTCAATTAAGTGCACTGTGTCACTGCAGTCACTGTAAACAGATCTCTGTAAAGGATGATGGTCCTCACATTTCTTGAAGGTAGTATAGAAATCCCCCCCATGATTTTTCTCCTTTGCTGCTTATTCTATTTCAAGTCAGCCTTCATGAATAGCTTGGTAAATAAAACTTTTCTGAGCAAACACACCTGTATTGATAGACAATATACCGAAAAATCTACAATCACATCTATGTCATTTATGCAGTTTGTGACATATTAATAGCTAACTTTTGATCTCCTCCACAAAAGATTTAAACTTGAATATTTGCATGAAAAAGTTTTAATGGTTATCTAATGGATTTTACATCCAAAAGGATATCAACATGAAGCATTACACTTTTTGTATTTTTTTCCATATGGATTTCAACCCTTTTCTGCACTTTTCATCTACCTTAAGTTCCAGAAGAATAAGTTGCATTTCACTTTTGCTGCTAGTAGGCCTAGACTCAGGTACAGTGGCCCAAGACTTCAGATCAGCACTGACCCTAAAGTGACCTTTAATTTCTACAGTGCACACAGTGACGATAGTGAAAAGCACTTTGTTTCTTATATGCCAAATTTTATTTTGGCACTTTCATGTGAGTTCTGCATTTTCTTGATTTTCTGAACAGCATGCAATTTCTCCAAATCAGAAATATTCAGAAACAAACCATTTTAGGCTCAGCTACTTGAAAATATCTATTAAAAAAATACATCCAGAAATATTAATAACTAGACAAGAGCAGAATCTGTTGTCCTAGACTGCCACTTCTGTTGACACATCTTACAACACACTTCCTGACTTGTAATTCCATCCCAGGAATTTCTCTGACGATGAAAACCACTGTCAAATATTTTAGCCCACTGAGCAAACCATTAGTTATATTTCTGATATTATATTTATTTTTTTCTGTTTCCTTTGGGTAATCTGTAGGAAGAGTAGCCTCATTACTTCCTGCAATTCTTGATTTTAAACTCCACAATATTGTTTTGACCTTTGTGGTTCTAATAAGGAAATAAGACCTACAATCTCTCTATGCCCATACTGTCCACTTCATGCTCCACTTCAGGCGTGGATAAGGATGGGGGCTGGGCAAAAGGCTTGCCTAGAAACAAGCTATTAATGTGAGATGTGTTTTGCAAATATACCCTAATTTAAGCAGTAGAAGGTCACGTGCATGCTAGATAATTAATTTGGGGATTTGACAGACCAAAGGTCAGAATCACAACAAAATTAGCTGGTTTCTTTATATCAGCACTTATGAGGCAGAAGGTGGGGGATATGTATTGTGAGCACTCTCCAGTTAAACTGTTGTGCTAGCACAAAACATTACTGCATTAGGCTGTAGACTGTAATCAATCCCAGCTGGAAGCTCATATCAACATTATTGTTCCTCTTGCCAGTTCCTTGTTAATCCTCTGAAAGGGTAGGTAAAAACAGGACTAGTGTCTTATATTACATAGGTTGATTTATAGAACCCAGCTATTCAAACATTTTATTCTGCACAATTTACAGGCCAAATAATTTTATTTCTGAAATGTTTAATTGGTTAATTTAGACCATACAAAATAAATGACAAAAGGCTCCAGCAGAAATTCCATCCCATAGTCTCATTTTGGAGTATTTTGTTCCCATTTGTAACGTCAGGCCTCCCTGTGTTCACTGTAGAAATGCTTTGTTGGGCCGAGAAGTGAGCTTTTATATACATATGGAATTCTTAGAAATACTGTCACTGAGCCAGGTATTTCAAAATGTATGTTTTCCCAGAAACCCCAATCTATCAGATAGCATGCTTATCCGTGCTGCTTCTCTCCTTTTTTAGAGCTGACACAGGATGGATAGGTGGCTCAAGTGTGAAGTTTTAGCTGCCCTGAGAATGCCAGTAACACCCTTATGTACCTCCTGTTTTCCAAGCCAATTAGTCCCATCATAATGAAGCCAAAAAGCTAGTAAGAGACTGTCCCCTGGATGAAAACAGAGGAATTCAAATAGGGAAAAAAACCCACAATATAATTCTAGCCAGAAAACAACTAGCTAGAGCTTTGTACTCTTTCTTTTTTTTATTTTTTCTTTCTTTTGGCTTAAACCCTTCTCTTTCTACTCCCTTCTGACCCATAATCTTCAAAGTAGTTTGGATCCTTGGAGTCCTCTTGACTCGTCATGGATCCTGGAAGTCAGTAGCCTGTCTGATGAAAAAGTCCTTTTCTTCTACAAGTTACTGACAAACTCCATCCCCTGTTCACAGAAGCAGCCAGGACCATAGGGATCCCACATATTGGTTTGTCCCTGACTGAATTCCCAAAACAAGCTTTTACTAACCCTGAACATACGGTTATGTTTTTGCTGGCATCAAATGCAGCTGCCAAGGCTCAGAGGAGTTTGTATCCCATAATTCTGTCCATTTTATTCCCATATATTGGTCCTGAACTTCCATATCATATATAGACAAGTATCAACCAGTTTTCTGGGTTAAATAGCAAGCTATTCATGCTCTGGATACCTCCTAAATACACTAAAACAGTCTCAAAGACATTGTTGATATTACTAAGTCAGTTATTTAGTAAAGGATGTTGCCTTAAATGAGGGTGAAACCAGAAAAATCTACAAAAGCCACTGAACACGGAAAAGTCTTCTAGTCTTCAGGTGTTTGCTTTGGGAAAATGCTACAGCAAACGGGGAGCAGTTTTGGGATAGAATTGCACAGTCAGGCAGATTCTGATCTGAGCCATACTGACTTCATGCACAGCTGAGTACAACTCTTTATTTCCTGCCTACTACTTATTTCCAATCTACAGTGAGCTGTAGTTCAAAAAATAATTCTGGTTTGTGTTTTTATTTTTTTATTTTTAAGATATTTTTTCTAGCAGAGATGAAAGATTAAGGCAGATCAAAATTTAAGTAGTCTGAATTCCATAAAGCAGATTTCAGTCCTTTAGCCCATAGAGGAAACTGTCACAACGGATAGCCAGAGCCCTGTGGAAACAACTTGGGGAGTTTTTTGATTCAAACCTCTAGTTGATTTCCTAGTGGAAAGAAACTTAATTATATTAGTGTCGAATGTGTTATGCTAGCTACTTAATTGATTTTTAAAAAAATTTTATTTCTTAATTCTTTTGAAAACCATCATGTGAGACTCTAATAATGTTTTGGTAAACAGTTTTGCTCACATAGATAATTAGAATGAAAAAAATTACTTTAAACTCAGTGCTACCTTCTTTTTCAACTCTCAAAATTTTGAAAATCTCCTTGACACTTGAAACCCTATTATATCTTTGACTCTCATCTTGAAACTAGTTTATTCTCCCAAACTTATAACAGTAGGTACAGGGACTGGAGAATTTTCTTCCCTTTAGAGAAAATTCTGCTATGGGGATTTCTTTAACTGAATTTAGGTCATCACTTTGTATATAATATGATTTCCTTTTCTGCATTCTCATTATTTTTCTTAAGAAAATCTCTGGTTTAGTTATTAATCTCTCATTGAATTTTATTATCAAATAACACCCCAGAACTCCAAGCCTTCCTTTTGTGAGCTCGAGCAAACATTTCTTACTGAAATTTCACACAAAACTAAAACTGTAAGAATCCAAATAAGATAAAGGGCTCTAGATGCAGAAGAAAAATAAAAGCAAAAAAAGGAAAAAAGCCAAATATAGAAAGACTACTTGCTTTAGCAGAAGTCCATAGTATGCATCAGTGGATGTCAAATTTACAGTGACCATGACTGCCCTTTATTTTATATACACAAGAGTTTGAATATTTATGTCAGAATTTCTTGGCTAGAGATCAGTGCACACACACAAAGCATCATATCTGACATATTTGGGTGCATCTAACACACTGGGCATTGCTTTATGAGAAGCCTGTGTTTGTCCTGTGCATCCAAACAGATTCCATATGCATCAGACACATCAGCTGCACAGTGACGTGCAATGATCCCAACACACCCAGAACTGGCAATTTTGTTACACAGACACTGTGAATATATCTGAGCAGCCAATGAAACATAGGCAGCCTCTTGTCCTGCTGTCTTTCTGTCCCTAAAAATCCAGCAGAGCTGCCCTGAACACATAGGATCCCCTGTCCAAGGATTTATAGGCTCTGCCCTTACTGGGCTGTTGTGTTATACAGGAGTTTCCTTGAAAAACACCAGAAATTGTCACTTCTGCCCAGATAATATTTATAGATGGGAATTATTATAGGTGGGAAAATAGTTGTTTAGAGAAATGCCATAGGCCTAGGAACACCATATTGTCATGAGAAAAAAACCCCATAGAATTACCTAAAATCTGCTTCTAACTGATCAAGACTGGTTTAAATAATTGGTTCTCTCTGTAAATAATATAGCAAAGGATTCTGCCAGACTTCTAGACTGAATATGAACTCTATGCTTAGATGTTTAATAATTTATGGTTTATTTGTTTACTTTTTTGTATTCTACTTATTAAATGCCTATATTTCTTAAGAAAACTTTAAATGACTAGAAAATTATTTTATTTTGGGGCAAAGTAGTGTGTGACATTTCCTAGATATATCTTGAAGCAAGTAATGTTTAGGGGGGTCACTTGGATGAGCAGTCACATTTGTGAAGAGAGAGATGTAGTACTTGTTTTAAAGTACCATGCAAGCCAAAAGGCTGAAATGACCAGAATGTTCCATGACAGAAGAAATTAAAATATTCTTTTAGGTGTCTTCACATGCAATAGATTTCTAATCTGTGGTTCTGATTTAATAAAAACAATATAAAGAAAATCATATATCTATAGAACTGTTTTCTGGATTGTCTTCTTTAAAAATGAGTAGATAATCTTAGAGGTCTTAATGATCTTAGAGGTCTTTTCCAACCTTAACAATTGTATGATTCTATAACAATGCTGATCTCTTCAACATCTTTTTTAGCACTCCAGGAGCCTCACAGTATAAAGAAAAATGAAAATATGAAGTATAATGATTTTATACAATAAAATCACTGAGCATAAGGAGCCAGGCACTTCCCAGATGTACTTCCCTTTTGCTCTCAGTACACACTGACCTGATCCAGTCCCTGATCTTTATTAAACTGAGGTTATGGAAAATAACTCAGATAAATAAGGTTGTGACCCTGTGAAGGCAAACTCTCTTGTAGACTATTAGGAAGTCCAAGTGGACTGTTATGCTCATCCAATGTAAGAAATACGCTCAAAGACTCGAGTATATTGACATGATCCAGCATGGTAAGATAGGGTTTCAGACCTCCAAGAGTCATTTGAAAAACACACATCTTCACAAAATAGGAGCTTCTTGATTTTTGTAAGGATAACACTTGTACTGAGCATTTTTGTCTCAGATTATCTGTTGCAAGTAAATGCAATTTCCTGTTTGTTAGATGTGTTCTATCTTAGTGTTTCTATACAGATTTGAAAGTAGATGAATAGTTATTTGGGATCACTCATTTAGTAAATGCAAGTTTCTTGGACCCCATAGGTTTTTTTCCAATCCTAAATGGACTTTCAGCAAATTTTTCTCCTGAACTCAGGTTTCACACTGAGGCCAACATACAGAACTAAACTTTCACCTTCTAAAACACCTTCATTTTTATTTTGTGAGGGCTGCACACCTTTGTCTAATAGTAAAATTTGCCACTTCCTTTGATGGAAAAAAATTCATATAAGAAAAAATCTTCTACAAATCATTCTCAAAAGCTAAACACTTTCAAGATGTGACAGACACTTGTATGTCAAAGTTTATTCATTTTATGGGATTGTTCTGAGGACTAGATATGTTGCTTATGCAATCTCCCAGAAATCTTGGAAAGGCTCCTTTTAAAAACTGAGAATCTTTACACAAGTTTTCATGTACAAAAAATTCTAAGTGCTTAATATAAAAACATGAAAGTGTCCTTTGAACCATGAGCTCATAGGAAGAATGGATTTAGGCTGCTTGCAATGCCTCAGCTAAAATTTCTTTACAGAATTTTAGAGTGCTCAAAAAGAAAGTGATTTACTTTAAGCTATATTTTTTTTTCAAGGCCATTTATATACCAAATTGTCAGTCATCTGCAGCATCATATGGCAGCTTCGTAGTAAATAATTTTTCCTAAAGCCAGAGTCATTATTAGAGCTGGACAAAAAAAGGAACGACTCTATCTCATAAATAATGTAAAAATTCTGAGGGTATCTTTTTTCTGCAAGAGGCAGAACTGAGTCTTTTCAATGTGTTTAGTGAATCAGCCTGAGGACAGTCAATAGGTAAGAACAAGTGTTTGAATTTGCATTTAGCATAAAACATTCTTTGCACTGGCTTCTATGTTAATAGTCCCATCAGTATGAACTCTCTATCTTGATCAGTCTTCCTAGTGAACTCTCATAAAAACTGGTAAAATTACACTAAAAGTTCTCATTTGACTTGAAATTATATTTTAGTGGTGGGGGAATAAAAAGGAGAAAAATTATTGTTTGACACTTTTTTGTTGTTCTCTGATCCTTGCTTCTTTGGTTGCAAAAATTAGTAAGTAGGATATTGCAGTAGCTAGATGCAAAAACGATTCCACCACAAATTTTATAGGGAGGCAATAACGACAACAAATTTCATGTTATCAACAGGCTTACACTGTCACATTATCATGAACAGAGAAAAGATACTCAAAAATATTTAAAAAAAACCCAACTTGGTAAATTATTATTTTACTTTCCTACAGAATTTGAGTTTACATCAAATTAATTTCTGCTATAAATTATTATTTTACTTTCCTACAGAATTTGAATTCACATCAAATTAATTTCTGCTATAAAATTCGGTTGTATAGTCCAAAAAATGTTTTGGTTTCTATGTAACTGAACAAACACGTCCTGTTCTCTTACAGATCTGAGTTTTAATTCTGTGAACTCCAACAGGGATTTCTCTGATTAAATATTTCTGTGGTATTGGTCACTGAAACATGAAGGAACCTAATATGCTTGAGAGAACTGTCCCTCTGTGCAATTTGGTTGCGATTAGTAGCTCAGTCAGAAGTTATTAGGGAGGGACTGACTAACACACAGGCAGATTCCTGTTCATGCTGCCTCCTCTCCCACACAAAAAAAACCTCCTTTATTTTGGAAACTGGAGTGATATTCCTTAGCTGCGCCTCGTCAGAGAAATTTCTTGGTTTTGGCTTTAATTCTGTTAAATTCCTTGTTAGTGTTCTCTTAGTAAGCTTTTAAACATTTTTTGTATTTTCAAAGCAAATTCCAGATACTTTCAATTCTTATACAATTCTTACGTGATATACAAGTATTTTACAACATAGACAGGTTAAATGTCATTATTTAAAAGAGAGGAATTTAGAGGACATTTAGGACTGGCTGCATAAAGGCAGGAGACTACATTATGCTAAGACTTCATTGTAAGTACATCTTGTCATCAGTCTGTCTTGTGTTCCTCAGCATTCTTTGGACACAGACAACTGAAACATAAACAAGGACTGGAAATGTGCAAATACCATCTCACATGGTCACAGGCCACAACATACCACCAAAATAATTTTTCTTCAAGGGATAAATTGTATATTGGTTGCAGCCTCCTCTCCTGCCTGTTCAATATTCAAACCAAGACTGAGCACCAGTGAGAAAGTGCAATATCCACACCATGTTGTTAGAGGAATTTCTTTTTCCTAAGTTTTCCATGAGAACATAAAAGATTATGCTCAAAATTCTCACTGTTTGTGTGATTATGTTGTGTTTGACATACTATAAAGAGTCTGAGCCACCATTTTAAGTGGTGTAAGAACCATTCGCTTGCAACTTAAACGGAAGAAATTTATCATTTACCATGTTGAGTGGCCAAGGATGTGTAACATGGTAACAACCATAAGTTCTCAGAAGACTTGATTTGCTAATGTCATTTGAGTTGCCTACATTGGAATTTCCAGACTGAAAATATTAATCTCTTTTATGCTATTTTCTGAGTATTAAATACCTGTTTAAAACAAATTTTCTGTTTCAATTACCACAACACAGACATAAAATTCTGGTGCAGCACATGTGGACTCTGTTAATTTTTACCAGTGTCACTATAAAAATGTGATACCATCCTTAACTGTTCAATCCAAACTCAGTTGTGTGGATTTCTTACTATTGTAAGGAACATACTATTTGTATATTTTAAGGAACATACAACATACTATTGTATGGGAACAATTAAACCTTGTGGAAGCACAAAGGAAGAGAGCAAGCCACTGCTGCTGCCACTTGCAGGAAAACAGACTTGTCATTTACAGTAGGAAACCAATGATTAGACTACAATAGCAGCAGCAGCTTACTGATTCCCTTAATTTTTTTAGCAAGCAGAACTCAGCACCTGGACAATGAATTTTCTGCCTAATCATCATGACAGATAGGATGTTCAGTTTGGCAGGGCAAAGATACCTCTACACGGAATTATAGGATTTCATCTTAAGAATGTGCAACGGGTACTTATTTACTGTTCAGGGCATTCAGGAGCTGAGTTTCAAAGCACAAATCTAAGTGTTAAGTACTCATTTATTACTTTGTAAATTAATTGGAAAATTGTTTTACACTTAAAAAAGACAATTAAGAATCACTTTTAAGACATGGGATATGTATGTGCATTGTATCCTTTTGAAGACTCTGCAATTTAATTTCCTCCTTGTAAAACAATACCTGTGCTTTATAGAGTTTTGTATTTCTTAGCAGAACGTTTTAATGGTGCAAGAGACAGGCTACTTCTGTGACTGAAAGACTCATCAACCTTCCAAAATCTTTTTTTCTAAGTCATCTTTTTAAAGTTAAAATTATTCACTTTCCCATTTGATTTCAGAAATGTTACTATGTACCTGTATCATTACCATTTAATGATAAAATCCTGGGAAACATCCTCCTAATGGGGTCTTTTGCTACCAATTAGACAAAAGGGGGCCTTTTGTTGTATGGCTTCTTACACCAATGATCTGACAAAAATAGGCTGTTCATATGCATAATAGCTGCCACCAGTTGTGGTAACTAGTCTCATCTAGAATCACATGCAGGCAGTCAAGTACCTGATTCTGGAAATTACATCTGCTGAGGAAAAAAAAAAAAAAAGAAGAGTGTTTTTGGTGGGGGTTTTTCTGTTTGCTTGTTTGGTTTTTTTTGTGGGGGGGTTTGCTGAGCTGAACCTCTGCTGAAGGGAGTGGTATACTAAATAGAATATATTTTAATTATTACTTTACAGTTTATGATAAGCAAACAGCATGACATCGCAGAGATGGTAGAAGGTATACTATAGAGAATATATTGCTTTTGATCTTATAAGGATCCACAATGCCAAGGCCCAGTATTGATTTCTGAAAACATATGACTGTTTGTTTCAATCTTTTTAATATAAACATTTTATAGTGCTCATTATCACCAGCACATCACATTTACATCACCATTGTAAAGCAAAAATATATTACTCAAATTTTATTAATTTGGACATCTCCAAGATAATATAGGTAAACTCCTAAAGAAATATCAAGGGCATGTTTCTTGATTAAATCCATTTTTTACCACACAGTTCAGGGTATTGCACAGGACCTGTCTTTGGGTCCTGAATGCAGAGATGAGTGTTATACCATCTAAGCTCCAACACGGTGTTGAAGAACACAGTTGTTCCTGAGCTTGCAGATTGAATCTAAATTTCCTGGAACTTGTCAAATAACAAAAAGCTCTGGTAAAGGCTTCCTCCTTTGTGCAGCATGTTTCAGCTAGAGACTTTTATAAGAAGAGAGTTTTGGGTTTAGCAATATCGACTTTATATCTGCAGAAAACTTTCAAACAGGAGCATCCTTCTGCTGCCTGTGAACAGGCTGCTGTCCACAGTTCAGAGTTTTCCAACCTCCCTGTAAAACCAGGGCAAAGATCTGACTATACACTATAAAGTAATGCAGCCATGTGGAATAGGAAGGCAAAAAACCTGCAGCTCTGGGGTATTTATATGGGGAAAAGTTGTTTAACACCATTTTTTTGCCCTAGGAACTGTCTGAACTACATCAGATACACTATGTGTAAGATTAAGGTTTAATTACAAATCATTTGAAGTGCACCTTTCAGCATCCCCACTGAAAACTAGGAGCAAATGTTCAGCACATATATAGGCAACAGTAAATTAAACAAAGTCCTTCTGTTAAAGAAGCTTTTCTCCATGAATCTCACTGTACTTGAAACATTAAACTTTTACTAATACTGTAATGTAGAAATGATTGCTGGAAAATAGTCTTTACAGTTCTCATCTATTCTTTAATATTTTAGATTGCAGTGCTGTGCCCTGTGGTATGTTTTCAGGTACTTTGCCTTCTTTAAGCAGCTTATTAATTTGGTGGGATCACATTCAGGCGATGTTATTCCTGCATTAGCATCTTAGTAATTTTGGAGAGGATCTTTGTAAATCACCTGAATATTAAACTCATTTCCTCAGAGGAGATTATTGTGTAGCCCACTAGAATTTACTGTTCAGAATTGCATATGGACATTCAAACTACAGATCCCTTTGCTTTTAATCCAATTAATGCTGCTTATAAAGTCTAAAAAGGTCTTGTTCCTCCTTGTTTACCTGTATTTCACTTTGATGAATATTCTTGTCAGATCTTTGTCACTGTTCTTTATGCTCTGCAAAATTTATTTAATTTTTCTTCTTTCTCACTTTTCTCTTATTTTTTAGTATGATTGAATTTTCTTCACTTTGTTGGCACACTTTTCCATCCCTGATATTAGTAAAATGTTGCATTTTAGCTTTATTTTCATAAGACTATGAAAGCAAAAATTTGTGGGTTTTTCTGTCTTGAGGAGGCTTTGAGGTGTTGCAGGGAAGTTCTTTGGTTTCTGTATGTTTTTCTACACTGCCTTAAACTATGTTGGTTTAACATTGCCATTCTTATGGGAATTTTACCATGGCTTGTCATGCATAGCCTTCTATAAGAATTATTGCTTTCTTCTTTCTTGTCTCCTAGGATTTCTGTGCATTACATTGTGATTGGCTGTTTTCCGGGGTGGTTTTTTTTTTGTTTTTTTGTGGTTTTTTTTTTTGTTGTTGTTTTTTTTTTCTTTTGTTTGTTTGTTTTTTGGTTTTTGTTGTTGTTGTTATTGGTTTGGGGTTTTTTATTTAAACAATTCCTTAGTAGATTTTGTGTCTTTTAATATCCTAATTCATATAGTAAATTCATTTGGTTTCCTCTGTGCATGAGCATACATGTCTACTCCACTACATGTCCCCATTAATAATTTTTAGTCATTGCTCAGATTGAACATATGTTGACAGAAGGTTGAAACTTCAAAAATAGTAAGTTTAATGAAAAATATATAGATTTTGTTATCGATCTTAACTGAGAGAAATAGGCTGCTATGTTAAACCAGGAAACATGTATAGAAGAGAGGCCTTAAAAGGACTTCATCAAAAGATCTTTTCTACATTGGTCACCTCCCTGGACAACAGAAAACCCAGTCACAGAACATAAATATATGGGAGTCCAGCTGTGTTGGTTCTCTGATGATAAAAGCATGAGCTTAGCAGTGGACTCACTTGATGGTTTCCAGTTCCATCTTTTATCTGCCTGCATATTGGCTCTCTGTGGCTCAGTTACTTGCCCTAAAAGGTCTGACTGATACCTTGTGGGCATAACATAAAAATATGGTAAGGTGTAGGCATCTTTCTTTCAAGTAAGACTGTAATACTCAGGAGAGAGCATATCTAGAAGTCTATGTGAAGAGTAAATGCAACCAAAAAAAAACCCAATAATTTTAAAATGCCCGAGTCTCATGGCATGGAGGACAGCACTTGGTATTTACATTGCCTGAAGAGTTAGTTCTACACATTGCCTAGCCTGAAAAAGCAACATTTTAATCTATGATTTTTCTTTGACAAGTCAGTGACATAAGAAATTCTACTGAATTCAGAAAACACTTTGAAAGAATGACTTTTAAAAGTAGATATAGGAAATGGGGCAAATTGTATATGCCTTTCACCAGCATGAAGCACAGGAACAGTATTTCCTAAACTCTGCTGGAATAAGGCATTGCTTTATTATCCTTACAGGCACATCAAATCCTTCTGCTTCTAATCTTCTAGAAATGCTTAAAAAATCTTTCACACTGATGTTTTCATTGGCATTCATCTTCAAAAGTTCAACTCCAGTGCTGAAATAATTCTTGATAGTTTTCTTTGGATTTTTTTTCCCCCTTGTTAGTTATATGCCAAGCTCTCTGGTCCTTTCATTCTACTTGCACCACATCCAGATTGCCAGGTACCTGGCTTGTAACAGAGGTACCCCATCACAGCTGCAGTCTAAAGCATGATTGCAGCCTTTGGATGCTGAAACACCTACCAAAATAAATATGAACTATTCTTTCACATAATTATTTTGCTGCTTTTTTTGTTGTTTCTGTTGTTGTGGGTGTTGTTTTTTAAATGTAAAACAAAGAAAGAAGCGGGATCTTCAGTGTACCTTTCTGAAAAGATAATTATTTTTATATAGATGTAAATATGTATTTATGTGTATATCAACTTTTCAGAAAAAAATGCACTAAAAAATTCTATTTACAAACCAGGTCTACCAAGTCTGTACATTCTAGGATAGATGAGCTCTCCTAAATCCTAAGTTATGGTGCAAGCATCTGACTTCCATGAAAAAACAATTTAGTAAATGACCAATCATTTTACAATATAGACTGTAAGATTTCAAAAGGAAAAGGAAAAAGAAATGCAAAAAGGGACGTTTTCTTTCCAAGATTTTCTGCATTTCAGGTTTAGGCAGATCAATGCTGGCATCCTGCCCAGCTTCCAAGACTGAGTTGCTGGCTATGCACCAAAACTCCTCGTTATGGTACACACTCTTGGTGTATCTGCTCACTGACTAAAGGAGAAGTCAAACCCCATCCTTTATTTAGCAAGCAGCAGTTACCTGGGAACTATGAGTCTTGGACTCAAGCTCCTCCTCATCCTGAGCAGATTTCTGTATGCAGCTCCCACTTTCCCCAGCCACCAGCCTGGCTTTTTACCTGCCTGAGGGCCCCGTGTTTGCTTTCCCTCAAACACTGCTGCAGAGGAGTTTGGTGCATGGGAGACAAGGATGTAAAGAGGCAGGGCAGGAAGGAAACCCAAAGCAGCCACAGGGCTCTGGAACCTAGGGCAGGGAAGTGTCCTGCTTCTGGGAGCCTCAGGGGAAGGTGAGGCAGCACTTTACAGATTATCAAATGTACAGAAGAGCTTGGATCACATAACCCTGGGGAGTGATTTGCTCCATTCTAGAGTAGGTGTTTTACCAGCTGTGCCAGGGGACCTACTGACTGTGCTGACTACAGTTCCAACAGCTTTAGGGAAAGTTTTCTTATCTAGATTGCTTATAGACACCTATGTGAGGACAGATAAATGTCCCTTAACCTTAATGTTAATGTCTCGTCTTAACCTGAGATCTGAAGCACATCATTTCTACTTTATTTGAAAATCATAGTAGAGAAAATATTTCAAGGACCAAGATCGGAGACTTGAATTTGTTCCTTCCCATGGAAATATGGCCTTCTTTCACTCGTTCCATTGTCAACAGAGGGGACTTCTTCCATTTCCCAAATATCTCATATTGAGGTGATTAGGTCACGCTCCTGAGATCTAAGTGGTATGAGTTAAAGCCCTCCACCTGCTTAAGAAGAGTTACAACCCAAATTTCCTTTTTATAGTGTTCTCTAGCTACTCAGTTATTGTAGGAAAGAAGTAGGTCACTGCTCCACCTTTGCAAAAAGACTCTTCTGGGTTGCTGCAGGTTGAAGATTATTATATTTCTAATGCAGCTTGTAACTGTGACTGAATGACCTAGATTTCCAAACAGAGATATTTGGATAGTAGTTGTTTCCACAAATTTATGTAACTGTTGTTGATACTTTTCCATGTCAGCTGACACTGCTAAGCTAAAATACACGGCATATCAAAACGTTTTGGAGTAATTTTGATTCTGAAATATTTTTTATTTACATTAGATCATGAAGAAGTTTAATTTTATTATCTCCAAGACACAGAACATTTAGTCTCAGGGGGCAGATTATTCTTTAATTCAAGGCTGTATTCTCTCTGCTTGATAGCTGATTTAAGGTTCAGAGACCTTTCTAAATCCTTACTGTAAGTTACCACTTATTCAGAGCTCTGCAACTAGAATGGTGACTCCCATGCCACCGAATTTGCAATAACATGCTGGAGATCTATGGGGTTTTTCCATATCATATGAGAGCAAGGATTTTTCTACCCTGAAAGGCTTTCACCTACCAAATCCATGATTGCGTCACTTATTTATGTGGACACAGAACCAAAGTTGGAATTTAAATTGATGTGTAAGGTGTGGCTTATGTTTAGCAATCACAGAGGTGAGATGTTAAACCATAGAAATACAGTTTTCTTGGTGCTGAAGGACAGAGTCTGACTTCTTAAAGGTATGTTAGAAGTGGTACACAGACACTTCAATTCAATTCACTTCTGAGATGACTGAATAGATATCAGATAGAAATATGGAAGTTCCTGGGCTTTTTTCTCCAGACTAGGATGAGTCTAATATTCTGTAGTCACTAGCACAATCTGGATAGCAGCACCAAGTCTCTGTGGAATTGAGAAAACTCTGCACTGCCATGAAGAAGAAATAGAGGATTGTCAAATTTGAAATGTCATTACTGGCCAATAGAGACAAGATCCTTTTATTTTCTAAACTGTCTGATTTCCCATTAAAATTTTTATATTGAATACATTAAGCTATGCTGACCTTTGTGATGAATGTGTAAAGCATGCTGAAAGCAGATCAGAAAGAAAAGAAAAAGAAATTTTAATATAAAGTAACAAATATGGATGAAATTAGTTTAATTACAGTGGAATTCCTGGTGGATTATATTATACTTGCAGTAATACTAAAAGATTTCACCATGATTAATGTTATTAAAGTGTGTGCCAAGTGAAATAATGATTTTTGTCCTTTCATAGGAAAAAAGTTTCCACTTACAGTGTAGTAAGATGAAATATTTTACTTTTGTTGCATAGGTACATTAATATCTGTAATTAAATGAATCAGATGCAAGGGCATATCTAGAATTTTCTAAAGATGGTTTCTCCTTGTTGGACACTATCTCTGACCCTCTGCTTTCTTCTGCCTCAATTTCTTATTTTGCATGAATCCTCTTTGTCGTTTCCCAAGACATAAAGCTTTTAAAACCCCTCACTTGGCTGTCTTCTCAGCTTGGTTTTTGGTCCTGCTCTCTTCTTACAGATACAGAAGTTTGTGTCTTTCTCTTTTTTAAAAAAAAAAACCTCTCCTAATTTCTGACCTACTTCAAAGGTTCGGTAGTTCTCTTTTCAACATTCACCACTTAAAATGTCCCTTTTTACACTCACCTTGCCTTTCCACATTATGAATTTCCTTTTAATTAAGAAGTGATCACTTTTAGGAAATTTTTTGAGCACATTCTGAACTTTCATTTTGCCAGACCTGTGAGTTCATAGAATGTCATCACCAGTTCAATCTTTCGTGGTTTTTTTCTGATCACTTCTGTTTCTTCTCTTTTCTCTCCTCTTGGTTTTTGTTGTTTGTTTTTTTTTAATTACTGTTTTTTGTCTCTCCTTACCTCCTCTTGCCCTTTTTCATGGCCCTAAAGAAACAAATTCTAATAGCATCACTATTCTGTTTTTCACAGATCTGCACTTATATTTCAAATTTTTAGATTAATTCAAATATCAGTCTGAGTTTTCATTCTCTGCTCTACTTTTTCTCCCCTATATTCAAGACTACACCCAAATATACCTAAAATATAAAATACAGCCTTTGCAGCCTATATCTGAAGGTAAGAGTTATGTCTTAAATGTGATCATATCTTCTATTCTGATTTAGCTCAACTTGCTATATTCAGATTAATGCAGCTCTTGGTTCATCCACTTTATTTCTACTATTTCTCTTTTTTCATCTTTCCATTTTCTGTTTTATAAAACAGCTAAAGAAACAAAATCCTTGTCTTGCTATTTCATCCTATCACTTCCAAGTGTTAAGAGTCCAGACCTACCTTCAGTCCCTAAATCTCACATTTTATTTCAGGTTTAATTTTTACAGTGATATTATTATAAATATTCCCTCAAAACTGAAACATCCCCCTTCAAATCCACCTTTAAAACTTTTTTATATGAAGATGTGTAACAATAGAATGACCTGAGGTGACACAAGGGCACTCTCTCTACTGACAATAGTGTATTGTAATTTCCTTACACAGTTTTATGTGTGCGTGTATATATGTGTGTTAACTGCTAGCTCAAAGTTTGTGCTTAAATCTTCTTAAGCTATTTCTATTAAAAAGCCTCTTGTTGTATTGTATTTTTCCACCTTCTGGGAACAAAAAAATGGATCATAACCAAGCTCATAGCTAATATAAAAATACAAGTATGAGTAGCATTTCTGAGGGCTTTGTTTTATACATATTTATTTGTCTGTAGTGCAATGAAAAGATAGATGGCTCAGTTACTTTGAATGAGTTCACCTGACCTAACTTCAGGCTACATCTGTGGTAGATTTCTTTAATAGTCAATAGGGAAAATAAGTACTTCTAGAATGTGATTCACTTCCTCTTAATGTGGATGTCAAAACTTGGTATATAGCAAGAATGAAGTCCTACTCTGCTAATGTTCAATTGGACTCCTGCCATCACTGTAAGTATGGCCAGAATTTATCCCCAAATATGCTAAGATCTTTTTCATAGATATATTTAAATCAACTTTCCAAATTCAACAAAGCACACCAAAATCTTAAGCCAAACCCAGCAGAAAATCCAAAATCAATATAACTTTTCCAATATTATAACTTCTAAAGTAGAAAACTTATAAATTTCCACATAGAACATGACATGAATTAAGAGTGATATATTGAATAAATAACTAACTAATTACATATTTTAATCAGAGACAGAATTTTGGATCACTTCTGTGAAAAAAATGGATACCAGTTAGCAACCAAGCCACCACCTCAAAATACAAATTAATGTTCATTATCAGTACTAATCAAATTAATTAATTAGAATATATAGTAGAAACAGAATGACTAAAACAAACCAACATTTCCTTATTTTTTTTTTTCAAAAACTCACTTCCCCAATGTCTAATAACTCAGTCTAAGTCATCTATTTATCTATTTTTAACAATTAGTATTAGTGGAGAAAAATTTCTCATTAGAAAACCTAAAGGCTGGAAAAGTCATCAAGGTACAGATAATGTTCTTATCCCATGACAGTTTCTTCCTCAGAAAATGATTAAGGAGAAATAGCAGAACATTTTGTGTAATTGTACTATTAAAATTGCAATAATAATTATAATTATCATCTTGTCACAATATCTCTGGACTGCTTTCTTTGAAACCCCACTTCAAACATAGAAACCGCTTCCAAATAAACGGTTATAATCCCTAAATGAGCGTGGTGGTGCATCCACCCCCCTCCCCAGGCCACACTATGGTCTGAGAAATGCTTCCTAGTCCCTCGCCTTGATGAGCAGCAGCTGGGCTCAGCTCCTCTTGAGCTTGTCAGAAACACCGTCTGCTCCCAGGAACCTGGGCTAACTGATGCCTTAGGATTTAGCTTTTATATTTTTCGGATCCTGTATGGCTTTAGTGTATAACTCTAAAACTCCATATAGCCTGTTAACTACTGTTTTCTCATTCTGGTTAGACATAACAAAGCCTCTGTAGGCCTGGACTCAGGGACACCTTGTTGTCCCAGGCCTCAAAATATGTAAACTAAGCCTTCAAAAGGAGGGAATAAATTTGGGGTAATGATATCATTACCTGAAATTGTAATTAGAGAATTAACCCTGATATGCAAATGGACCAAACTTACAAAAGTGTGAAGGACCCCTGACCTGTTTTCCATTTTGGGTGTAGCCCTAGCCCATAGTGAACCTTATTACAACAAGGCACTTCAATACATACCTGCTTTTATTCTCTTAATCTTGTCTAGCCTCTGTTTTCAGGTAGCCCCTCCAAGGTATCATAGCGAGCTCCTGTTTTTTAACTAACAGCCTTGGAAACTTATTATTCTTGCCTGAATAGCAACACAAGTAGAATAATTTTTGTTATCAAACTTTCCAAGAAAGTTACTGACCTGAATTGCAGCCAGGATGGAAAATTATTTTGACTAAAGCCAAATCTTTTGCAACCCTATGAACAGCAGTCCAAAGTGAGACCCTTGGAGCTCTCCTGGACCACAGTGGGCTGTTATCAACATCTCCCTCTTGGGGCCAGTGAACTCTCACATTTCCTGTACTCAAAGGATCCAAATGACAAAAGATCCTGGGCTGATATCCCCACTCCTCGAGGATCAATGCTTTACCCTTTGAGACAATCAAAGGCATTCAAATTTCACTGAATTTGAGGGGAATTTTTCACATGTGTACAGATTCTTTATGTCTGTGTGCATGTGAGTGTGAATGTGCTATAGCAAATATACTGAGGAATATTGTTCTCATAGATTTTTAAGTAGTTTAACTTTGTAGTAAGTCAAGCCTGTAAGTAAATTACTGTTGTGATACAGTAAATTCTACATGAATCCTTTGCTAAATCATTTAACTTAGGCTATCAGTTAAGTGTTGCTAAGTGCAGTTGGGCCTTTAAGCACAGAGTCTTGGTCGGTTTAGGCTCAGTTTAGCACAGGAGTCTACTCTGAACCTTGTGACTCAACAAGAGAATCTTCCATATTCCTTTTTATCCTTACCTTTTCCTATCCATTTCTGTACCCCTCAGCCCTCCCCCTGCCCCCCCAGCTTCCACCTAGATAGTTTTGGGGATTTTTTGGTTTGGATTGATTTATTTTGGATTTTTGTTGGCTTTTTCTCTGTGTGCTTTAACAATCTAGAAAGCAGCACAGTGAATCTTGACAACAAACTTTGTTGTGCTTTTGCTTTTATATTAAACCTGTTTATGCCGCTACTTCTGTGTGTGATTCCTTAAGCAATCTTAAAACATTCATTGGCGACAACGAGGAGGAAAACTTGAAATCTGATGTGTGAGGATAAAACTTATTTTTCATAGTTAACCAAGTTATACATGCTTTACTTCCCACTTAAACCTTATGCTTCTCAGGACAGGATCACAGCACTGTTTATGAAAATAGGTGACAGATTGTACTGGGTTTGGCTGGGATAATTTTTTTCATAGTAGCTGGTATGGGGCTGTGTTTTGGATTTGTGCTGGAAACAATATTGAAAACCCAGGGATGCTTTAGTTATTGCTGAGCAGTTCTTGCACAGAGCCAAGGCCTTTTCTGCTTCTCAGCCCCCCTCACCAGGAAGGAGGCTTTGGGTGCACAAGGAGTTGGGAGGGGACAGAGTGAGGACAGCTGACCCCAGCTGATATCCCATACCACATGGCATCACGCTCAGAATACAGAGCTGGGAGAAAAAGAAGGAAACAGGGACACTCTTCAAAGTTACAGCATTTATCTTCCCAAGATATGGTTACATATGATGGAGCCCTGTTTTCCTGCCTGCTGATGGGAAGCAGTGAATTAACGGGTTTTTTTTTTTCTTGCCTTACATGCACAGCTTTCTCTTTACCTATTAAATTGCTTTTTACTCACCCCATGAGTTGTCTCACCTTTATTCTTCTGATTCTTTCGCCCATCCTATTGCGTGCAGCAAGTAAGTAACTGTGTGAGGCTGAGCTCCCTGCCAGGGATAAACCACAACACATGTTAAGATATAGATGTGGCATGAGTTACTTATGTTGCAGGAATAATATTCAATAATATTCATCTCTGGTTTTCTGCTTTACATGGTTTAGACCAATGGGATAAAAAATATGGGAAACTCATGGAGAAGTAAAGAATCTGTGATTGAATGCGTGTGTAATAGGTATGGTATATTTGTCTAGGAAATCAGGAAAAGCCATGAAGACTAAACCAGTAAGACATTTATAAAAAAGATGAAGACCAGTAATCAGTTTAAGAAATCTTACTTCAAAGTACCACCCTATTTCAGAAACATTAAAAGGAGTAAGGAAATCTGCCTACAGTGTTGGAAAATTGCTAAACAAAAGAGATATTCATTTAAAAAAACTCAAATATAAAATATATTAAATCCTATTGACAAAGGGGGGTGGGGAAATATTCAACAACTGGCAAAAGTATAAAAACAAACTCAAATGAGAACCATAAGTTCCACAGCAATCTAGTGGAAAAAAAGGATGGGACCACAAGTCAGCTACGTACTGATTCAACTTGCAGGCTATCAGTTGGCACTGAATGACATATGAAATCCCTAAGAATGCCAAAAACCAAACCACAATAATATTTAAACTATAAAGGGGCCCTGCTGACCCATTCCAGAGCTTTCCTTATTTTTTAAATTATAGGTTGGCCTCTTAGGCGTGCTTTGGCCAAGCTCTCAAAAGAAGGGATTTAAGCCTTTTTTATTTGGAATCATCATTTACTTAAAGCTCATGCTTCTCTCTTCAAAGGCTAAGCAGGGGCTGTATCATCAATGCACAAGAGCAGCAGAGAGCAGACAGGTCGAGTACACTGTAACTGTCCAGATATCTTGAGCCATGCTCTCTGTGCAGAAGAATTGTGTATCTGAGCTGGATTGCAAATTTACCCAGGTTTCCAAATGCTTTTCATTGTTGAAGTGGCACAAAGGGCAAAAACTCTACCAGGGAGTCTGGCCCTGAGAGTGCAGATTCAAAACACATTGATTAAAACTTATACACAGTGGTTAAACTTGGAAGAAGAAAACTGTTATAATATTTGGGTTAAACATCAGCTGAAAGCAAACACCTTTATTTTTTTTCCACCTAATGCATGACTAGAAAAGTTCTCAAAGGCTAGAAAATGTTGCCTAAACAACTGAGCTTTTATTGTCATGACTATGTTTTTAATGTCTTTCAATTATGTTGAGGAACAGAAGGATCAAAATTCGGAGATGTGGTAATTTGTGCGGTGTTTGTGGTCTCACCATACCTCAGAATTCTGGAAATAGCAGAAAACAGTTTGTACTCTCAAGATTTATAGTCAAATTTCTAGACTTCCCAGGCTAGCTAAGTATGTTATAGACAAGCCCAAAATAATAATCCTCAGTTCTGGACAACTGCAAACCACAGGTTGAAATCAGTATCCATGGTCCGTACTTCTGTGCTTTTGTAGTTTGGATGAATTCTCTGAATCAAACATCCAGGGCATCAACAACACGGAAAAATCAATCAGAAACATATGCCATTTTAAAGATCTTCTTCCAGCTGTAAAGGGGAACAGAGAGATGGTTTCTTGAACAAATCCATAAGGATTTCTGATCCACCCCCAAAAAAACAGTAGAAGGAACAATATGAAAATAACAGTGAAAGCTGTCCTTACTATCCTCTTACACATTTGCCTTTTTAGATAGTGTTGTCTCTAAGCAGTGAAAATAACTACCTGTCCCTTCTGTCTCTGTATGGAGGTGGCACAGCTCTCTCCCATTTTTCTTTTATATTAAATTAAATGCTTTAATCCACAACCTCAAAATTTATCTTCTTAAATCATGGAACAGAAAGGAAAGGGGTTGACATTTAAAAATGTTTTACTGGAAATTTGGGAGGGAGGATGTATTTATTTCAGAAAGTAAAATACAAAATTTGGAGCAGAGGCCTAGGAAATCTTGTTGTAGATGGTAACATATATATGTATACAGATTATACACTTCTTTTTTTTACATTAAGTTGAAATCTGGAGATCTGATCCAGCGACAATTTCAGCTGCAGTCTGTAGGTCCCTATCTCCTATACTGACAGTTTCTGATTTAGGTACCTCATGTAAGTGTTTCACGATAAATCACGTTAATCCATCAGATACAGCCTCGCGTGCAGTCTGTGCCCCTCTGGGACAACGGGGAGCTTTAGGTCCAGCAAGCTGGAACCAGCTGTCTCAATGCCAAGGATGCCTGGGGCTACAAAGCTGGGACACTACAAAGCGTTTTAACCCAGGACAGTCCCCACAAAGTCCTGGACATCTGCAGGCAAAAGTAAACTGGAAAGAGACCAGTCGGGTTTCTGAGACAAGCACGTTGGAAGCTTGTTGACATTACTGCATGTCCATCCAACACGAAAACCTACTTTGCTGGAAAATGCCTGACCTATTCTGTGCAATGCTGCCACACCAGGCTTACAATTACTGAAGAGCTTTGGACTACTACAGAATCACTGAATTTTTTAAGAGCTGCTTGTAAAGAAGAATAACAAGAAAAAAACCCAAACCCAACAAACAACATTTGGCTTCTTTGTGTCCCTCAAACTTGAATGTTGCTTTCAATGTAGCAGGTCTTATCCATTGCAAGAACAAAAATTTATATGCAGTTCCATGTACTGCTGAGTGTTCCCTAGAAATAACAAGACAGTTGGGAAATGGGGAAAATGTTTGTAAGAAGACAGACACTTTCTTTTAAATTGCTGCATCATAAAGTCTCTCAAACTGTTACAGAAGATATAGAAGCAGCATGCATAAACCTTAGATAATTTTCACAAATCCACTGAAAAAGGATGAGAAGACACTCAAAATGCTACATTTCTTGTACAGGACTCTTCAAAGTACTTTGTGAGTTTTCGTTGTGCCTCTGTATTTTTCCTTTCCCTTTATTTCTAAAGATAATTATTCTAAAGAGTGGGATCAGATGCTAATGTAACATCAAGCTTGCAACCTGACTTTATGAAGAGAGGCATTTCTAAAAATAAATATGAGTAGTAAATTTAAAGCTGTTATAACTCCTCTAACTATTTTTACGTCTTGTATCATTTTATGTCCACAAAGATATACCTACACTTATTTTGCTGGGTGGACACAGTATTCTGTTTTTAGTGTGTCTGGCATACATTTCTTTAATCTTTCTAGTTGACAAGCTCAGTGGAAGCTAGTTACAAGACAATTAAACAAATGTTAATATTAGGAACAGCCTTGGAGTTGCTGCAGAGAGTGGGGGTACTGAATACCAGGTTCAACCACAGGCGTTATCTCTAGCCAGCTTGCTTGCACTTTCTATCCCTCTTTTCTATCTCAGTAAAAAGAGGGATAATATTGCCTTTTTAGAGCCTTCTTTGTTCTCTTTTGGGCAGAGACTTATCCTTTCCATGTGTGCTTGCATGGTGTCCCTCAAGACAGTACCTGATTAGTAGCTAATTAGCAGAAAAAAAGCTATATGTTTGCTAACTGGTCAACATGTTTTCACCTGAAGCAAAACGTTTTGTAGTAACTTAATGCTTTATGTTATTATTAACATACCTCAGGGTCAGAACCCAGTTCCGGGAGAGGTAAAGAACAGACACCATACAGGACACTCATCTGGAATGCAGGGTTTACATCTAATTGATTCAAAATCAGGATCTGCACTTTGGTCTCATAGCAGGAGTGTTTTCTCCTAGACTCAAAGTATTTTATCTCATCTTCTGCAAATGTTTGTTATCATTTAGTTAAGTATTCTGTGAATAAGAAACATCCAATTTACCATGACTTTTTCAGGAATTTAGCTGAGCTTCCCTAATTAATAGCCTAGGTGTCCTGTATACTGGGCGAAAACCACAAAAGCCTCTTGGACTGTTTTAAGCCCTTTTTGATGTCTTTTCGGTTTTTTTTCCATTTGGAGTAAGGCAGTAATCCTGAATCTTTTATATCATCAAGGCACAGTCTAACCATAGTTTTTCCTTGTGGGTCCCTTCCAACTCAGCGAATTCTCTGATTCTGTAATATTTCTTTTGTGAGAAGTTCACCAGTACTTATGACCATTTAGAAAAGTTTCATTTGAAATCTAGCAAAAAAAAAAAAAAAGCAAATACAATGCTGATATTTCAGATACTTACAAAGAATATAAACAAATCTTCATATTACAAGGAAGCAATAAACAAATCTTTAGGAAAGTGAAATCAACTCTATGTCTTAGATCTGATCTTTCTAGATAACTAAAAGGAATATATACATAAAGTTAAATAACACTCTCTGCCCAGAATATGATCTTTCTAAAAATAATGCTTCAGCTGCACCTAGAAACTCTAAAACAGGACTTGTTTGATATCATTGGGAACATCTCCTGCCATAGGAGTCATATATCATTTTCCAAGTAGAAGAGCATACTGCCAAAATGGTGCAGGAACTTCACTGCCATAAAGTAAAAATTCACCAGGCTCTTAACCAAATGCTGAAATTAAATTTAGGCTCAACAATTAATATACCTACAAGACATCTACAAATGTCAGTAAATATTGAAACTGCTTCATTATTTATTCTGCTTTTAAAAACGTGAGCCAATGTAACGTTGTAGTAGTTTTTGTTCTCCTTTACATAAACTGAGAACTGGGAGGGCATTATGCACTTGAGAATTAGGAGAGTTATTTTTTACATGTCAAACACAGTAGACAGCACAGTTATTGTACAGAATTTCATTAGCACTGTACTTCTTTTAGAAGCATATATAGTCAGGAAGGGTGACAGATCCTTTAAACCATTTTGATATTCTAAAATGTAGGGCAGTGATGCATTTATGTATATATGTGTACAGTTTGCATGCATATATTACGAAGGAAAATGGCAATGCTGCCATTCAGAGAGATCTAGCCAGGTTGGAGGAGTGGGCCACCAGGAGCCTTGTGAAATTCAGCGAGGATAAACGCAAAGTCCTGGATCTGGGAAGGAAGAAACCTTGGCAGGAATACAAGCCAGGGCTGCCTGGCAGGGATATGTTTTGTCAAGGAGCAGTGTGGCCCAGCAGCAACCCCAGGGCCAGGAGCTGCAGCTGAGGGAGGCCCAGTGCTGTGGGAGGCCCAGGCCTGTGCCATTCCCATGGGGAACAGTGCCATGAGCTGGAGACAGGGTCCACTGACAGACTCTGACACAGCAAGTGATGGACGGGGGCCAGGGCGCTGCTGGGGGCTCCAGCCAGGCAGCAAAGGAGCAGAGGAAGGGCTGGAGCCTGGCACTGCTCTGGTCTCACTGCAGGGACTGACAGAGCCTGACTGGGCTGAAATCAGGTCCTGGACAGGAAGAGTGGCTGGGAGTCCCAAAGGAAGCTGGGCAGGGCAATCAAACTCTTGACGTATTCAAGGCCTTGAAAAGTCTGTGTTAACAGGACCTGGGGGTGCTGCTGAGCACAAGGTGGCCATTGGCCAGCAGTTCACCCTGGCAGCAAAGACCACCAACAGCATCCGGGCTGTGTGAGTCAAAGCACAACCTGGAGAAAAGAGTTATCCTGCTCTGATCAGGACTTGTTACACTGCATCCAGACACTGCATATAGTTTAGGGCCCTGAACACAAGGAAGATTGTAAAACTGGAGAGTGTTCAGTCAGCACAACCAATCTGGCCAGGGCTGGAGCATTGACCCTGTGAGTAAGGCTGAGGGTACTGGGTTTGTGCATCACAGACCCTTGAAAAGACACAGCTTCAGGGGGCCCTAACAGCATCCCCCCAGTACCTGCTGGGAGGTTATCAAGAAGTCCTGAGCTGCATGGTGGAAGACTAAAAAAACAACAAGCCCAAATTGCAATAAAAGAGATTCAGGATGGATATAAAGAAAGTTTTTCACCACACGGAAAATCAAATATTCAAGCAGATTGTCTGGAATGTTGTGGAAGTTTTAAAGACCTGAGTAGGTAAAGCCTTGTGCCACCTGGCCTGGTCTCATAGGTTTCTCTGCTTTGAACAGCCAAGATCCCTTCCAACTGAATCGTATGATTCTATGAAAATAAAGAGGAAGAGGTACTGATTATACAGGCAAAGAGGTTTTCACATCCCCAGAATGAATTCAAACTGAGCTACTTCCTGTAAAAAGACAAAATATTTACAGGGCAGTGGATGCAATTCCACATGTTCAGAATTCTGTGTTTGGAAGTTTGAAGTTTTGTCAATCTCACTCTTTAGATGGACAATGTAAAACTACAGTTCATCATATTATTGCTGCTTATCCTTCCTGTGTGCTCTCCTAAATCATTCATTACCAAAATGATGGCTGACTAAGTTTAATTTAGAAAATGAAAGTCACAACAGACATCCCCCTCAACTTCTGCATTAATTTTTGCTTCGATACACTGCAGGCTGAGAAATGAAATCAAGTCCATTCACTTATCCTTTTCCCCTCAAGCTGGAGGTAGCAGGTGTTAGACACATCAAGAACAGTAGTCATTGCTCAGACACAAGGAGAAGAATTTGACATTGAGCTTGGTTCTGATTCAATTGTCCATAGTAATGCAAATTGATGTTAGTCCCACAACTGTTTGCCTCAGAGAAGTATAAAATCTTAGAAATGCTGTGAAATAAATGCACATCAAAAGCCCTTTTAGGATTGCATTAGTGTGCACACTGACTATAATTACAATAATTAGAATATAGAAATTACAGGAGGAAGACTCAAAGAGCACATGAAAGCTTGCTTGTAAACATATCATTAAAATATTCAGTCAAAAGTTGGACTGGAAGATCTGGCATGGCCAAAACATGGATTTTCTTTTAGATGTTTATGTTTCATTATTGACTGCTTGTGTTCTCTGACTTGAGCCAAATTTCACAGAAAGAACAGTTTTTAGTCTGACTACCTATGTAATCTCCTTCTATCATCAATAAATAGATATGGACACCCCCGGAGAAAGATTATTTTCACCTATTGGTAAACCTATCTTAGGAAGGCATAATCAGTCCTCTCAAGGCTCCTGTCCTTACCTCCATTGCCTTAAGGACAAAGTCCAGGAGACTGTCTTAGAGCAGATGCGCAGCTTTTAGATGAATTCTCCTCTTCTTCACTTCCAGATATGGATTCTACAATGTGTTGAAAGTAACCTACTTTTCAAATGTTTCTTGGACACTTAAAGACACTTAAAGACACATTTCAGTCTTTTTTCTTCTATTTCTCTCCTTCCGATTTTGGTGTCAAATTACACTTTCATCTTCATTTAAAAAACATATGTAGCTGGATTCTTCTCTATTCTTCAATTCATTGGTTTAACTTGTAACAATTGCTTTTGGTCATTGTTTCTGAACTGTTATTCTGTTTTTCCCTATCTGATATTTAAGCTATTTGCTAATTACATGGCATATTTTCAAATATCTGTATACAATTCTGCACGTATTTTCACTGTGTGTATACATATACTGAAGTGGACTATCCGATTTCAGTAGTATCACTTGCTTTTTGTATCTGCATATTAAGAGGATGATAATGAAAGCACCTTTCTGAACTTTCAGGTGACTTCTGTCACTTGAGTGGCTAGTTCAGAGGTGTTTCACCTGTGCTGTGGTGTTGAAGAAATGCATTTCTACAGTGACACTTCAGACTTGAGCATTCTTCAGAGATTATGCGCTTCTCTTCCAGGGGAAACAAGGAAAATACCTAAAATGATAACATGCACATTTTAAGACAAAGGCTGAGTTAAACAAATGCACATGAATAATAAAACAGAAGAGAATACTCTTGTTGCAACCCTGTTAACAATGTGGTTTAGTACATACCAGTTGCTGGAAGGGCAGTTTGGACATATTTTTGTCTACACCATCTGCTGTCCTATGCCCATAACCCTCCAAAGCAAACCTGCTGTTTGACATGAGATTCAACATGGCCATAACCTACACCTAATAACTGGTGACTGACATCTGATATTTCACCTTGATGCTGTGATGTATGTGGCCTGGTGGTGAAGGCAATAATACTTCCTGAGTTCTCAATTCAGATTAGTAGCAAGGAAAACTAATCAGCAAATATGCTTCACAGTGTTATCCTCTAGAAATCTCAGACTTCCTCTAATGCCTTATGCTGTGATATTTGGGATCATGGAATCATAGAATATAGGATCAATAATGATTGATCACTCAATATTCTCCTAGGTCCATAGCCTGTGGATATTTTAAGCTCTTTGTCATTTGCAGCATTTAAATCCTCCCTAGCATTCTTAGAAAAGACCTCAAAATGTTCAGCACAGTACTCACTGCTCACTCATCTGTAAAATGATCAGCCAGCCTTGGAATTCATCTGCTGCTCCTTGCCATCCGACCCAACAACCTTTCCAGCTGGAACAGCTTACTATGACCGTGGAAAACCAAGTGTCCATTCCCTCAACACCAGATGTCAGTCATCCTCTAAAATCTATCTAGCCTAAAGGGGAGGTACATTTAGTTCCCCAGTGTCCCACAGGACAAATTGCAAAATGCCAAATGGCAAAGCCTTCCCCAAACTCTCAGCCTGAAATCAGGCCCGTTGGACCCTTGCAAAAGGTAGAGGCAGAATAAGTTCTGCCCAGCCATATTTTCTGTCTGCTCACACACCATTTTCATGTACATGGAAAGCTTCAGCTGAATCCCATTAGGAAGAGAACTGGTGCGAGAGACATTTCTAATTTATAACACGTCTAATTTCTTTCAATTTGATGACAATATGGCTATAATTTTAGCTGAGACATGTCAGACAATTACTGAATATATGCAAATTTTTAAAAAAGACAACAAAAATGACGTGGCAAATTGCATGCTTTTCTTTAAAAAGTACAACAGACTTTTGTGGAGACAATGCAGTCTTTCAACATATTGCTTAGAAAAAACCCTGTAAGGCAAGGATTGCCAGTTTGATTTTCCAATATTTGTGATATTTGTTCCATCAAAATGAAACTAATATTTACTGTCTTGTATTTATATTGCATTTTGCTTTCTGTATTAATGTTTGTTTGAATTAATCTGAATATTCCACATAATTTAAATTTCAGCACATGAACTGAATTAACCTCATTAATGAGAATTTTGCCTATGGCACCCCTTTTATAAATGCTTTTCCCATTGAGAATCTTGCTGGGAAGACAGCTTGATTGTGAATATATTGACATTCTACTTGTTACTGCAAATCTCCATTTTGTTTTAGATGTTTTATTATCTGATGGCTAAAATGCCCTGTAAATGTACAACATAAAATATTTGATTAATAAATTCTTGAGGGCACTGAACTCAGTGCAGTCAGTTTGATATGATCAAAGCAGTAAACACTATCCACTACTGTTCCGTGTAGGGGACAGTCACTATGAAAAACACTACCAAAATTAGACATTAAATACTTTATCAAGTTGACACAAGACCTGCTCTAATTACCTTTTTGATCCATGTGATTTCACTATCTTTAATTGGATTACCTATTCAATATTACTCCAGGGTTCTAATATTTTTTTTCTTTTTTTAATTTATAGAGGCAATTTATAGAGACAATTTGATAGGATTTCTTTTGCTTATCTATATAGAGAAACAGTATTATCCAGTTACACATAAGTAATCTTGGTACAGAAACTCACTTTCAGAAGAAAACAACTGCTCTAATAGTCTTTCCACTCCTGTTAACATCTTGGTAGTACAAACAGAGAGAAAAACTGAAACCAGACATCACATTTTGGGTTACAAATTTCTCGTTCTGTAATTTTATAGAGTGATTTGTTTTCCTCTCTGATGCTTTACTACAAGACACTGAGGGTTCAGCCAACAGGCATATCTATTCTCAAGTGGAGGGAATCAATTACTAGTCATTAGTTCCCCTGCTAATATTAGGATGGCAGCAACAAGCATGTAAATTTGTTACCCAGGAAAATGGATGTAGAAAGGACAGTTTTCTGGAGTTATACACTAAAATCCACAATTTGACGTGGTAAAAAAACAACTTGTGACATTGGAAACCAACTGCATAAAATTTTGCTGGTTCAAATTCAGCTCAGGTTGTTGTTTTCTGACAGCTATTATCATCAGACAGCTGTTTGATAGCTGATGTGAAGCAAGCAGGCGGGCTCTGTCCAAGATTCACCACTGACTTCAATGGCAGCGGAATAATCTCCAAATGCTACTCTGATTTAAAACAGAAAAACCAAATCATCAATATTTAAAAGTTCCTGAAGAAAAGCCAATAGGCTGATGCTTATTTCACCTAAGCTGCCTTTCTATCCTTCAAAATCATCACAGTAAAGTTGCAGTGAAAATACTGAAGACTTTCCACCTTGTGCTCTGCTAGTACTTTCCATCCCTGGGAAGTGTTGCAGGACTGACTCCTTTAATATCATGGAGAAAACCATATCATGGCAGGCATTTTACAACTTGCACTGAATCTCAGCCATGTTCCCATAATGGTGATTTAAGATAGATTTCCGTGAGGACAGGACAGATTCCATAGGTAAAAACAGTGAAAGAGCCACAGAACACTACTAGGATGGAAAGATAGAGGATTTTAATTAAAATGTAAAAATAGAAAAATTTTCACACAATTCCTATAAAACTAAGTAAATCCCTATAAAATAGAGCAAATTCCTTGGATTTTTTGGTGGGACACAAATTGTTTAGCTTGTCTTGCCGTCTGGTACTGTCTCATTGATTAAAATACAAATAGAAAAGTTTGTGTGCCGCCATACTGGAGCATGTTACAAAGTCATCACCTTCACTCCACAAGGAAAAAGGATATGCAGACTTCTAGTCCAGAATTTACTTAGCTGTTTCACAAATATTTCTACACAAAGTTCAGACCATATCCCATAAGAGATGATCCATTTTAATCAAATTATTTTGAATACAATTTTTTGGGTTATGACAACTTTTGTCCTTCAAATGGTATAATCACAGAACATAGACCAAGTAGAGTATCTAAACGGTACTAAATGGGCCAGTCCTTCCATAGCTCCTGGTTGAACTTACCTTTTAGAACTTAAGATTCAAACAGTTCTATCCACTTAGACCAGCTGAAAATCTCCTTTAGTATCTAAGTTGCATATCAACTATTTTTATATTAGAAAAGCTCTGTAACCCCCATATAATAATTTTGAATATACTTCAAAAAGAGAGTGCTGCTAGTGTGCCACCGTATCACAAGGCCAAGGGTTGGGAGAGGTAGAGTTAGTACTTCTGAAGGAAAAGCATTTGTTTATGCCCTGTCTTCCATAAGCGCATAGTGAAGGTGTTTTCAGGGCATAGTTCACTCCTGGTACCTCCCATTGCTATCAGATATATCAGTATAGCAAAGATAATCTGGGGTCTCAACACTGCAGTCTCATCACATCAGTGATACAGCTCAGATGTTTTTCAGTCCTTGACAATTCCAAAATCTCCACATGTGACCTTGATATATGTTTTACAAGTGCTGTAAGATCTCTGGATGAAAAGGTCAGAGCAAGATTTAGACGGCAGTACCATATCCCTTCAGTCAAGCTACCTGTAAGTCTTAATTCCAAGGGTGCTTTATCAGCCTGCTCACTCTCCTCTTTGTAATAAACTTCAACCTGATAACATTATTAAGCAAATATTATGAACCAGCTTTCATTAGATCTTGTTAACTATATCATGAAAGTAATAATAACCTGATCTATAACCTTGTGCCTGCTACAGCTGAAGAAACATTGTGCAGGAAAGATGCAGAGCTGTGGAGCTCAGATGACAAGGGGATACACCATTCTCTCACTGAATTGTTTTATTTTGTATGACTTTAGAAATGCTTTCTGGGAACAGAGGTTTTGTGCGGTGCTTGTGCCATATGCTGGATGCTATTGAGGAAACAGAAAAGCTGAGAGAAAAACTTGGTGTTTCTTTTAAATTTCCTCCAATAGAGTGCAACAGTGCACACTCACCCTCAGTGAGCTGGGGGTTAAAGGCAGCTGGCAGATATATTCTCTCATCAGATAAAACTATAGACGTTTAACTCTGGCATGAGTGACAGCAGAGCATCTCAGAGAAACAGAGCTGTAGCCCTGTAGGAGCAAAGCTGAGTATTCTCTTTATAACCAAAGCTGGCCTGCTTCTCCAGTTCTTTGCTTAATCTGGATTTTTTAGTTTTTACATAATAGTATGCATTTCTTTTTTCCCCTTCTTCATCATTTCACATAATGTGCAGGGTTAGGCTTCTTTGTACCACCTTGTTTTAGCACTGATCAAAGCAACCTTATTATCCTTGCATCATCTGAAAGCTTTCTAATTATTGTTACCCTAAATTCCCACTGCTGGACCAACACTAGACTGCTTGTCTTCCAACAAACATATTTGAAGCTTTATTTGATTAATCTTTAAGTTATTAGAAATACCTGTTGTAAAAATTTTAAGGCTATTTTTGGAATAGATCACCATCTTCATAGAATTAGGCATATTACATATCCAGAAGCTTGTAAAACAATCACTTCCTCTGGTGTCTTGTTAGAAATAATGAGAGAGAAAAAGTGAAAGAGAGTGAAATTGTTCTTCTGGGATGACAGTAAGAGAGTAAAATCTCCACTCCAGATAGAGTGGAAGGGTACCTCAGCTCATACTTCAGTCTACCTAAAGTCATTCGTTCTTTGAAATTCCTCTTCACCAACTGCCTGTGAGCCAAGGGCACGTCACTCTCCTACCTTAGCTACTTCAGGTGGGATCTTAAAGTTGGATGTGATGAGTTCAAATCTTAAGGAACAAAATAGCGAGTAAGTTTTTGAAAGATTTTTTTCAGAGGAAAAAACCCAACAAAACATCTGAAAAACATAATAAGGTGAGATTTGACAGTGCATTTACTACTCTTTGCTATCTCTCTGCATGACTACATCCCAGTAAAGTCAAGGTATATAACTTCACTTTCAAAATGTAACAAATGTATTTGCTTTTACTGTACATGAAGAGCACCCAGATACTATGGTGGAGGGGAATAGTTAACCCCAGCTTGCCATGAAGTAACAGCCTTCTGAATAGGAACAGCAAAATTGTAGAACTGTTCTATAGAAATCAAGTTGCTGACACATTCAGCAATATAAAGGCTGCTTGGCATTTTCCTCAGACATAAACTCCTAAGTCTTTTGTGAAGTTGAGCCTCTTGTCCTCAAGATTTAGATGTGCTCCCAGTAAGCAATAATGCCAATGAATTAAGACTAAAGAACTTGGAGAGGGGTGGGGTCGGCGGGGTGTTTGTGTTTTTTAAACTTAATGTTTTAACTTGTTGGGATATTAATATTCCAGCTCACCCTCAGGGTTGTAGACGGAATGTACATATCCTATAGGGCCAGAGGGACTCATCCCCAGCCAGGCAAACTGGAAAGTTTGTGGACAGGTTGGTGGATGGCCTCCTTCTGGCTTATGTGTCTTGTCTGCCATTTTATGGCACAGCTCACTCTTGCACGGGGTCGGCAGGCAGCTAGAGGCAGCTGGACACTGCTTCAAAACAGAACATCAACTATATTTTCATACCTATATCACCTATGCAAGATCAACCTGAAGAGAAGGCAATGGATTTCCTAAGAGTATCCACGAGAGAGTGATGAGGTCTTGACAAAGCACTCTTCACATGATGCTTTTATAATAGTTTCATGTTATTAATAGAAAAAGAAACATTCCAGTAGATTTGCAACTAAACAGAAATGTCCTGTGCTCATGATGCAAATCCTTCATCCAGGTTAAATGAACTGACCATGCTGTTCTTTTCCTGGACATTTAACTACCTAAGAGTTGCTTATAAAGCGTATCTTCACACAGTGCTGCATTTTTGGGCCTTTAGTACCAATTCTACTGATAACATTGAGAAAAAAATTGAGTTAACAAGTCCTGTTTTCTCAGACTGGGAAAAGAAGATGCATTGTCTGATTTGCTTTTTTACTCCTTCCCTCACCTTAAATTTCAAAATCTTCAATATTAATAGCACTTACATGACATGTCTCTAAGATAGATAATGGAAAGAATGACACAACTAATGGGAATTTTAACTATTAATTTTCTTGGCATTTTTACCTGGGGTTGAAGATAATCAGTCCTTCAATGCCAGAATATTAAAGTTGTTATTTAAAAGTAATAGGATCTGGTTGTCATATGCTTAGTTATGTGGACAGTTATCTGTACTGGCAAAAAAAGTGTCTGTCTGTTACTAAATCAAGACAATCATGTTTTGAATTCACTTCACCCACAGGTGAAAGTGCAAAGCTCTGCAAAATCGTATACCACACTGTCATGCAGCTGACACACCTTTTCAGTTGGGAAAGTACTGTTGGTTTGCAAAGGTCATGTTTACAGTTCAGTTATAGAGAAAGTTATAGACATGCATGTCTGTACCAGATAATTTGGGGGGGGAGGGCTGTTCTTTTTGTGCTCTCAGCATCTTTAATAAACACCACCCAATACTGGGTAAGAGGATGTGGTTTCTATCAGAAACCTTTAGAAGATAATCAACAGGAGTAGAAAAACACACCTACGCAGCCACAGGTGCTTTCAGATCCTCCAGTCAATGGTGAATGAATAGCCCAAATGTATTAATGTTCTCAATTTTCTATTACTCTATGAATTAAGTTTAAGCAGACATATGAGCTGTTAGTTTTGGGGGCTTTTAAGTTAGAGAATGCACAATGGTGAAGATATTTGTGATACAAAAGCTAGAGTAGAAGATGTTTACTTATCACCTTCTGGCTATCACATGACTTAAATTAATTCTCTTGCAAAAAAATACGATATTCCATGGTTTGGTGATAGGTTGACACTTAATGTAGCTCCATGCTGGTATTGCTCCAAACTAAAGGTATGTATCTTTGGGACGTCCTGAAGATCCTCTGAATGTCTTCTAGATTTCTTATCTTTGGCTGAGAACTTCTAATATCAATAATCAGGTCCTAGTTACTATAGTCTTTCTTTCTAGATGGTAAATTTGAGATTAATTACCATGGAGGAAGGCTGTGTCTTCTGTTTTGTGGAAAATCACCTTTATATGTTATGTCCCACTGATTACCCCACTTTGACTTTATTTTTTCCAAACTATGCTCCCAAAAACACTTCTGTCTGAAATGCTGCTCTCTTCAGAAAGTTACGGAACACATTAGCACATCTAGGCTGCTTCACACTCTCTTAAGAGCTCAAATACTTAATAAAGTAGCTGTACCCCCATGGCTGCTCAAAAGCACAGCTGCTTGGCATCAATCAGTGGAATGATGAACAGTGGTGCCAGACCTGAATCAGGTGAAGGAAGGACTAAGTAGTATTGTCAAAGTGGTACATCCCACATCTTCACACAAAGCTGATTTCTTAAGGATCACAGTAGTATAGGCAGGGTATCCCAGCAGAGAAAGACGGGGGAGAGAAAAAGGAGAGTCAAGATCCATAGCAGAAAGCAGAGGGGAAAGCCCTTGGGTCAGCCATACAGACACAAAGTGCTGGAGAAGGTGTAGGGGAACAGTACAAGAGGGCACAGGCATATGCACTGAAGGTGAGGCTGTAGAGAAGCTTCGGGGGACAAATCTACGAGTCAGTGCCCAAACTGCAGTTTCAAGATTCAAATCTTCCCTCTGTGCCTTGGCTTTTGCTGCTGTAAGTGGTTTCTGCAGAGGGTGAAGGAGAATGGCAGACAGAAGTGTGTGCACCTGGGTAAAACTCAGTTCTGTTCAAACTAAGGCAGTTATGACAGGGATGTTAATGGATCCAAGTTTTCTCCCTTGATACTGCAGAAAGAGTGTTTCTAGCTTGTGGATGCCACAGAAGGCAGAATGTGTGGACCAGAGGAAGTCCGTGAGCCACAAATTGTTGAAGACTGAGCGGGTGTTCAGAGAAAGGGCGAAGTTGTTCTTGTCCGTACACTCCATCTTAAACATGCACTTTTGAAGACTGTAGGCCAGACTAGAAGGACTCAGTGTGACCAAGTACAAATGTGCTCAATGTTATATTCAATAATGCTCTAAACCAGCAAAAACTGTTCATCCTAACACTAGACAATGTCACCTTGAGAAAAGCTGCAGTGTGCCAGCAGACTGACTTTCTATTGTGAGGTTTTGCCTTTTTTTCTTCCAATTGCACATACTGTGTTTCTTCCTGTATAAAATCTATGCTTTTCAAGATAAGTGCAATTCCACAATAGTACAAATAATGTTATTTTTTTCTGTCTCAGCTGTTCCTCTGATGCTACATAACAAAAGAAGGATGCAAGAAAAAAAAAAGGGAATTAAAGCTAGGTATCGTGATGGCTTTTCAAGTAGAAATGCTTTCATTTCTATAATGTGTACCAAGCCATCACACCCTCTTTTCAGTCCCAGCCATCTTAGTGCAAGTGGTGTACTAGCCAATTCCCATTCATTTGTTTCTAAAAGAAGAACATGTTGTTTGGCTTTGTTCAGGGTAGATGAGAGCGAACTTTGATTTTAATAATTTTTTAGCAACTCCACAGCTAAAATAACTACAAACCTTTCATACACTAAAAAAAACCCCCATGCACAGGGCTGCAAAAATCTGTCAGTGCATTTGCAGGAGGAACAAACAGCATCTAATGTAAGTATAATGGAATTTGGAGTGACACCCAGGCTGTGAGGAGCCTTATGTTGTCATGCCTGGTGTGCAGAATATCAAAAACTCTCTTAAGAACTCAAGCTTGCTTTTCATCAGGATGTTTCTCTTTCTGTTCTTCTGTTAGCACTGTATGAACCATGAACACTAAAAAGGACATTTTTCCTGCAAGTGCATCTCTTCCTCTATTCTGGCCTTGCATTTTTCTGCTAAATCTCACCTCAAAATGCATGTCAGAGAGTCCTTTAGTATTTAATGTTACATTACCTTTCAGAAGCTCTTCCTGAAAAGGGAAGAATCTTTACAGCCAATATTGCTCATAAGCTGAGAAAGTGACAGCTGTTATCCTGAAGACCTCACAATACTGGGAGACAAAAGCAGAGGGGAAAAGTGATTTTTTTTGTGAAGATCAGTGCACTCTGTGACATCTCAAGCTTCTAATACAATCCTCAGCTTATTACATTTATTTTGCAGGCAAATCAACTACTAGTTACAACAAATCTTAATATCTTACTTAGGCAACAAGAAATTTCTGGTCATGAAACTGTAATAAACCTGTATTACTTATGAAAGGCACCGTCTTTGCTTCAGATACAGATAAAGTCAATGGGTGAACAATATCATCAAATCATGGGAAAAAAAGATTTCCTGTCTAAGGGATTTTTTGCTAGATCAAAATACAGATTGCATAAAATTCAACTCAAATTTATGTGAAACTAAGAGAATTTATATATTTTAACATACAGTCAAGTAAAAATGTGGCTCTCTTGACTGAATTACTTTTTGTATTGGTGCCTGTGTTCGAACTGAATGTTGAAATGGATGAAATGTGCCTGCTTCTGAAAGTCTCATGCATTTTCAGGGATTGTGTTTTCTGAGAATGTCTTCTGTCTGGATCCTAACCTAGTGGGAGGTTTTTTTTGAGGTATTTGACCTCAGAAATGGATAGATTTGGGGACAGAGGGTAACCTTGTTCCTCCGGCTTTTGAAATTTCTGAGGATATCTGGATTTTAATTTTAAAATTGTAACTTTATGGCATTTTTAAAGTGAGAGACGTGCTAGGTTATTTATTTATGAGGATATACATTTGAACAGGCCATAATTATCTAAATAAAACTAGGGGAGAGAAATTAATGTCCTGCAGAAGTGCAGGAAAACAACCCACTGCCAAAGCAGCCATGTTTTAAGGAGTCAGGTAAAATGATACTAAATGACACTAAAATGTTTCACTATTTTTTTCTAGATGAATGACTTTATCCTAAATGTGCAAAGGAAAGGTGGAAAAATATCATTTAGAGTGTGCCTATGAACACCACCTAGAATTTAGGATTTGGCTGCCAAAGTTCAGTAACCAATTAGGGAAGATGAATCGAACCATCGACATAATAACAAGTACACAGGGACAAAGATGAAATAAAAAAGCGGAAGTTGGCTACATTTTGTAGTGGAGGCTATAAAAGGCTACAGTATGATCTGAAAAGGAGTTGGATCTGCCAACCTTGCTGCTTTTCACTGTGCTTCATCTTTTTACTGTTCTGTTTCTCATTGACACATTAGCTGCTGCACCAATACATCACATGCACATGGCTAAGTCAATCCTGAATTAGATGAGCCATGGAAAACCATAGAACCTGCCAACAGAGAAGAGATTTAGCCAAATATTTCTAAGTAAAGCCTGAGTATGCTCAAACTGCCAAAGAGCAGCATTTGCAAAGACAGCGGGGAGGTAGACGGACCCACTCTGCACTGATCTAATCAACTGATCTTAAACCTTTGCTTGTCTGACACTTCTTGCTCATAACACCACAGAAGGAAGAGTGTACAGAACGAGTTGTATTGAAAAATCTTGTTCTTTAATGATTGGAAGGAATTAAAATGAAAGCTAGAAGGCCTTTGAGTAAGGTTTTGCATTTCAGATGATTACATTAGTGCCATGTCAGGTCTGAGTAAATAAATGCTCTTCTAAATAAAACAGAAAAAGTAATTGTTTTTCTCTCTTCCTGTCTTGCACAAGTGCTTCCCCCATTTTTACTGCCAGCATAAGGTAAATGTGATATGACATGTAACTTTTTTTGATCAACCACAAAGAAGTTTTCCAACATCTATGGAGCTCAGCTAGTAAGCACAATTTATAAAACAATGAATGACTAACCCCTGTAACCATTTTAATGACCCTAAAATAAAGTGCTTAGAGCAACATCTGTCTCAGCAGCTGGGTTCTCTGCATGAGTGGGCAGAGCGACACATTGGGACAAATTCTGTTCTCCCTTTTGACAGAAACAATTGCAGCAGATCATTTTTATCGTAATCAATTTAGGTACAGTTTCTTGGAAACCATCTGTGTAGTGTTCATAGATTGTGCTTAAGAATTTAAATGTGTGTATTTTTGGTTGCTTGATGTAGCATCTGCTAATGACCACATAAGTTCCAGTTTTTATGCATAAAGCTGTTTCCTTGTAAAGGGATTAGTAGAATGACTACTTGATTTTATCCTTTTAACTACCCAATAAGCTGTCGCAGCTTGAATGACATCCGCCACAGAGTGTAAGTTACAGAATTAATTGCATTTTTGAGCTGGAGTTGAAGCCATAAGGATAACAAAGCATTAGAAAAACATTTTATTACATTTCTCTCTCAAGTTAGCAATTTAAAATTAATACAGGTTTTGTGTGAACATTCTAAACTAAAGGAGAAAAAATGGCTTTTTAGATCAAAGATATCTTTTCAATTCTTCTGGTTTTCCTGTCATTCTTTATATACTTTAAAATAAAAATTAAAAACGTTTTACACAAGTGGAATAATGAAGAGCAAACCCATGTTTTATTTTCCGTTTATTTGAGAACTGTATGAAAAGACAATGATTTTTTAAATGCTGGGAATATACTGGAGAGGCATTCTTTCTGAAAGGAATAAAAAACAACAAAAATTTTTTAAAGAATAATAATGAAACTCAACTCTGATTCTTTTTCTTGCGTCACATAGATTTAGTATCTTATTACATAATTATCATGAGGGCCTTTATGATTCCATATAAGTGTACCACACAAGATTCATACACCAGCCCTCCACTCTGCTAATGGGTGCACAGGTGGGACCTGTAACTGAGGTTCACAGAACTGGGGTTCACAGAGTGCTTTCTCAAAGGAGAAATACAAAAGGAAAACTCAGGGGAATTAAAAAAAAAAAAATCAAAAAAAACCCAAAAAAACCCAACCAACAAAACAAAACACTTTAGATGACAGATATTTACAATTTAATTGTTTAAAAGGATTTTGATGATGGAATGTCTTTACCTTAGGCATTGGACTCAGGCTTTGGGATGCTCTTTCACAAAGTGGAGGCACAGGGCCACTTTTCAAAATAATTTTAAAAAAACCCCTCTTACCTCAAGGACTGGGGAAAAATATTTATAACAGTTTTATAGAAATTTCCAACAGCCAGGCAGCCAGGTGAGTGCACAAAACCAGGGTTGCCATATATGTGTGTGTTTATGAGACATACATCAGTGGTTTTATACTAAAAGTCCAAAACAAGGATAAGATACCAGTTAATTTACCCTGTTATGATGAAAGGCCATCTCTGAGATTAATCTATATTTTTCAAGGCAATATGTTCACTTCTGCTTATGGGAATCTATTGGATTCAATTCAGTTATAGTCAAAAAGGAAAAGTTTTTGCACAGTATTGTTACATTCCCAAAGCTAGCTATGAGTCAGAAAGGAGAGGCATGATAATAAAACATTAATAAAAGAAAGTATTAAGGCTGCATCAGACATACAGAGATAATTTAATGTATCTATTAATTATCCAGAAATGGAGTCAAGCAGCAAGATAGTAACATTTGCAAATAGCATTAATTTATTTAGGTTTTATTCAAATCCAGGAGCACAGTGAGGAATTTCATAAAGGATAAGATGCCCTAAAAATAATACAGTGGCAGATTAGCACACTTGATTAAATTTGAATGGAGCCAATTGAAAATGTATGAAAGGGAGAAAAACAGACAATGTGCAATTAAACTTCATAAATCACTGACAATAGATACTACTAAGGCCAGGACTTTACCAAAAGTCAGTGGGGAACTGGACATTTATATGAATACTGAGAGTACGGAGAGTTATAATAGCAAATTCTAAAAATACATGATGGGAAGGAATTTAAACCTATTGTTCAGGAATTTAAGCCAACTTTCAACTATTAAGAATGAGGATAAGAGAATTTCCTAAGTGTGTGGATGATTTGCTGCCCACTGTGGGACTTGTTGTGCTGTCCTCTGGATGTAGGGCCACAGAGAGCAGGGACAGAGTGAGCACTGACACAAGTCTGAACTAGCTTGAAAAGCCTTATATTGCTCTAAATCACTCTTATAAGTGCTGCATTGTATCCCAAAACAAACCTTCTTCCCCGGGATTTGGAGACACTAAATCTGCACTGTAAGAGTTCTTAGACAACCTCTATTTGCAGTAAGTTTGCAGAAAGAGTCTCAGATTACAGACAGACCATGGTTCATGTTCACACTGTGTATCTTACAGGAGGCCTAGAGTGGTGAGTCCCCGATGAAGCATGTACCCCATTGCATCTTTGTGTCATCAAGACCCAGATCAAACAAGCAAACACAGCCCAGAATGAGCTCAGAAAGACTCTGTGGATTAATCCTCTTCTGCAGCCCAACAGGCCACTTCAGAAGAAACATTTTTCTAATTAGGAGTGTCTTTGGTAACAGAATAGCCAAGTAGTCTGGGATCCTAATGAGCCATCTTCTACAGTTTTATTGCTTAAATGAAGGTTACTATGTTAATCTAAAGGGTCTTATAATTTTATTCCCTTTTGGATTCTTTTTCATTTTCAACACAAAAAGAAAATGCAGACATAATATTGACACTTAGCAGGAGAAGAGTCTGATAGTATGGGCAAACAACTATGTTCCTGAGAAGAAGCTCGTAAAATCCATCTAATCGGTGGGAATTACCTGTGTACAAGAGGTCTTTACCCTTCAGTAAAGCTGGATAATCTCTTTTATCTTTGCTCTGCTGCAATATTTTGCACCAAAGCATTCACTGAAACAACAACCATGGAAGACAATGGCTTTAAAATGATACCACAGTTTGCCTTGATGTAATTTTTCTCATGTACTAGTGCCCTAACTCTGTTTAGAAAAGAGGTAAAAGCTTTTTGTAACCGTGATCTGCATCATGGAAACAAATTCAATCTCCTATCAGATTTCTGAGGTAGCACAGGATATGAATTTGATATGTTCCTTATCTGAGCTGCTTTATTTATCTCTGCTGCATAATTAGTGCCCTTTGTGTGAGGAACACAAGGCTATCATATAAAATAGCAACCAGCTGCAGAAAGTCTCAGAAACATCTTTGGTTGGTAAATGCTACTAACATTTTAAATATTACCTCCTATATATACAATGCATACAAACAGACAAAGGTACAGAATCTTTTATCATATTTCTCCCTTGTAGTTTTCTGTTCTGATTTAGAGGAAGGTTGTTTTCTTCTTCTCAGTGAAGTTATTCACTCTTGCAGCCTTGAAAGATTTAATCACAGCCTTTTATCATTAGCTGGTATTTACAGTGTGTTCAAAATACCACAGTGTGGATGCTAGTACTGTACAGCAGCACATCTTCCTTCCATTCCCTGCAAGCATATCAATCTATTGCTCAACAAACAAGGAACTGTGCCAAAAGAAACCCTGTTAAAAGAAGGGTGCACAACAGTGGTAGGTAAAGGACATAATTTGAAGTTAAACAAAGCAGTACTGTGCTCAAGAGGATAAATGATTTGTTTTAATAATAATAGCACTACGCACAGATTAGAAACCTAATTTGGCATGAATCAACAATAATGTTAAAACCATTCTCATGATCTCTCATTTGCTTTTCCATATGAAGAGTGCCTTGGAAACAGTGAATAATGGCCTGTGTTTTATACTTTAATACATATTTTAGTAGCACATTTATCCAAATAAGGATAATAGTCAGATCACCTTCACAAGCTCTTGATAGATTTTATCAACCTGCTGTTTTCTCCATGTTCTTAAGAAATATTATAGTGCACAATGTTTAGCTAAGTTTCTGTGCTGTGTGTATTACACAATCAGAGCTATGAGGAATGAGATCTCACAAGAAAGCTTTCTTGCCTTGTGCCTTCCTTGCCTTCATTGCCCAGTGATAGTTGAGATTTGCAAAATCTACAAACACTGTATGATTTAAGCTCCTCCTTCCTTTCCTTTTCTTTTCAATCACAGTCCCTATGTTTTTTTCAGTCACAGATAGAAAACTTTGTTTTGTGTTCTCTCAACCTTTACTAACTCAACTCCTCATTCCATTCCTGTGTCTCTGCATGATCATTTTTCAGAATCACAGAATCAGCAAGGTTTTGAACATGGCTATATTTTCCTGCATAGCTACTCTCATCCTTCACTACTTTATGATAGTCTCTTTCTCTCTACCTTGTACTTTTTCCCCTTCACAATAAAAACATTCTTCAGTTTCTCCTTGCTTAATAAATTTTAAAAAACTGTCAAGTGAACTACCTTGCTTCTCCAAATGCTATTCTTGCTGCGTCATTTTATTTTTAAAATTTCATAATATATTCTTAAAGTTAATAGTGAAGATTTTTTCTCACTATGTTTTCTTTTACTTCCAGGTTCCTTTCTCCGTTTCTCCTCCCCTCATTTCTTGCATTCTGCCACATCTGATGTAAACAAAGTTTCTAGTTGTGTTGACTTTGTAGCCAAAATTCCACTATAGTATTTTGTTCTCAGCCTGCCCTTGACTTGGTGTCAGCCCTCCTTTTCGTTTAACTGATGATTCTTTAAATCTTGCTGGGCTTCCATTACTGCATTTCTTATATTTCTCCTTTTAAACTTTTTATTCTTCCTGTGTTACTTTTTACCTCTAGAGAGTCCAAGTGCTGCCACCTTCATCCTTCTGCAGAGTCCAACAAATCAATAGGGATCCCCTTCTTTCTTACCTCACCTCACCTCACCTCACCTCACCTCACCTCACCTCACCTCACCTCACCTCACCTCACCACCTAACTCAAACACACATTCAACATCTCTTCCTATGCAAAGACCACCTCTTTTCTTCAGACCCCTCTCCTTCTGTCCACACTAAAACCTCACCCTGAGCAGCTCTTTGTGTATCCCTGCTCATCTATTCTGTTCAGCGTGGATGAAACAAAGTTCTTCAGCTTTCTGTTTCCAATGCCCACAAGCTCTCTCCACTTTTATTTTTTTCTCAGTCATGGTCTCCATGATTCCTCAACCAAGACATTAAAATAAAAACTTCAAAGATTTCCTCCTGGAAAGTGTGCTTAATTCAAGCGTATTAAATATGAGGAATTCAATAGCAGGCTGGTAGCAGGAAAAACATTTTTTGGGGCCAACACCAGGAATATTTGTGATTATCACCATGGTCATAGGACATGAAGAAACACTTCAATCTGTGACACATTACAGCTATGTTTATCTAAAGAAAGAAGCCATTGCTGCTCTGAATAGAAAATCTTTTTGCTAATAGCTAGTCACAACAAATTTATTCCAGACTTTTGATTTTGTAAAAAAAAAAAAACTGTTATAAAAAGGCTTCAGATGTTCTTTACAGAAGCCCTCAGAAAAGAATAAACAGAAGAGCCAGCAGTGCTCTCTACCAGAAAATCTGAACATGAACTTTATTAATATTCTTAATAACCAGAAAGCAATTAGTGGAGTGCCATAGTTACACTGGAATAATTACTCTTAAATGGCAATTATACATTTTTTCTAGAAGTTATATACACAGACATTTTATAGCTAGAAAACACACATAAGACTGTTGTGCACAGACCCTCAGTAGAAAACTGGGCAATTGTCTGTGCCTGCATTCATTTGTAGACAGCATAGCCAAGGGTCATTAGTTTAATAGGATATTGGTTTTTTCTGTCTCTCTAAAACGTCTGTTGAAACATCCTCCCAGGAGCCAAATTGAAGAGGTGAGGAAATAAACAGCAACTGACAGCTTTGATCACTGACAGCCAGAGATCCATTCGGCCCAGAAAGTACTGTAGGGTAGGAATCAGAAAAAGCATTCACAGAGCAAGGAAATAACGACCCTGCAAATGAGCATTTCCAGTGCCCGAGGTAAACACACTCTGAACCGAGGCTACACCCAAGGAAGACCATATAGAGGACCACAGATAAAAGAGAAGAAGTACGGAAAGGCAGTTTATGGGTCATGCAATGAGAGTGATGGCACCCACAGGAGTGGATATAGGAGGTGGAAAGAGTTTAGGAAGATTAGGAAGAAGCTGCTGGGTTACATACACGCATGGGTTAAGAGATGAACGAAGGATTTCAGCAGAAGTGAGGGCAGTGGATATCATTTGAGTGATTTCATTTAGTATTTGATTTACCAATTATCCTTTTCAGCCAGCAACACAGTTTGAGCTCCAATATGATGCCTATGTGTCTGTGGAGAGATATAAAAGGGATTGATTGCTACAGAACTTGTTGCCTTCCCTCCAGTGATGTGCTGAAGGGGAGATCCCAGGGACAGCTGGGAGTGATTTATGGTTGTTACAGTTTCACTGCCAAACCAAAGGTAAAATTGGGATGATTCCCCGTCGTCTGATAAAATTCTACCTTTTTCTAGGTAGTAGTAGATAATCTATGCCAGAGATGAGTCACCTCTCAGGGAGATGAAATGATGCTCAAGAACCTTCTCAGGACTTCAGAATGGATTATGTCACATTTTTGGCAGGTATTTTCAAAGTGTTTTGGAGGGATGAGAATAAAACCAGATGAAGCATTCATCTGGTTTTATTCTCATCCCTGTTCAAGCTTTACAACTGGAGAGATTGAGCTATTCCATAAATATGTATCAAAATATATAAATGGTAGATCTAAAGCAGACTTTTCTTCAAGTAGGGACTTAAAGCCTGAAAGCATGTCTGATAACTGCTGTTCACTCTTTCCTCCACATTGTCCAGACAAAGCAGTTTTGTTGAACCAGGAAGAGAAATACAAAATTCAGAATATTTCCTCTTTTTTGACACAGGTGGAAAACTTCCTCCTTCTTAATATAGTATTAAAATCTGAATAAACATGGGGTTCTGAGTTGAAAATTCCTATTTTAAAACATCAATAGCATATCACAACTTTGTTGTGTTATACCTTGTTGGAAGAAAACTGATTTCATCAAGAAAAGTGATATTTATGTTGTTTTGGTTTGCTTTGTTCTGTTTTAAGAGAGCTTCCTCAGTTTCAGTGTAGCTCTCAGCAAAATACACTCAGCTCACAGTCTTCTAATGCAATATTTTTAGGAATGACTTCTGGTCTTATTGTCTTGATTACATGGTGGACCACTGAACAACCCCTTCCAGTGCAGGGTACTTCCCCTGGAAAGGAGGAAAGGCAGCTATTCCTGCATCAAAAGCAGTGCAAACAGCTGACAGCCATCTCCTGCTCACAACACACTCAACACATGGAGCAAAACTGCCACTGTCACCTGTGGGAGGGAGTGTGGACACTCTCCCTCACCTCCTCAAAAATATCTCCTTTCTCTGGCAGCAGCAGCACCAGCCAAATGTCTGTGTCAGGCTGCAGCTGTGAGGGGAGGAATGTCACATGCTCAGTTGGAGGGCAAAAAATCTCCATCTGGCCTTCATTGCTGCTGGGATTAGACCACCCCTGACTTACATAATTAAGATATAAGTAAACAAATATAGAAGCATCATAAATATAGCAATAAATGAATATCCAAATAGCATTATATTTCACTTCTAAATGTATTAGTTTTATAATATACAGCTATATTTACTTAAGGGTCCTCATATGTAGAAGGTTGGATATGAGCCATTGGAAAGGATGAAATTTCATTTTTGCAGGATTAAAGAAAGAAGGAAACCCCAAACACTAGTATCAAGATTAGAAGAAATTACATACAACCACATAAATATTGTATGGTACAAGCCTTACCTCTGTTTTATTGTATCTTATAATTACTAATTGCATATGACTTTAAATGTGCTTAACTTCTCTGCCTCATATTTTTCACTGTTTCACTTCCCTCTATTTATTTGAGTATTAACCTGATCTTACCTCTCTCTGCAACTCACTTCATTTTGTTCATGGAGGGAAGTCCACAATTATCCTATGAAATACCAAAATAAGCAATGACCTGGAAAATCGTGAGCCATCAACTGCTGCATTTTTTCTCATTATTCAGGTCATGTTTCTATCAATTAAATAAAAATACCTTCTTCCTCAGCCACATTTAAATGCAATATGCAGTTTTCTCACCTAACCCTCCTTTCTTTGCAGGAGACCTTGTGGATGTGGTTTGGAGAATGCAGCAGGAACACAAATGATCCCTGTCTTGAAAGATCTGTAGAGTAACTGTCCACCAGAGCTGTCTGCATACTTTTGTATTTCCCCATCTCTGTCAGTGAGAAAACAGTTTCAGACTGCTGACATCCAGCAAAACTGTACTGTGCATGCATTATGAAATGATCCTGAAAAAGTAGAGCTGATGCTTGACATTGCGCACACCTGCATATTAGGGGAACAGAAAGCCTTCCTGTCCTTGAGTGTGCCCACATCCTGTGCAGGTGCTTGGAGAGGGATGCATATACAACTGATCTTCTCCAGGAAGACTGGAAAATTAGCTCTAACAGAGAAGTTTGCAGTTAATAATACCACTCATCTTCAGCTGCTAAAGATGTCTCCTTTGCACTGAGACTGATATGGGGATCTAGTAAAAACACCATTGCCTTCTTTCACTCTTCATTTAACACAGAAATGGTTTCTAGAACTACCCAATGCTCAGGTCAGTGTCAGAATGCAAACTAAAAAGGCCAAAAAGTCAATTACCTGAAATATCTAAAATTAATGCCATTTCAGTCCTTGAGTTTGTGAAGGAAGTCTGACTGTCAGCTATGGGAAACTGTTGGACTTAGGGTGGTGAGAGCTTTCAGTCACTGAGGGCTGACAAAAAGCCACCTTTGCCTGAAGAAGGAGACGACCTTGTGAATGTTGCTTCAAGAAGGCCTCTTGCAATCTTATTTCTTGAAAAAATATCACCCATAATGTTCACTACTATATGAAAACACACAGAGGGAATAACTCAGTTAAACCATTAAGTGTCATTAAGTGTCAACCCTGCTGTCATTAGACTAACTCATTATCTCCTGGGCAGGGCTGGGGTGTTCAGGGGACGTGGTTTTCCTGTGTCCAGCCCTTGTGTTGCAGTGTTCAAAAATGCAAGAGGGTGTTTTCCACCACTGAGCAGGGTTTCTTTTAAACAAAAGAGTGCCTTAATGTCTGTGTTTCTGTAGCAATGATCAAGGAGCTACTCAGGTCCTTGCCAATTCACCTGTGTCCTTAAGGTAGTGCCACCAGCTGGTTATCTCCATTCTGCTGTAGATTGTGACAGGCATATCAATAGCTCATCAAGTTCTGTTTCCTGCAGAAAGACTGGAGATGCAACATGCCACAGAGAGGAGGAAGACTATATAGATTTTTTTTCTCCAGAGCAGTGAGGGTGCATTTCTCACCCACCCACTCCTTGACAAATACTGATTGTGTGCTCTGCTCATGGGAACTCTCTGGAGTGTGCAGTAATGTCACCTGTTTGGGTAAAGGCTTCTGGATCCTTAGGGCCTTGAGGAAAGGTGAGGACAAAATAATCCTTCACATTGTGAGATGTCACTGCCTCTGCATGGCCTCTGTGCAGACCTGAAGCTCCCTGTAAACCCCGCCAAGGAGCTTGCTAAACTGGTAATTGTTATTTCCCATTCCAGCAGGTCTTACATATTTCTACAACTCAGCCACTGAAATAGTAGCATTTGCAGTATTTCTGTAAGTGCTTAGAGATAATCTCATTGTGAAAGGTACCTCATAAAAACAAATATGGCTCTGCTTTACCCAGAACCCACCTAATTTTTCCTTTTAACTGTAGATTATATGACTTCTGCCTGACTCATTGTGGGGTCATAACAAGAAGGAAAAACTCTCTGACATGTTTCTTAGTAGGTTCCTCACTTAATATAACATTTAGATCAATACACCATGGCACAATACTCACTGTATAATTTTTGTCTTTTTTTTTAGAAAGTGTTGAGGGGATGACATAGGAAATAGAGTGAAGCTTATCATTAACAGAGCTAGAATATGTCCCATCTGAAACCCAGGTGGGTTTGGCAGATGGATATAAAGTAGTAAACTGAATGTATCAGTAGAGTGTGCAAGCTGGTGAGAGCTAACTGCCTGAGTTATTTTTGTTCAGTTGAGCCGATTGCTATTTTCTATAATCATAAATGAATTTCATCTTCCAGATTTCAAATTGGTATATTTTTCTGAATTTATGTCATTAAAAAAAATTAAAAACCATTTAGAACTTAATGTAATCAGATCAAGAAAAAAGAAGTGGAAAATGAAATATACTATTTTTATTGTATATAAAAAATATATTTATATATTTATATGCATATAAAGTTGCAACATATATATTTCCCAATACACACTGAATAGAAAATTTATTATCAGAGTTACAGATCTGTTAAAAAATTGCAGAATAGTGCAGAAGAGTACTATTAAAAGCAATATTTGCCTATATAGCCTTAAAAGAAACAAACCATCTGAGAGATGGAAAAGCCTCACTTTTTTGGTTTTGGGGCCTTTTCCTTTTTTTCACTGTGGTAACAAGCAGTTTAAGATCAGCTATTTCCTTTTATATTCATAGCAAGCAAACCTACTTGAGGTAAGTATCATATAAAATGGGTTAAAAATGTAAAGAAATTGTCATGCTCTATCTTTCTCTCCTGCTCCCAGCTCTGAGTTCTCCCTGCTCAGGTACTTGCTATCTTCACTTTCACGAGTTTGGTTTTGCCATTTCCTGATGCAAAGTGTTATAGCTCCAAACACTGGGCAGCTGTCAGATGTTTTGTGAAAATGGGAGAGCCATTATAGCAGTTTAGAAGTGAAGATTTCACATAGAGGGTTCACATGCACATACCTGCGTATTATTCTCAGGCTGGGGTTTGGGACAGCTCATAATCACATCCCAGTCTCAGCTGCATCCTAGAATAATTCAGTTTATGCTTTAAGTTTGTTTTCTTTCCAGTTAATTCCTGCCTCTGCTGTGTCCTGAAAAGTACTAGTAGGAAGGCAGCAAAGTTTGCATTTTGGGGAAGGGCTGTTCTGTCATTTCTTCAGGGTCAGCAGAATGAGGCACGGGTTTTGGATTGATCTGTCCACTTACTAGTTTAATAAAATACTGTACTTCAAATCAGTTTTCTGAATGTTTGTTTAAGCATCAAATGCCCAATATGAACTCTTCTTTGGCGACAAAACCCATGAAAATAGTCTTGCAGTGTCCCAAGGCAGCACACAGTGATTTAACTCTTTGTATTGATATATATTTCATTGTTTCAGAGCTCTGCAGTCAGATGAAAAGCTGGTCCTCCACCACCTGACTTCTGCTCTTCTTCCTGTACCCTGAGACAGTAGCTGGGTTTTAAAGCAACTAACACTAATTCCAAGAGTTCCTTTTGGAAGAGAACAATCCTATATTAAATTCCAGTCTGTTCCTGCTGGCGTGTTTTCGTGCTCTCCTCCCCTCCTTTTTCCCTGCTTTGTGCTCCCCTCTGAATTTCCACACAGTTTTTGTCTTCCAGGAATCACTGAAACAGAGACTTTGCAGAGTTCCAATCAGCTCATATTGTGGCAAGTTATCTCCCACTGCAGCCTGAAACAGGAGATTTCTAGCCCTGCCTGAGTGACTAAATTAGCCATAGATTATTTTTTATTCCATACCTAACTCCATCTAAAATCTCCGTTATAAAGAAGGCAATCACTGAACAGGAAGTTTCAGCAGTGTACACACCATGGCAACTGCAGTAATGTCTACAGTATCTTTGACTTTTTTAGCTAGTGTGTTGTTTCGGGCTTTTTTCCATGGTGGCATAATAGCTAAAGAGGAAGATCATTGAATTATGCATTTTCATACCATTTTCATTTGTCCTGAAACACCATGTCTCCACTATGGTTTCTGTCATAATTTTCCTAACACTGAATTCTGCTCATTATTTGACATTGTATCTCATGGGTATACACAGAACCTTCAGTGTGTGGACATGAGGTAACAGCAATATAAGTGTTGTGCGAGGTGTGGATTTAGGACAAATATTTCCTGCAGCAAAACAGAAATGCAGTGGTGTTTTTGCAATTGCTTCATCACACAAAAGGCACAAGAGATTCTTGAAAGTTCCTAGAGGTGGTGCTTCCAAAGTTTGTGATGGGAAACAATGGAGCCCTTGTTGATACTAAGGTATTCAGGATGACTAAAATGACTTGTTTATTTGAAACCCAAGCTGATAAATCTTACATTCTCCTCCCTTGCTAGGTTTTTTACTTCCAAAATATGTGAGATTTTAAAAAAAATCCAGGTTCATAAACAGAAGTCATACATCAATTATTTTCTACATCTATGCATCCTACTACCCCTGTTCATAGTGGGATATTATGGGATCCTGCAGGATATCAGCTTCGATGCCAATGTACAGTAGGATATACCTCCAATTCTCTGTTCAGCAATGTTTCTGTGCCAAAATGAAACATATTAATCTTCCTTATAAAACTTCCTGATCATGCATGAGTCCTACAAATCAGATGTATGTTCCCTGAGGATGTCTATTTCCAGATGAAGCATTCTTCTTTCCTGGCATTGCTTGAACATGATATGCTAACATTCAAGGTATGAATACAATTAGTAATACCTTCAAAGTTTGTGGGGTTACCCCAGTAATAAATGAAACGTTGACTAGAAATATTACCCTGCCTACTGGAATCTACTACCCAATGTGACCTGCAACTATTACACTGAAAATCTGATGGTTTAAGTTTGTATCTGCATTCCACTGTCTAACGCACTCACTACTATTAGGAACCAACTGGCTCTATGCTGCAGACTTTAAATGTCAAACAGGCCTCCTCTCAGGGAGCAGTGGAGAGGGTGTAATCAGGCCTCATGGTTCAGTACCTCTTCATTTACCTGTTCATCCTTTAAGACAGCTAAATCTTATGCAAATATTTATTTTCTTTCTTTCAAGAGTTTCCCATTGCTTTGATTCAGTAGAAGGAAATAAGAAGAAAAATGGTCTGGAAGACCAGAAGATCTTTGAGCACTGATTTCTTGTTCAGTACAGTGTGAGAGGATCAGTAATGTGTTAGTCCATTTCTTACCCAGCTACCCCGCCGGCCATGCATCCAGCCATCCTGTTCTTTTCCTACAAAGATCAGTCAATGGTTTGATGATGTTTTTTGCATCAAGAACTGGGCTCACAATACAAATATTTGCCCCTGTACACAGCACACCAGCCCTTCATTTGTAGCCCATTACTCAAATAGTGAAAGAGTTCTGCCTTAAAGAAAAACCAAACAAACCAATGCCATAACACAGATGCAGTTCAGAGCTATATCATACTAATTACGGTGTTAGAATGGGGACAGCACAACTCACTGAAGGCAATACTTGTGAAGCAGCACCCAGCATTGAAATTAAAACTCATTAATGACTTGAAATTGGATGTTCATTTCCACAAGCGGAACAATTCTTAAACTCATTCTTAAAAATAGGCAGCATGTTATCTGTGCATAAGAAGGAAATGCCTGCATTTCTGGTTTTTTGCTCAGGGTGTCTTAGGATCAGTGTAAGGACACTCAGATACTTTGAGTGGAGCACAGATGTCTAAGACAGGCAAGGTTTGTAGCACTTCCTTTCCATGCTGTATTTAAGACCGAATATGCAGAAAACAGTATATAACAACTTAGATACATATGAAGAACAGTTACCATCAGGATAGGTGCTTCTCCATTTAGTCTCTGTTACCCAGAGAAAGATATTTAATCTTTGGCGTTTGACTTACTTTTTGAACTAGTCTGATACATTACTGAAGCAACACAGAGTCAAATTAATGCTTCAATTGACCTCAATTGAATTAATGCAATTACTTTAGAGATTACTTTGGTCCATGTAGTTATTTATAGCTTTCAGGTTTTATGTAGAAAACCTCTGCACTTTAAGAAAAGGGCCACCAAAAAAATAAATTTGCTAAGTATATTAAAAAGTTGGTTTCCCTTCCCAAGGGATAAACAGAGAATTGCAGCCAAGGATAAGTCATTGAATAACCAGTCACTTACCAGCTATCACACAATGATAATGAGTCTGTAATACTTCTCATGCAGAATACAGGAGAAAGGTACCATATTTGCAGAGATATGGGAACTGCTGGCAAATGTTGCATTTTTAAGTGGTGTATGCACATTTCTTATTGTAAATATTGCATCCAAATGTGGAAGAGCATAGAGAGCTGTTTGAACACATGGATTATACTTTAACACTTTCAGCCATCAGTCACCAGTTAGATGACTTACCAGGTACAACTTTTTCTCATGAAAAAATAAAACAAAACAAACAGAACAGAAGACATCTTTATACCAGCAGTTACAGAACTGAAGTGGTACATGGAAGGGTTCAGGTGTCAACTTCAGAGTATCCTATAATTTTAAAAAGCAAAGAAATTCCTGCTGGACACAGAATTAGAGATCCATGTGAAGAATAACCCAGCCTGATTCCTAAACATACAGCTCAGATGCTGATGACTGACACTTGAATCTGTGTTTCAGATCATGTTCAGATGAAATGTGGAAAGAAATTGACTTTTTAGTTGAATCCTGTAACTTATTTGTCAAATGAGGGGTTGATGAACACATCTTCCTTACACCTTTTTCTATCATACCAGCCCATGAAGATGCTGTGAGGAATTCTTAGTTCAGAGCACCCTGTTCTGTGGGACATTTTATCTGGCAGGTTTTTTGCCAGGGTTAAAGTAGCAATAACTTAATCTCATCGAGATTTTAGTGATTATCTTTAGACACATTTGCAGAAATTTAGGCAACCAGGTTGCATTATGCAGCAGAACCAGTGTGCTCCACAGCATGGACTTGAGTCTCATCCCATGAATATCCCAGCTGGGGGATCTGCTGGAATATCTACAGCTTCCCTGCTGGTCTGAGATATGTATTTTCTCTGCAAGGAGCCAGATGTTGGAGAGACATATGCAAGAAGCAGACCCAGATGACTTCTGATGCTTCCAGGATGCCAAGTCAGACTTAGAAAACATTCACAGATTTCACCATTTAGAGGTAGTTCCTGCCCTCAGGAAGAAAAAAAGACTCAGGGACTTGATGTTGATGGCTAAGGTCTTTTGCCATGTAGGGAGCCCTCAGCAGTGACCCAATACCAGTTTGTCCAGTCACATCAGAGAAGTCTCAGGAGCAAATGAAAGAGATGGCATGACTGAAATACCTTACTTGTACCAGAATTTCTGTGGGTAGAGCCTTTCTGTTAGACCTTCCTTGTTCATTCCAGGTATTGTAGCTCAGCTCAAATCTTTTTATCTAATAGATAGTTAAAAATCAACTCTAAATATAGTGTAGTGTAACTGTGTAATGATATGTTTATGTTCAGCTAGGGGAAAAAAAGTAAGTGAAAAGAGTAACAGTTAACAGTGTCACCTCCTGTTGTGCCCAAACTGTGAGATGCAGAAACTGGAGACAGCCTGCATAAAATTAACAAATAGCTGATCTGTGGAGCCATAGATTCAAACCTGTCTACAAAAGATTCTTCTCTCCTACTACATCAAGCTGCATTACAATGGAATATGACAAAAATACTTTAACAATGAAAAGTAAATAGCTGAAATTATTTAATACCGGTAATTTAAAATAATTTTTTACCATTAGAAATCCCTTCCTTTTTATTACAATAAAGCTGTTAAATAATAGAAGCAAGAGGATGGATAAAGCTGCTTTCTTGCAGCTGTGTTGAAAAAGCTAGTGGTTCCCCAGGGGTTAACAATTGATTTGCTCCAATCAGACTGAACGATGGTGCAGTTCTAGTTTCTCCTTCCTTTTTTAAAATTTTAATCACTTTATCATTACACAAGGTATCTCTGAGTTTATTTTCTCACAATGTCTCCTGGATACTGAAGCAACAGAAAACCAGAAATAGGTTCAAACCACAGACTTTGGATCTGGATTTCCGACACATGAAATCTCAATCTGGAGTTTTGATATAGACTTTGATACAGAAAAGAAGGCATCTCCAAAACTGATCTTCAGAGCAGTGAGTTTTGTAACACTGACAGCCCCAGAACCCAGAAGCATATCAATCCAGGGGTTTCATTTAGTGTCTGTTCCTGCCTATCTTGGTCTTTTCTTTCAAAATATTTTTTAAAGACCAGAATCTAGTGGATAGCAGCCCAGAACCTGCTAATACTTAATAATGTCCTTTGCACTAGCAAGGACTTACAGCTCATGGTCAAAGGGTGCTCTCCACAAAATGTATTGTGGAAATTTTAGGGGGAAATACGCTTTCAATTTTTAATATTTTTCTCATTTATTTATGAGCATTCTTAAACACTACTCAAGCCTTGTTCAGGCATTCCTATAGATAGCACTATTGTCTTTTAAAAGTGTGATTTGCCACAAAATGAGACAGTGGTGTCTTCTTCTTAGAGTACTTTAACAGTTGAATCTAAGTAAAGGATCCCTTTTTCTGGAACCAACTGCCTGAAAAAAATCGGCTGGATGGAGGCATGGTTGAACTGCTCTGGCATAAACCCTCATGCACTCTTTGTATCTCTGATCCCAGTATCAACAAAATTGTTAAGCAAAATTTCCTCCCAAACTAAGCAGGCATCTGAGAACAAGGCTTGTCATCTATCTCAGGGGCCAAATGATGTCTTTGTAAATCTGAAGGTCTTGAAGCTAGTCTGGGTCTAAATATTTTGTCGAATAAAAAAATCATAAATTTATAGCTTCTATATCAGGAATTCAGGCATTTGTATCCATAACTCACTGCTTCTTACTTAGGAACAATCCCTTGTCTGTCCTTCAGTCTGAAGACCTCCTTGTAGTTCTTTGCTTATGGCAATAGAACCTTTGAAATCTTTGAGGAGATCAGTGATGTGAAATGTTTTTGACAATCACTCGATCTGACACCATAAAAACTGGTGGGCTCAGGCAAAAAAGAGAGCGTTCAGCTTTCTCTACAATGCAAACGTGACTATTGATATAGATGTTTCAAAAATTTTCCTCTTTTCAAAATGCAGACAAGAAGTAACTAAATGTACTTCATTGAGGCCTATTACAAGAATCCTAAAACTGTTTATCTGAGTTGGAGTTTTGCAGACAATTCTTTGACATGCTGTGATGTTACTGTAATCAACATAGAAAAGTTCCTAACCAAGGAAGAATTTTCACCACAGGTAATAAATACAGCATTTTGTGAAGAAAATATCCTCATCATTTATTTCAAAAATCTGGTGAACCTTCTCTGAAGTTTTCATTTCCACTCAGTAATTTAACCTTTCCTTCACATTCCTGCACATTGCTTTGACTATACTTTAGCTATAAGTATTGTCATAGAATGACAATGTACTAGAAGTCAAAATCCTGCCCACGAAAAGTTTCTAATCCAGCTTGACAAAGCAGGAGCTTTGAGAATGGCGGATGAGCTTCCATAGAATCCAGCAATTAGATGTGTTTAATGTATAACTGCATTTTTGGAAGGATTAATCTGCAACAAATGCATTCCCATCCCTGGAAAACTTGGGATAGAGCTGTTTGATTTTTTAATTCTTTGCTACTAAAACTGAGCAGTAGATGTCATGTCATTACAGAATGGAGAATACAGCCTCTGAATGGTTTAATTTGTGCTGGAGTTATACAGTTCAGAGGCTGAGCTTGACACATCTCATGTATTGTGGACTGGATCATTTCAGTGCATTGCCAGTGTGAATAAGTGTTTGTTTCTCCTCTGGTTCAGAGGAGAAATTTGGCCAATGCACAAAAAGAAGGACAATGGAGGAAGCAGTTGTCAGTGTCTGCAAATACCCCAGAACCTGCAGTGGCTGCTGCAGCACAGTGACATGTCAAATGAGAGAGAAGGACTCTGGATTTTGGTGTCCATGTTTTGTGTGCACTTGCCTGACAGAACATCCCTCTTGCTGGGGCTGATTTTCTAGGGCTAAGCTATCTCTTCAATTAAGACAGTAATAATATTTCAACAGTACACTTTAAAATGTTTCAACCAATCTTCTTGAATTATTGTAGAGTCACATAAAAAGCCTGGAGTAGCTGCAACAAAAGCATTGTTTTATACAGTGCACCTCAGTTACCTCCTAAACCCATATTCTATTAAATAAAATTTAGCTAATAGAGTTCTTGACCTTGCAGCTACAATTTCTAATTAACTGAAGTTAGTCAGTGAGCTCTTATTTTTCTAACATAGCATTCCCCATGTGACGGCTGCTCATGTCACCATCCAGCCATGTTGGTTATTTTACTCAAAACTTGTTTTAATATACTCTGCAGCACCTAGAACAAGAAACACACACACTGTATATCCGTCATTTCCATCTCGATGAGGAGAAAACAAAGGGATAATTATAAACTGCATCTCATATTGTTACTCTTACACTCGACATGTGCATCTTTTTTTTTTTTTTTTTCCCACAATAAAGTGATTCTGCTGTGGAGATAGCACCAGGTGCATGGGGGTGACCTCACACACACACCAAATTGGGAGCTGACATCCATCACACTTTGAAATTTTGGATTTCATCATTTCCTGATCTTTCTAAAGGGATCACAGCACCTGGCCCTCACAGCTGTAGTTCATTTAGAAAGCAATTTAAAAACCGAGAAAAAAGCAAATGACATCTTGCTGCCTCAGCCTTGTCATTAAGTATAGCAGAATGGCCTTCATTTATGAGACACATGGCTAAGAATTAATATCTTTCAGTGCTTTCTCAAGTTGAGATTACAAAAGGTTTGAAAGACCACTAAATAATTAGTACTATGACTGAGGCAAGAAAAAAAAAAAAAAAAAAACCAAAACAAACCAAAAACCCCCTCTCCTCTTTATTATGGGTATTGAGAATCACACTGACTTCAACATGTTCCAAATGCAGTGGCCTTTGAGCATTTTGTCCTCACTATACAGTAAACCTTCAGCTTCTATTTCCTCCCCTTTTCATCCTCTTTAGTGCTGGAAGCTTTGTACATATATGGATACCTTCTCTGTACGATTAAATGCCTTTATGCACACAGACTGTTTCTCTGCATCTGCAGGGGCTGGACTTCAGCATTGAAGCTAAAGTATTTTAAAGTTTTGTGCATTACAATCCCTGTCCCTTCACTGTTCTGTTACATCGTGGCTTGCTTCTTACCTTTTTTCTTTTTCTTTTTCTTTTTTTTTAATTTATCATTTTATGGCTGCCTTTAGTGCTTGTGGAATGAATGGCTAATGAGGCTGGCTGGAGGCAGCCAGCATGTGGGCAGGTGCTGTGCGAGCTCTCCCCACGCCGCCCTGCCAAGGCTCCGCAGACCCGCAGCATCCTTCGGTGCCGCCCGCTCCCTCCTCCGCGCCCGCGCCGCCCTGCTCCGGCCCTGCCCTGCCCCGCCACCCCGCCAAACTGCACCCAGGCTTCGCAAGGACAGGTCAGAGGGCTTTATTCTTCTTAGGAAGAATTCAGTCTTCGGAGTTTTAGGAAAAGCCCCTGGTCTTGGGTGTGTGCCCATCCTCTCTGCGCAGTGCGAACCTGGGGAAATCATACCTGTCTGTCATTCTGCCATGAGTCTTCATGTGGGGCTCAAGTCTGTACCGCCCAAAGTTTCCTCGCATCCCTTCCTTCGGGTTAAACTCACCGTTTTCTCTTTTTCTTTCGAAAAACAGAACTTGTGTACTGGGTAAACAGAGGTGTTTAACCCTTTCAGGCAGTGTAGCTGGAAATACAAGTGTCAGCCAATAACAGACCCAGATCTTAATATTTATATCATAGAATTAATGACGCAGCAAAATTCTCATTTGTCCTGTTGATTTAGCATCTTTGGATAAGATTGAAAGGATTTTACATGCAAATGCAATTTAAATAATGAATAATAACATTTTTTTTTGCTATTGTGTTAACTCAGTGCACTACTAGCTACTGTATTTAGATGGGTCCTACTTTAGTTCAGGGAAGTGTAAATTGGCATTTTGGCCTTCCAAAGTTATCCGAGTCTCTCCCTTGAAGAATGCTTTCAGGCTTTGCACTAAAAAGGATGTCAGGACCCAAGGGTTTTGGGTCCATCTCACTGGGCAGAGTCAGACACCTGCTGACAGGAGCTGGATGCTGGGACTGTGTGTGAACACGTGTGTGGGCTTAATAGCTCAGTGCTGAATCTCAGCCTCATATCAATGATACTTTAATGAATTCTTACTTAGTGCATTGCTGAAATCTCCTGGGATTGAATCCACTTACTCTCAATTATTATCAAACTAAACAATTATATCTGTATATTTTAAATCATTTTCACTGCAAGGTAAACATTTCAGAAGAAGGAGAAAGCCCAATGAAATCAATTAACCCTTCTGTGGATTTAAAAAGGATTTGCACCATTCCCTTTCCACTACCATTGAACTCTCTATTCCCCCATCTCTGAAAAAATCCTCTTCCTAAAAGGCTATGCTGTGTTTTAGTTACACTACTCATTGTCTTAAGACTCTGCTGATCAGAAATTCATGTTCCTCTGGGCCTTCTTGGGCTACTCTGCCTTCAAATGTGGCTTCAGACAGCAGCAGGACACACCTTCTCACTCGTCAAACAGTATTTCTGTCTCCTCTACTAGCTAATTCCCCAAATTGCCACACCCAGCTCTTCCCTCTGAGAGTCATATCGGACTGACTCCGTGCATGCAGAGCTTTCACTAGTAAATAATCTCAGGGAGCCAAATGATGTGTTCTGGAGGGGGTAGTGCTCTCAGAGGCTATTGGCAGTCGTTCAGATGACAACCAGCTGCAAAGAGCTTTAAGAACAGTGTTATACACATACACACACACAAAGAAAAGAAAAAAAGGGAAAATTGTTGACTGAAGACATATTGCCCGTGATTTAATAGTGAGGAACCTGCTGTCAAGAAAACAGATATTTGGGAAACCAAAAAAATAAAAAATGAAAAAATGAAAAAGCTTTTTCCATTTTACTGGCTGTAGATCAGCCTTCAATTGTCAGCCTTCAATTGCTGAGGACAGACAATGGGTGATTTCTGCTTGATTAGCCCCTGAGTTCACTTTTTTTTCCTGTTGCCTGTCGATTTTACTACAAGGGCATTGTTGCCTGTAGTTCTGTGAGTAGGAAGCGCTGTAGGAGCAGAGTTACTCATGAGCACTCTAATTGGCACAGCTCCCTGTAAAAGGTACTGACAGAAATAGTAGCAGAAAGCCTGCATGTTCTGACTGTATCCACTACCTAGGCTGTGGCCTTCCAGTCTTTCACAGAACACACTTTGACAAAGGCATATGGGGTGCTGATAATTTTTGTTAAAGTCACATTACACATAATTGGTTCCTGAGTGCCTAGGAAAGTAGACCCTAAAGGGTTTCTGTTTCCCCTTGAAAGGGATGGAGTTGAAATATAAATACAGCTGTATCATTTTTGTGGGGGAAAGTTGGTTTCTATTATGGGGAAAAGTCAAATATTCATCAGTATTTCCAGAAAACAATACACAATTATTTTTGCAAAGAGAAGAGTTTAAAATCTATGTAGAGAAACAGACAGTAAAAAAAAGAAAAAACCCACAACAACTAAATATTAAATGCGTGGAAGTAAAACTTCATTATTTTTTGTGAGATACATCTCTAAAATTATGAAAACACCTCTGTCACTTTCTGAGACATACCATCTTTCTTTTCCATGCTCTAATCTCCCATAATAAGAAATTGTTTGTCTCTACAGCCTATCTGCCTGGGTTCTTGAGGCGAACTCATTTTCTCAGCAATTATTTCTGCATCCTATGAACTGTATAGGGGAATGGCACTTAGTGTGGGAATTTGAAAGGTAGACAACAGGCATAAATTCAACATGAAGCCACATCAGACCCGTGAAAGACCAGAATTGTCTATTGAAATGCTACCTCTGTGCCCTGACTGTAGACAAAGGCTGGAAAGCTCATGCAGATGACTACAGTCACCCTCACGACTCTGACATACAATCAAGATACCACAGTCCAAGCAAACAAAAGCCAAGCTGCAGCACCTGTACAGGCTTTCAGAGTCTGCAAGTGCAGTGGAATTGCAGTTTCTTTATCCTGCAGTCAGTGAGAGTTCCTTTAAAACATTGTGTTGCACTTGCCACGGACAGCAAATAAAGCACACAGTGATGCCTGTGGATTTTCAACTTGCTAAGTTACAGCAACTCAGTAGGTGTCTGGGCACTTCATGGGTACGAAAACACAGCCCCAAACTGATTTGTGTCCACAGGCACTGATGTAATGCAGCCAGTGATGATGTCAAGAGAGCACGTTGGTGCACATACATGGGCACACTTGCTCTCGTACTGTGGGCAAAAGAGGAAAAGGGTGGAAAGATCATTCCTCATCAAAAGAATTTTGAGAATGTCAGCAGATGAAAACAGAGACATTTACCCAAATTTTGATGAATCTGTACATTATCAGAGGTCTGGGGTATATCAAATTGTCATTTCCACAAACACTATAGCTCATTATGCTTTAGGGGTCTTTAATAATATTATCTACACTCAGAATATTTTAAATTCATAACTGGATACATAGATCAGTCTCCCAGCACAAAGAACTAACCTATTTCAATGCTCTGAAGTACAAAACTCAACCCTGAAAGTCTTTTTCTACAAAGCAGAAACTGCTTAAATTCCTACCAGAGCAAAGAGTTTATGAAAATCATATACATATAGATATATATTTCTACATGTATATATACACACTGAGAACATACATTGATGTTCTTTCCGACTGTTGTGTTTTGCACAATCCTGCTTTTAAAACGTGGCAAGATTTTATGCTTTCATCTCTGTACATTTTCCATTCGAGTATCCCAGATTTACAGTGTTCCGAGAGTTAAACTGCACAATAGTTAGAAGTTAATTTTCTTTCCTGCCCCCCAAAAACAAACAACAGAAGAAGGAATTTAACCTCATATCCTCATTCTGAAATTAGCTCTATTGTCAAAAGATGACAGCTGTATCCTGATTTCAAGAATTTCATGTTGGAATTAAGCAGCGTTTTTGAAACCATTGTGTTACTTCAAACAGATCCATAATGGTCCCTCAGCAAACCATTTTCAGAAGACTTGTGTAACTAAGATAAAAAGACACCATTTCTGAAGAGATGCTTTTATGGGCTAGGTCAGAGTGCTCTTTCCATGTTGTTCATTCCCAGTCGAATTTCCTAATAGCCTATCTCCTCAGCTAACAGATGCCCAGCCTCATGTCGGAACCAGATCGAGCCACCACTGAGATGATATCCAGCTCCTTTCTTATTGAGCCGTTTCCCTAGCAGATGGTGCAATGCTGCAGGCACACTCCTTCCTGTTAATTACCAGCCTTCGCTACAGATGGAAATGTCAGTCAGCCTCACAGGTCCTGGTTCCTGCCATTGCCTCAGTCCATAGCCCTCTACCTAGGCAAGATGCTGCCAACACACACCATGTGTTTTGTGACTGCTGACTAGGCAGGCAACAAAAAACAACTTAGTTCATGAATATTCATGGCGGAATGTTTAGAGTTCTGTTCATCTGCAATGCTTATAGATCTGTTTAAAGGAGATTGCACTTTCCGAGGAGCCCTGTGCCCCTTGTTTTACTATGGTGTGGGCAGATGAGTTATCAAAGTGTGTTGCTATAGTAACATATAAAGGGCTATTAAATGCCTGTCGTTTGGAGACTCCTATAGGCACATCAGTTTCTGGCTGCCATTTTTTTCCATACCTTAAGTGCCCTTTAATTATTCTTGTCCTGCAATAACAGACCAATAGTCACCAGGCTGAACTGATTATCTAATAACTGTTGCTTTTCATTAAAGCCTGATTACCTCATTATACATAACCAATATGAATTCCTTGATCTTTCCTGGTATCTAAGCACTGTAAATTCAGATAAATGAAATTCTGTTTAACCTTTATAAATTCATTAGACACATTTATTTTAATAGCCATGGAAACACCGTTAGTAATCAAAAATACATTTTCAGAAAGATTTCTTATAAATCTTGAATTAGACGATAAGGAAAACATCTACCATGTTGGTTTTTTTTTTTTTCTTTTTCTTTCTGTCCTCTTTTTCTTTTTTCTTTTTTCCTTTTTCTTTTTCTGTCTGAAGGTAATTCATTCTCTTGTGAGAATCTGTGCAAGTGTAATGTGTAGCTATTAAAATAGCAATATGACTCAGAACGTGCCAATAATATTCTTCAGTTTTTGACTCATGACTGTTCATGAAGTGAGAGTTTAGATGTTCCAAATCAGAAAAGCAGGCATCTCGTTTATGTTAAGAACACACTTTTCAAGAAAAGGAGAGTTGTATTCCATTTCCAGCATGCAGAATGAGCAACATGTACAGGAGTAGAGGATGTTTAAACAACAGCATTTTGAATCCACTCTGGGCTTATTGTTGTCAGTCTGCTAATGCTTCAGCAACAGAGCAGAGCACCCAGAAATACCTGAGAAAGACACATGCTGTTTCTTTGAAAGAACTGCAAATAAAAGGTTCTTACAAATCAATCAAATACACTTTCAAGCATTGCTTCTTTCCTGCACTTTTATCTCCATGCAAGGGTTGACTGTGACTGCTGAATTTTCTCTTTCTTGCTTTGTTTATATAGTTCTAATGGCTTGGGCTGCATTCACGTAATTTTTAACTGCTAAGCCATCGTGGTTTTCAAGAATCTGAAGTCCTTCTACAACACGAGAGAGCACAAAACGTGTCATGTTTCTTGGTCCATTATATTTGGGGTTTTTTATGTCACAGAAATATATTCTGATTTTATTTTTATCTTCTTTACAGTGAACCTGAAAAAACAGTGTAAGGTATTTCAAAGGTATATTTCAATTTCTGGGTCCTACAACACTGTACTATTTCAACAGCAAATAATTAAATACAATGATATAGCCTATTAATTTTTCAAATATATTCAAGTTTATCTTTCCAAGATGAAACTACAAAATATATATTATTACCAAATTTCTGTTAAGTTCACAGGGAAGCTGAAATTGTAAAACACCAAACATTCAAAAAGGACGAAAAAGGCTGCAAAAGTTTGGTGATTTTCTTATGTGCTTGTAAACCTGAATCTTGACTTCATAAAGCACTATTTGAATCAATATGTAAGCTACACACACACTTGACTCTCTATATTGTAAAGCAATTATTATTCTTCCAAAACAACCACAAGGTGAGAGGACACCATGTTCCAGCTGCCAAAGCTCAGGTCTTAGGAGAGGCAACTCTATGTTTATTAAAGCTTATGCACTCATTCATAATATATAATCATAATAGATAGTCATATTCTACACAAATTTGATAATATTTTGTAAGTTACAAAGGGCAGCTTACAGTTCCATGCCCAACACTTGGCTGGCTCTTCATAAAGCTTCTGTGCAGCCAAATTTATTCTCGGTGGAAAGTGATTTCATCCCAAATTACTTTTCTCTGCCTTTCTCATCCTGCAGTCTAGAAGTATTTATTTCTGATTACAGTTAAGTCTTTTTATTTTCTTAAAAGTGCCAGGTATGACTTGATGAGATTTAAAGAGCTGAAACATTGAGTTAAGTGAAGCAACTGTACCCCAAACCTGCAGCAGCTCTGGCTATAGGCAGCTGCAAGGCAGGTGCACTCCAGTGTGTCTGTCTGGGACCACTCCAGCTCCCTTCTGGTGCCTGTGCTCCTTCCAAGGGATCAGGGCACGGGGTGTAGGGTGGATATTTTATTAAAGCCTGCTGCATGGATAATATATTTTCAATGAGTTTTGAAGCAATCTGCTAAGGTAATTTAGGTTAGGGTCTGTTTTATGGGTGGGATCTCCTCAGGCAAGCACAGTAACCTCCTCATCTGGTGTGTCCTCATCTTTCTGCCAGCACAGGCACTGCTCAGCAAGGAGAAAAAGATTTTCCCAAAGGTGATAAAGCTCTGTGGAGAACAGACTCCATAGTCACCAAGAAAACCATTGTCCCTGCCATGAGCCCTGGGAGAACTACGCCAGTCTAACTGATGAAGTCAGTAACTTTCGCAGAAATCTAAGGAACCCGATGCTGACTGTTTGGTCAGATTAACACAAAAGAAGTATAAAAGCCAAATTATTACATTAATTCTAAAAGAATATTTGTTTTATTTTTATTCTTTTAATCACTGCAGTGAGCTGATTGATATAAGTGGGTTATTCAGAGAAATGAGTATTCAGACATGGTTCCACATTATACATTGTTATTTCTTTATTGCAGTAGAATCGTAGTTAAATTTTTCATAGCTTCTTTGGACCTGCATATTCTGTTGTTACTTTCATCATTAAATGGAGATGGCAGTTGAGGAGGATGACAAAGTTCCTCCAGGGTTAAAAAGAAAGATTAAAAAAGGTAGATGGACAAATTTAGACATGTGTGGGTGACAATAACTTCATAACAATCATATTTTTTTTAATTAACAATGACACCTTTCAAATGTCATCTCATTTTTTAAGGCTTAAATAATTTACATTGTAACCACTGTTCAGTCACCTGCAACAGTGATCTGCATTTTAGCTAAGGGGAAACACACATGGAAGTAAGTACTCAGGGACTGTATGCATTAACCTCTCTCTCTTAACAAAAGGAAAATAAATCTTGATTATTTCATTTCTGATTATATGAAAATACACACAAGTGTATAGCCATTTCTATTCCATGACTACAACACTTACCCATCCAATACAGCACATTAAACTTATAACATGCTGAAGAAAATACTGCAGAGTTCTCAGAAAAGAATGGAAGAGGAAATAATTATAACAATTCATACAGACAATAAATTGTACTTCCTTTTTGAATCTACCTTACCAACCACACTTTGGATTCTGACATATTGGTCATATGTCAAATAGCTGGGCTATATCAAACAAACAAACATGTCACAAACATTTTCTTTGATTCTTTAAACTTTATACAGCCCTCACTGATTCCAGCCTCATACAACCTCTTTGGTGGGCTTTGTGCTGCATGGTTTGTTTGGCTGCAAGTATTCATTGCAAGGCCTTTTACTTTTTTGTTTAAATGTGCTGTATTTCATAATTTCAATGAAGTGGCTTGAGAGCAAATACAGGCAACAGGAAGTACAGAATTAAAAATGGAAACTATGAATATTCTGTGTGCTGACAGCATTTTGCCTGCAAGGACTCGACTCTTTTCATCAAAGCAGACCTGAAACAATTTTGTGATGAACTCTCAGGGAAACCAAAGGGAAAATTATTAACTCTCTGAAATCTTGTTACCTAGTAATACTCAGTTGTTACTCAAGGATGCCTACTCTGTAGGAATTGAGTGAGCTTATATCGCTCAAGGAGGATCACAGAGGAAACACAGCTTGCATTATATTGTGCCAAGTAATAAGTGGAGAATTGGTATGTGAGCTGAAACAGAGCATCCTCTGTGGACTGGACAAATGAGATCTTGTCAAATGCCTGTGATCCCCTAAGTTAGCAACCCATCACCACAGATCCCATGCTGACACTCGGGGTTTAAAATACTTTCATAGCCAGGGCTCCTAAGCATCAGGGCTTAGGTGGATGGCTTAACCCCATCCACCTAACCGCAGACAAACAGAATCCCACTTCTTTATAACTTGTTATTTTTGGCTGCCTTTGCCACCTTTTCTACTTATCCCATTCTCAGTGTAACTGCTGCCATGGCAACATACAACCTTGCTTGTTCCCAGCTGGAATGGCTAAAATGTAGATTCCTCTGAAGTCAGAAAGGACTTGTTCACTAGGTCAGATGGTGGGAGGTGGTGGGCTAAGAAAAAAGTGAACAGATTTAGCATGTACCCAAGAGTACTTATGTTGAGATAGTTTCCTTTCATTTTTCTCCAGTGTGGTTAAGAACCCTAAAGTATTGTAATTACAGGTGTAGCATAGAGTTCATGAGGTCTTTAGCCTTTTTATTTTACTTATCTTCTTCAAGAATCATTACAGGGAAGGAAGTCAAGCAAGACATTTTTTCATACTGAATGGAAAACACAGCTTCCTCTTTCCCAGTATATAAATTTATATGAGCATAAACATGTGCATGTACATATCTGTAATTACAAAAAAGAAAAAACAAAACCACACAACAAAACATCAGTAAAGGAAAGTTACTTGCATTGTATTGAATGTTAAATTAATTAAATGTTAGGAATTGCCACATATATGAGTATTTATCCCTAATTCTGTTTCTGACATATCTTTAAAATATTGGGCAAGTTTTCATGGGAACTTTCAATACATTTACAGATAGGGGCAAATTACCGTTGAGATCCCCTAATACACAGGTCTTGGACTTTTCAGACTCAGCAATGTTTCTTTAAGAATACTTTTGCATGCATTTTGGTAGAGAAAACGTAGAACTCAACACTGTTACGTGCCAGAAAATCCTGATCATCCACTGTGCCACAACATAGGCTACCACTGTCTTGTATCTGTCCAGGAGATCAGTTCTCTGTCCCTCAGCAACAGGGCTTCCTTCACAGAAAGTCAACAAAGGGAGAAGTGCTCATCCGTCATGAATGAGAACCAGCCACCCCACTCAGTGCTCCTAGAACAGCGCTGTTGGCTTCAGTTCACATGCTGCTCTTTTGGTACTGTCTGGCATGAGGTTCTCTGGCGTGTTCTGTGATTGTAGCAATTGATAAGGTTCTCCTGGAAAAGCTAAGGACATAGCCATGTCCAACATTACTCGGCTCAGCCAATCCGTGTGAAATTTCACCACGGAAAGGAAATGCACTACTCTCTCTCACCTGCAGAGGTTTCACATGCCCAATTACAAAGCCTTAGAGTGGAGATACCAGAATTTCCCAAAGCAAAGACCACAAGGAATCCTTTACGTGATCTGAAGAGTGAGATTTCCTGACAGCTTCTTTCTTAATGATTAGTGAAAACTTCCTGTCATCTCAAGCAAGCACAGCATGTAAACTCTTTCAGAAGCTGATCAAAGAGTATAACAATTTTGTAGCAAATAGCTGTAGCTTTGGTTTAGAAAATTACAATTTTTTTGATAAAGATTGTACTAATTTGGCTCAAGGATTGTTAAAAGGTATGCAGACACCTAGAAAAATAACAATGGAGGTCAGTGCATCTCTGGAGATGGACAGTGAGGTCAAAGCATGTAAGGTCTAACATTGGAACTGCCTAACATGCTCCAAGTCATGTGATGGGAAAAAGACTGTGTAGCCCTTCAGCCTGCTCAGCATCTCCTTTTAATAGTGTCTACCTGGTTCTTATTCATTTAATGGAAATATCAAACATGTTAACTTCTCTTGGCACATGTCTGGAAAAGCTGTGATTTTTTTCTTTGTCCTTGGAGTCCTCTTCTATTTTGTGAATAGCATTCACGATCTCAGTTTCTTAAATGGATTTCCATAATTTCTTTTGCTGTTTCAGCACTTTTCCCCAGGGCTCATTTTTTTTTCTCCATACTACTGTAGAACTGAGACTACAATATCTGGGCTTTTGTGATTGTATATTTAGTTTTCCTACTACCAATTACTGTGAAACCATTTTCTTATATGTCTTCCAATTTCAGCTTAAGGTTTTTCTTCCTAGTATGTCCCAGAAAGTAGATCTTTCCTGCTCAACACAGGTATTGAGTGAATGAGAGAACAACAAGAAGGTTTTGCTGTTCGGACCTTTTCACTCAGTTCTGGAGAGTATCAGCACAGTTTTGGTTAATGCAGTAGCCCACCAGGACATGTGAAGTACTTTCTAAATTATTGCAAATGAATTGAGAAATCAGGATTTATAGGAACTATTAAAAGTACAATTGAAACAGTTCTCCAGGGTCTTAGAATGTGAAAGGAGACGGGGAAAGGGCACAGTGAGAACTATAGTGTTCCTGAAGCAGGACACCAGCAGTTTGGTATTTGCTTCTCATTGCATCACAGACTTTCAGTGAAACCCATGTGTAGGAGATTCATTTTTTATGCTTCATCTTCTCACTGCAAAATAGGAATAGTATTACCTTTTGCAAATACTTCATTTCTCTTGTGCATGTTGAATGCAAATTACTTGGGGACAGGATTGTTGGACTGTGATTCACACAACTTCAGTCATCAGCAGTGCTGATGTGTATGGCAAAGACAAAGCTTGTCCATGGAGAGGGAGGGAACATTGGGAAGTTCATTATTATAGAAACCTCTGTTAGGAATGAATCATTCAATAAACCCATATTGACTATACATATTGACCACTTTAGATATCTACTTTTAGTTGCAGCTACGTCCCGAACAGGTGGCTGTATAAAATACAGCACAGCATATATGTGACTTCACTTAATTCCTATTCTGAACAGATGTGTGACTTATTATATTTGAATCTACTTCAAGCAGTAAATTCCTCAAGAGGATGATTCACGGAAACATCTTGTCACAAAGGTTTTGATCTTTTCTTCTTTCCTTTTTTTTTTTTTTAATTTTTTGTTTTGGTTTAGTTTTTTCTGGGGTTTTTTTTGTTTTAATCTTTTTCAAACTGCAGGAGAAAATGACTGATTATGGCTGTTAAAGTGCTTTGTCTGCTTGTGGTTAATTAGCAGGTGTCATTTCCCTGAAGTAGTGTGAATTATTCTAATGTAGGGGCAAAGCTTGAAAATAATGAAGTTATTCAACTTGTTTACACACAGCAGCAGACAAACTAACTTTGCCTAATTATGATTCTACTTTTACAGAGTTGAGTTAAGAGCTCAGTCTTAATGCTTATTGGATTTGTTTTCTGCTTAGGAGAAAATGTGGAGAATGAGACCATACCTTTTTCAAACTAAAAGAAAAAATTTCCAAAATAGATAAATAGAGAAAGATTATAAGAATGGACCAGGCAGGAGAGGAAAGTAATAATTCAATTAATACAATTCTACTAATAAAATTGTACTTACAAAATATTAATTTGCCATGTTCTAAATGTAATTCTTTTAAATGAATAAAACATTTCTCTTCTAAATGTATTTGCAATTATCTTTTTGAACTCTGCATAATATAAAAACATTTATCTGTACCATAGCTATGCATTTCTTCTAGCTCAAGTATCTTCTAAACTATATGAAAAATAGCCTTTGTTTAAAAGACAAGAAGGTAGTTCAGAAACTTTACAATCTCATTCCTCAAAGTCAGAAAATCTTAAGATCATCTATATATCTATCTATAATGTAATATGGGTTTTTTTCTTATTAATTCAAAGGATTCAGTCACTGACTTTTTCTCAGACCCCACTTCTCAGGGCTGTGTTTTCTTGAACTGACAATCCCAATCCCACTCCCTTCTTCCTTTTAAACTTTCATTTCTTCTGTTGCCATTTCATCTGCTTCTTTCTCACTAAATAAAATTATCTTCTGCAGCAAATGAAGACCTCCCTGCATATTTTGTCCAGCATATTACTTTTTTGTACTAACATTGACCCCAGAGGTGAAAAGGCTGTAATATGTGTTGCAGTAATCTCTGTTACTCTAGGAGGTGGTCTGTGTTTAAATGGGCCATGAGGAATTAGGTATTCATTGACAAATGCAGTCAGATATGCATTTTTTTTCCAGAGCTTGAGGAAGGCCTGATATAAACCAGGTTTGATTCTTTTCACATTTTTCCTTTTTTGTACATAGAATAAATGTTTCTTAGAGAGCATTCCGTGTTAGCATGTTTTCTGCTCTGTCCCCTTGCTGATTCCTGTGACAGATGGAGAGCTCTCCATGAAGCTTTTACCCTTCCTCTAACACACCCATCGAAGATACAGCTCCTGTGCTTGTGATCACGAGTTAATGTCTGCTGATTGCTGCTTCCTTAGGGCACACTAACTCTTCAAGAAAGATAAGGTCTCCTGTTTCTTCTGTGGGGACTGAGCTCTGTACCAGCACACGGGACAAGATTGCCTTGTGTCAGAAGAGGTCTCTGTCCAAACAGACAAGACATTGAGTGGGTGTGACTCTTGGAGACAACATAACGAGTTAGTGTTAGAGGAAAAGAAAAACCAAAGGGTGGAATTAATCTCAGTTGACTTTACATGACTACATCTGAACAAGTTGCCCAAAGTTCATTTACAGTTAATAGACAGAATTAAGCAGAGACTAGCTGACCTATATTAGATTCCTACTTTTATATTACATGCAACAGACCTGGATAAACTATTGGGGGTCTTTTCTTAACAAGTGCACCTTTCCTTTCTTATCTAAAATTTCTTTTGCCAAGAAAGTTATTCCTTTAAGCTTACTAATGGTAAATCCATCAGTAATCTGTCAAACAAGCTACCTATTGAATGCAGAGTAGCCAAACTGTTCTGGCCAATATCTTACCGAATCTACACTGATCATTCCCTTTTCCATCTCCTGCTCGATTTCTAGCAAGCAGGAACTAGAAAGCATGCTGGCCACATAAAAGAAAACGGGTTCAGCAGAATTTTTGTAAACATTTTTTAAACAACCAAATCTTTGCCTTCAAAATATCGGCAGAATTAGAAAGAGTTTTCTTTACAAGAAACTAAAAAAAGCACATTTGGAATCGGCTTCTTAATAAACTAAACACCAAATTAATTTCACAAGAGGCCCTTTCTGTGTAAAGCTGCCTCTTTCGCTGTGGTGCTGGTGATAAGTATTCTTTTAACATGGAAATTACCACTGTGGAACTGCCAGTATGCGATCTCAGATCACTCTTTTGGCTTTGAAATTCAAACCTAATAGAAATCCTGCCAAGTTATTCAATGCTAGAATCCAAGAAAACTTAGCCCCATGTTAAGCAATTGCTAATCAAGAGCTGTCCCTCGACACCTGAATGGGTGGATTCCACAAAGAAAAGAAAGGAGAGGTGCCTTTGCAACTTTGCTCAGTCTTCTGCCCAGCTGCAGCAATTTTGTTTGTTCTATAAGCAGTCAAAAAAGAATAAAGTGAAGAAAGCAGCTGTATGGGATTATAGGCACATTTGCAAGATGCTCCATGTGTGGGTTTTTCCCCCCCTTTAAATGCAGTGTGAGTGCAGTGTGACTAATTATACCAGAGAGGAAAGCAGAAGCTCTCTAGTTAAAGTATTTGGGTAATCATGTTTACTGCAGGGAAAGTATGCTGCATTAAATAAGTCAAAACACGGTGCGTAAAATGTGGAATGACTTTGTAGGCACTGCAAGAGAGAGGAAGATGTAGAAATAAGTCTCATTTGTCCAACTAGAAGCACTACCAAAAAAGATAAACCATCTGCTTCAACTAACTCAGCTCCTCTTGAAAAATGCTAATTGAACAAAAGGAGGTTTAAACTTATTTTTTAAAAAAAGAAAGAAACAAACCAAAACAAAACAAAAACAAACAAAACAAAAAACACTTGTCAGCCAGCATGTTGCTAAGTGATTCAACAAAAATGATACTATTTACAATTTGGGGGAGAGGTGAAAAGCACTGGTTCTGCCCCTCCCATGTCCAAGCTTGTACTTCTTTGATGTTATATCGCGCAGCAAATGCTTGGTCAGGGACCCAGATTCCTTCTGTTACTTGTTGTCCTTCAAATTCATCTTAAAACACTCCTCTGCTATGATGCCTGCCGGAGACTGGCAGTGGTTCAGCAGCCCAGTGTGCCGAGGTCACCCTCTCCCCTGGTGACGAAATGTGGTGTCTCTGTGCTCTGCCTCTGTCTGCTTGTCTGCGTCCACCTGCTACTTTTTCTCAGTTAGATTAGTAGCTGTTCAAAAATGTTTTCCACTTGCTGCTAGTAAGGCAAGGAAAAAAAAAAGAAAGGCAATAACCACGTTTGGGCTTTGTTTGGACCAAATTTGGAAGCAGATATAGAACATGTCACTGAAGAAACACATGGCTGCAGGATTAAATCTAAGTCTGCCCATTTAGTCCTGCAATCAAGAATCCTGAAAGAGGCAGAAAAACAACTCCTGGCCTTGCTGGGTTTTGATACATCTTTGAATAGCAGAGAAATCATAAGTGAAAAGGTTGAAGCGATATTTAAAAAGGCAAATGAAATGACCTGGATAAGCATAAGCTAGGTGGCCTGAATCTAATTCTGGGCTAAATAATGAAAACATATGTGGATAGAATTGAGCAAGAATTAATTCATAGTTATACAATATTTATGATTTTACATCAATGTATTTTTATGGAAGGCAATATATGAGAACAAAAGGGATTCCATTATTTGAATGAGATTATCGTTTGGTTGACACAGACAATTGCATAAATGCAATATAGTTTCCCAATATATTTGGGATTTCTGATTTAAGTTTCCGATATAAAAACCAAAAAAAGCATACATTAGGTATGTTGGAAACCAATACAGCAAGAGACAGTTAGATGATCTGAAGTATGGAGATGACATCATGAACAAATTAGAGGATTTATTTTACCATGGAAAACAAAACAAAGCTTATGAACAAATACTTATCAATTCCTGGGCTTCATTTTATCTGTAGGACTATAAGGTAACTATGGAGGTTTTGGAAAAGACTGTAGAGGATTCATTCAAGAATTTAATCTCTTTCATTTCTCAGAGGGATGAAAGATGATCTGCTCTACTCTGGGCTGGTGCAGCCTCACCTCAAGTCCTGGGGGCAGTTTTGGGCACTACAGTATGAGAAAGACATTGAACTGTTGGAGAGGGTCCAAAGGAGGGCTATGAAGATGATGAGGGGCCCTGAGGGGAAGCCGTGTGAGGAGCAGCTGAGGGCACTGGGTCTGTTCAGCCCGGAGGAGACTGAGGGGAGGCCTCACTGCAGCTACAACTTCCTCGTGAGGGGAAGGGCAGGGGCAGGCCCTGATCTCTGCTCTGTGGTGACAGTGACAGGACCTGAGGGAATGGCCTGAAGCTGTGCCAGAGGAGATTTAGATAGGATACCAGAAAAATGTTCACACAAAGGATGGCTGGGCACTGGAACACTGGAACTGGGACTCGGCAGGGAAGTGGTCACAGTATCAAGAACTGACAGAGTTCAAGAAGCATTTGGACAATTCTCATGGGCACATGGTGTGATCCCCATCTTGGTCCTATGCAAGGCCAGGAGTCGGACTTTGATGATCCTTGTGGGTCCTTTCCGACTCAGAATATTCTGTGATTCTGTGATAATCTTAATTATTCTTTCACTATTCTTTAAATGCCAAGTATTCTTTAAATTTGAAAATCCAGTTCTATTTATTTAGAGAAGAAAGGCAGAACAAAACCCAGTAGCTGGAACTTCACATCAGACAAGTTTCAGATTGAAATCACATACAAATCAATAGGGGAAGAAAAAATAAAAATGCAAATAAAAGACCAAACGAAGAATTGACCATATGTCAATATCATGAAATCAAAACTATCTGGGAGTTAAGTTTTAATAATTTGTTTTTCTATAGGGATAAACAGGTGAAATTTTACAGTTTGATTAAGGCATAATACCAGATATAATGCAAATTCGAGTTTATAACCCCAAAAATATATATTAGTTCATTGTAACATTCACTAAAAATGATCATTTAGATAGTAGATTTGTGTGTCCAACAACCCCAATTTTAGATACAGGTTTGCAAGAAATTTCATTGCTTGTCTGATAGCAAGGTGTTGCAAGTCATGTTTAGTTTGGTATAAATGTGCTTAAACATCTCTCATCAGTAAGGGTTAGCATGTCAAAAACAGAAAAATAAAAATTTCAGAATAAAATTTCAGAATAATATTTAATATTAGTCATATAAGAAAAAAAAAACAGAGAAAAGATTAGTTTCTTGTATTAGCAGAATAAATCTATTTTGACCATAAACATGTTCAAGCTTTTAAGGTTTTTTGACACATTTACAAACTTGTAAAAAGAAAAATCTTTCTTTTTCATTCATTTAGTTCCTACACTTTTCGCTCCTCGCAAAAACATATCAGATAGACTTAAATGAGAGCTAGGTCTTACAAAAAAGAAAATCTTGCTGGAATGGTTTTCACAGGCTGAAAACCACAACCCCGACCAGCTGTAGAGGGGACAATAAATAACCTATGTGTGATATTTAGGGGAAAAAAATCAGTGACAAATTTTCAGACACAGCCATTGTTTTACATCTGGTTATGTTTCCAAGTATACCTTTCTGTTTTAAAAGAAATCCTTTATCCATAATACTATCTTACATTCTTTTTTTTCTCCTACAGAAGAAAGCTTAGTTTCCAAAAACATATGAGTATGCATGTTAAAATACAATATTAGCATGCTAGATATATGCTAAAATTCACCAGATTGCACATAAATATCTCCTGTGGCTTATTTGGACAATGAATTTGGACAATGGCCTCTTGCAAAATGTTAAGAAAAATATTAGCATTTATGTCCAGACCTCAGCAAAAGCAGCTGGGCTCCAGCCCTGCAGCACATTCACAACAAAAAATGTAAAATTTCACATATTTATAGCCTGGAATATATTCTCAAAGAACCGGCTTGTTAAACCTTCCTCATATGTTTTTGCTGACCTTACTCTTTGTGGTGCGATTATAAGGAAAAGAGGCCAGTTGAGGATGGAGAGAGGCAATAAAATGTTCTTTCAAATCCATACTGAAAAATGCCATGATGGGCTTCTGGAGCCATAATGCCTAAAGTCCAGTACCCCACATCATGACCACATTGTTATAATGCTCTATCAGTATATGAGAAAAATACACAGCTGGAGAAAACTCTCTGATGACATTTGGCACATGGATGTGCATGGAAAGTCAAGGCACAGAGCAATGCCAAGATTCTTAACAATACTCACTATGTCCGAAATGAGGGAGCAGGAACATACATACATAAAAGGATTAGCTTCCTTGCAATCTAGTTCTCAGCTAGGAATACGGTTTTTCTCAGGCATTCAACCAGGAACACAATGCAAAATGACTCCTCCAGCATGGAGACAGAATTTGGAAGTTCCACAGAGCAAAAGTATACTCTGCTTCATATTGAAAACACACTGTGCAGAGAAACCATGTAATTCTGTAGTGCAGAGAATTGAAATCTGAAGCCCAATAGGAATTGTGACTTGGTTCCAAGAAAGCGCGGGTGGGAAGAGGAAGGCATTAGTGAACTGCATATCTGCCTAAACAGTGAAGTAGGAATAACATTCTTTTGATATCTGCAGAGCTGTTAACATAAATTTCTTATTTTCTTTTCTTTTTTTTCGGTTCACTCAGTAAGATTTTGTTACAGGTTATGTTTAAAATGAGTGTTGCTGCACTGGCAAAACATAATCAGGAGATTGGCTGGATGAAAAAAACCAACCCTGTCTGGTTGACATGAAGACTGGACAAAAATTGAGAGGAATTTATGGGACAGGAATTGACAGGATGATTTTTTTTAAAACCTATGGTATCTACATGGTGGTGATCAGATACTGTACTCCATGGAGAATGACTTTCTAATCTAGCTGCCAATCATGAATGTCTTCTTACCATAAATTATTTTTTAACAACAGTTTTGAAGCTGCATCTGAAGAAAATAGACTCAGGTTTTGTGTGGAAGAAACCCAAATGAGAGAAGATACACCTATGCACTGTGCAGTTTTAGGTTCAGATTTCTGCTCCAACAGATTCAAAGCAGAAATATGAGCCTAAACCTCATATATACTGAGTCCTGTAATCACATAATTTACTGGGTCCTTCCTTCTCCCTTGTTTCTAATTTCCTTTTTCTATTTAATCAGTTAAGAAAACTACTTCCTAAAAGACAGAAAATATCCTAAATTTTACCACACTTACCTGTGAGACTTACCACAAAGTAAGCAAAGTTGAACCACTGAAATACTCTTCATGAGATAAGAGCCATGTTAGAAAAAAAAAGAGATGACTGTATAAATAGCTTTGAATCATAAACAAAGCAATTCACCTTCTACAGTATGTAGACATGTTGCTAGCAGATTATTTTTACAACACAGAGAGGATTAAAATAGGAAATCTATGACTAATTTTGTCCAGATAATTTTATATTTACTTTATACAGGTTTATTTATATAGTCAGAACCCAAAGAGGATTACAGCTGCAACAGTCAACTTCGCAGCACATGGAATGGACAGGAATCATTTGATGTACAGCTGTTTGAAAAATAATTTACTCTTCTTGCTTACTTACTTCCTTATCCTTGTTCTTTTTACCTCTTTATTTCAATCTCTTTGTCCATCTTTTTCTGAGGGAACAAGCCATAATAATTCAATATTTTTTCACAGAATAGTCTTAAGCAAGGTGAGCAAGATGGCATTCACATGCCCCGAGTCTCAGGTTCCTGTTACAATCACTAGAGAGAAACAGCTATCCCCAAATTAGTTTCAACCCAAAGTCAGAGACAGAGATGCATTGAAGGTGTCTGTGTTCATTAGCTAAAGCAGGTGCCAATAATGACTAACTTATGATTAGACATCCAGATGCTTAGACCTCTAAAGTAAGGTGAGATTAATCTAATTGACAGTGTCCACCCCTAAAGGGCTAATGACTTTAAATGACTTCCCTGGGCCTGCAGGTCTTTGGGGTAGTGACAGAGTCCAATCACTCAAGGAAAATTCCACTGATTCACCCCAAGATTTTCTTTCCCTATTCCAAATTTCTAGCTCTGGGGATGGCCATAGCAGACGACAGGCCCTCCTGCTTCATCAGTTCATCTCAGGTGTCGGGCCTGCTTTCAGCACTGACTGGGGCTGAATCCGCCTGGAAAACAAGCATGTGATTGTGTAGCTACGGGTGGGAAGAAACCCTGGGGAGAAGCAGCAAGGAAGGATTCCTCTCACCTATGCTTCAGCACACACCATCAGCACATCTGCTTCTGTGTGTGTTTGCTCTTCTACAAAGCCAGCTGAAAAGAAAGGAATACCCCCCCATGACACTATTTTGACTTTTCTGTGAGTCTGCAGCTACTGGAGAAATCTATATCTACTGGAAACTTCTTCTAAGTGAAAAATCTGTGGTACGTGAGAATGCATCAACTTACACTTTGTGGGTCTGTTCTTGTACTCTCCCCCAAGCAATTACTGCTGAGGAGACATGGTATTGGGTTAGGTGGTCTCACCCAGCACAGTCAGCCTGATGCACTTACCATTAATAGCAGTAGATTTTTATGGAGATTTCTGGCAGCGGAGAAGTGATAGGGCTCAGGATTCTCTGGCTTTCTGCAGGCTTGAAGGGAGTAAATGCTGATGCACACAGAGCTGCCACCCGCTGCATCCCCATGGCCCTGCCCAAGCCCCTTGCTCCAGCATTAGCCCCCAGCCTCACCCAGTCTCAGTTGCCACCTCCTGCTGCAGTCAGTCACTGCTTCCACCACAGGTTTCCCTTCCAAGCTCCAGCACCAGCACGGTGATGCCAGTACTGAGTTCCCAGGCCCGATATCACTGTCTTCACTCTACCATTCTTATTCTCTCAGTTGTAGCTCCAGCACCCAGAGGCCATGACTGTTCCCTTGTTGCTTTTACCAGACTGCTCCCAGTCTGGTAAAAGCAGAGAGCAGTATTTACACACAAAAAAAAAAAAACCCCCCAAAAAAAAAAAAACCCCCCAAAAAAAAAAAAACCCCCCAAAAAAAAAAAAACCCCCCAAAAAAAAAAAAACCCCCCAAAAAAAAAAAAACCCCCCAAAAAAAAAAAAACAAAAAAAGCCCCCAAAAAACAACAAAACCAGCCAAAAGCAGTCTTGTACTCTTTCCTAATGCAGAGTAAGTCCTGCTGCAGATGTCTCTTATGTATGGGGTTGTCAAGATGTGTGGGTGACTGGAGTACAGACAATGTCCGTGGAGCCCTTAGGGTCTTTAGATACAGCCCAAGATTTCTCCAGTGGGAGTCTACAAATTTACTGTGTATACTGGGATTTGTATACCACCCTTCTTACTTTTATTACATCTCTAGTCAGAAGGGCTAATTGTTACAATGTTTGTTCAAACAAAGTCTACCATGAAAATTTACCTTTCTTTTTCTTTTTTAATTTAATATATTTAGTCCAAGGATAAGATGAAGACCCAAACCTGAAAGCTGTCGTCACACTAGGGTTCCATTACAGGGATATTTTTCATATACACAGCTATTTAAAACAAGGAAACTGTCACAGATCTAAAATTACTTTTTCCCTAATCCTGCCTTCAATACTTGAGTTCCAGTTTGTGTGAATTTGACCAACAAGCCTTAAGAACTACTTTTTTTTCATTGCAAAAATGATTTATTTTTGTTTTTATCACGCTCTGAAATATAGGTACATACTTCGATTAGAACTTTTCAAAATTTTTAGTCTTAAGGAGACCCTCAATATTAGAAATTTCAGCCCAAATAATTCAAACTTTGGAAATCATTAAGCAACCCAAGCCAGGGTCAGAAAATTATACATATCAGGCTCTCTTAAAAGGCAATGTTACCAGCCACTACTATAATTTTATGAGATAGGATTTGAAGCTGAAGTTTTCCCTAAAATGACTGTGATGAATAATCATGTCTGAGAAGAGGAAACGGAAATTACAATTATTTCCTTGCTGGAACTGATCCATTCACAATAATTTATGCTTTATCCTTGATTTCATCCAGTGATATCAGCCTTCCATCAGTCCTATCCACCACAGCTTGAAAAATCCTGTTTCAAGTGAATCCCATTCAAACCCAAATGGCGAGGCCAGGTGTTCGCCTTAAGAGCAGTAGCTTTAGAATTCCCAACTTCTCCTTTCAGAAAGCCCTACAGAAAACAGACCAATTATTATTGTTGTTGTTATTATTATTCAAAAAGCAGTTCTGAGAAATACTTTAAATAACAGAGGAAAGCAAAAATGCTAATCCTCTTACATAACACAAATCCCAGATGGTCTTGTGTGGAGGGGAGGAAGATGCCATAATAGCAGTCACCATTATCAACTGAGCTTGGTGACAGATGTTAAAACGATGCAAGTGCTTGTGCTCACTCACAGAACTTCAGTAAGGTTTTTCTTGTCATATTTCTCACAGAAATAATTACAAATAAATAGAAAATCATGTGCAAACAAGCGCTAATCTTTACTGAAAGTGTACAACTAATTCTGAATAATACCTCAACTAAAGTTGTTACAGTCTCCCCATTTACAGTTCTCCTCCTTAGCTAGAAAAAACTGGCACAGTAGCACTGGTGTCCTGTAGTTCTCAATTCCTAATCTATAAAATACTCAAATAGTAGCACTGATTAGTGATACCTATACTAGTGCCATCACCTAATGCATCACAGACTGCTTTTACATCAATGTAGAAACAGCTTTCTTTCTCTGACCCTAAATTGTTTCAAATTTATGGCTGGTCTGTGTGACATAAAGAGTGCGCAGCTGCCCATTTCCCCGAGCATTTTGTCACAGGGATAACCTTGTAGTTAGGGATGACAGGGCTGCAGTAGAAGGTTGAGGAGGTACTCATCTGCCAGGAGGCACCATTTACTTTAATAAAACATCCTGAGATCCTGCACAGAAATGCTCACTTAGCAAATCCACTGTTCAGGAACAGAGACATTTCTATGAAATAGTTTCATCCTCTGGTCTCACTGGTCTGTGTTCAGAGTGTGTGAGGAACCGGTTTTGCTCAGACCTTGTCAGGTCTCAGAGTAACATCACCACAAACCAGGCACCAAACAAAAGCAAGCAGAACACGTTATAAATTATGTTAGAAACAAATTTGGGGACAAGCTGAAGTTAACATGAGAAGCCTCCTTATCTACCTCTCTTGGACCCTCTCCCATTCTCATAATTGTGAAACCACTGTTTCCTGTCCTTTTCCCAGGGATTCATGAGAATGACAGAAATTTAACCTGTTGCACTTCCTCAGACACAGGTGCTGCTGTAAAACAGCACTTACTGCAGGTGTCAGTGTATCCCAGAGCACTGGAAGAGCTATTGCCCCACAAGGCAGCTGCCCCAGGAAAACTAGGAACAGTTTCACAGCTGTCCTGCCCCTTGGAAATATCTATTCAATGTGTTACTCCATACCCGCTTCATCTCTGCCATTGCAGAGTTAAATGTGGAGGTGCTAAACCTAGGGACACAAACCCCCTAATCATTACTGGAGGCTGAACCCTCTTATTCCTTGTTCTTTCCTACAGCAACTCCCTATCAGGGGATACCAGCCTTCCAGTTATGGTACTGGTCTGCATCTACCCACATGCAGAGAATGACTTAATAAAATATGTGTCCATGTACCATATCTGTACCAGTGGAGAAAACATCCGAGAAAGCAGTCTCTCTAGTTCATGGTTCTTGTCTTGTAGAAATGAGCTGTCCTTAAAATTAAATCACAGTTCCTCACCTTTCCATTCATTTGTCTGCCCATTGCAACAATCAGAAATCAAATGCTCCCAAGCACCAAGGCAGAAGGACAACTCAGGGACAGAACAATAAACTTATTCAATTAACATATGCACACTACAGCCTTTTTGCTGCTCTTCTCTTGTCTCCTAATCTTCTACATTTCTTCTGGATTCTGCAAATAAACACAGTGTGGTACATCTGGTTGGGAACGGATTCCTTCAAGGGCTCAGCAGGATGATGGCAGCAGGCCCCTTCATCTAACCCCAATGAGGTGCTATTCAGCCATGAGGGTGACATTAAGAAGAAAGATCATAATCAGAAAGGAAAGAGTGAAGTGTCCCTTATTTTTCTGAAAAGCCCAGAAAAAGCTTGTGTTCAGCTTTACTTCATCTTCCCTTGCAGAACAATAATTTATTCAAACTACAGTTTAAATATCTCCTCAAAGAGTTAACTTATTAAAAATGATCATGAAAGAAAATGCCCGTTTATACTGAAATTATAGAGAAGTCTCTTGTCTTTATCAAGTCTCAAGTGTATTTGCACTTAAAAGCTTCCCCCCACCCCCCTTTGCCAACTAGAAACAATAGTGCAGGTGCATTGCCCTTCAGTGAACAATGTATTTATCCTGGGAGGCAGGAAGTTGGTTTCACACCTGTTTCTTCTTTTTATTTGTTCTTGGCCTGGCTAATTTGCCGAATGTCATGATTGGTACAGCTGAGGCTGTCAGAAAGAATTACCACTTTGTAACATGACGGCCTAATTCTGGCAGTTCAGATTTTACAATGATTTGCCTTTTGTTCTTTCTTTCAGTAGTGGTCTGTTTTCTGTACTGCACACAAACTGAATCTGATTGGTAGTAACAGAAAATATAAGAATAAAATAGATTGCTTTATTAGATGACTGTCCTTTTGGATAGTATATTATAAAGGTTCTAAAGACAACGAGGTTTAAATCACGGATATGATAAAAAAGTGTCACACCATGGGCTGAAATAAATATAATTTTGCAGGAATTCATGAACTAGACTTGGAAATTTTTTTGTCGTTATTCAAGGACTACTGAAAATGGAGAGGTAGTCTGTTGTCACATGAATATTAAAGAAGTAGCAAGATGTGGTGGATATTTTGTACCACATATTCATTTAGGCTTTGACTTTATGATCAGTGCTTTATTATTTTAGTCTAAATCTAAGTGGGCAATTTCAGGAACAGCATTATCTTGTTGATGATATTCAAACTGCAGCTGAGAGCTAGGAAGTTTTATCTGTAAGTCAGTTCAACATAAGAAAGAACAATTACGTAGTTAATGCATAAATGTATGCAATTAATTTTGCTTTGATTTAAACATTTTAAGAGTGATACATCTCTCTGAATCCCAACAAGGACACCAGTTCCCAGGCTTTTCTGTTTACCTCTGTACTGCAGACCTTTGAGAACTTCCACTGTATCCCACATGTCCATGTTTCACAGAGCATGAGCCACCTGCAGGCACAGCACCCTCCACTTCACAACCCTTCCTGGACTCATCCACAACACATGTACCACCTGCACCAATAAGCATTCATTCTAATCTTGTGCTAGCAAAACTGATCAGCTAAATCTTGGAAGGATGTGGATGAAGAGAGAGGGAGCAGGATTGTGTCGTGGTAGATGTAGCCTTTTCTCAAAAGTCAGAATGCTGTGACCAGAATGAATGTGAGAGACCTCTCAGCTCCTCTGTAGGACAGAAGCACATTTTAAACACTGCAGGACACAGGTAGCAAGATCAAGCCATCTTTTTTGAACTTGTATGGGACATATATCATGAACACTCACACATGAAACCACATCTTCCCATAGACACACGCACATAGAGGGCTGCTGATTTCATGCTGAAAGGACACCTAGACAGCCCTTTGCAAGGAAAGGGTGACAGATCTTCGAAGTAGCAGGCTATCTTCTGGATCCCTCCTTCAGAGGGTCATTAGCTTCACTAATGCAGCTACATCAGACATTTATAGAGATGGGGCTTTACAATTCCAAGTTGACAAATCTTGTATTGTTTTCATTATCAAGGAGCTTCTGCAAGGCTGTTCTCCATCTGCTTCATCCTTGACAAGATTTATGACAACTCAGGCATCATTGCCATGTTCCATAAGAATACCATATCCAGCCACTCCAAGACTATCAAAAGAACAGACTTCCCCCGCAGTCTTCCATTGAATCTCTCTGGGTTTATAATAAACATACAGTGATGCTTCCTCATTGTAGGGCAGTTGCATACATGGTCTTCACCAGTCATGCTCATATTGCCAATCTGTTTCAAATCTCTGGCACTGTCCTCCTTTTGTGACTAACAAGGATCAACATAACTTCTTATGTGAAGGAAAATACCAATATCTGCATCTCAAGCCAACGTTACAACCCAAACCAAGAATTTTTGCTTGCTGCTTATGCCCTTTTGACCATTTCACTCCTAAACAGTGTGCACCAATATTTTCAGGTTCTGACAGACATTTTTGATGGTGCATTTGGTTGGCTTAGGACCTTGACAGTGAGAAGAGTTCACTGCTTGTGTGGAAAACACCACCAAGTTGCTTTCTACACACTTGATACAAGCAGAATGGAGTCATTATAAGCTACACAGCCTCCAGTAAGACCACACAGGCCAGCAGATTCCTACCCAGTCCAATGGCAAGTTTGTGTATAGTTGTCGTGGATTGGAGCTGAAATTAATTGACAGCTTTTTAGTCCAATTACGCTTCTGCGATTTTGCATATTTAAACCTGGAGGGTGCGAAAGGCTCCTCTCTCTGGCATTCCATCTCCGGGAGGAGGAAGGTGGAGGGAGAATGGCTCCGGGCCGGTTTCTCGAGAGCTGGGCTGGGCCCGCCCCTCCCTGCCTCAGCTCCAGGGTACGATCCCTGAAATGCCGTGGGAGACCCCTCTGGACCCCCCGGGCAGCTGACGGACACCTGGGGCTGCACCGCCGAGACACCGGAGCGGGTTCTGAAACCGGGGAGAGGCTTTCCCTTCCCCCACTCCACGCGGCCCCACGAACACCTGGCGGGAGCCAAGTTCCAGCTTTCTGAGACTGAGGAAAACATCAAATAGCTGGCAGCATCA
>VZRO01005655.1:1056416-1106011 GCA_013397915.1 Daphoenositta chrysoptera
GGAAATACTGGAAAAGGAGGGGAATGTTTATTTCTTATTCTCTTAATTTTTCTGTTTTTTTCTTTTAATCTTAGTAACAATAAACTATCTTTATATTTTATAGAAGTTTTTAAGCCTGTTTTGTCATGTTCTCCTAATTTATATATTTATATCTCACAAACACAAATTAGTGAGCTGAATCCCGGCTGCTGCTGGTGTTTCAGCTTGTGCATTAAATCCAACCCATAACAATAGTCTATACTAACAGTTTTCTAGACTGCCAAGGGTATGTACATGCATATTGGATTCACCAGGTACTCCTCACCTATCTTTCGACAGCATGGCTTATGAGAGAGCAGCAGATTCTGGATTAACCTTTTTCCTGTTCTGCCCATATCCTTCTTCCTACTTTAGAAACAGACTTTCCCTCCATGGTTTTTTCCCTCTGCAAACAATGATTCCTTTCCCTCATTCATACAAATTGACATCATTTCTGGATTGCCCTATCACCTGACACTTAAAATACCTAACAACAATTTGTACTTAGTCTCTCCTTGTTTCTTCACAAACAACAAAGGAATAGAACTCAGAGGTCTTGTTTCCTCTCCCTCTCTTTCCTCCACTTTCGTAGAACACAGTACATCATACATCAGCCAAAGAAACGTGTGCCAACACTCACAAATTGAGTATGCTAGAGAAATGAGAGATAATAGTTTCTGATATCCATTTTCTATCCCTGGCCAAGCATTCTCCACTCACTGAGCTACGGCTCTTCTCCTGGAAGAAGGCAGTGGAAAACAGGATCAGTACTGTGTGAAAAGCTTTGCTTCACAAAGGAATGGTGAATAGTCCCCTGCACTTATCTCTAGTGAAGAGTAAACCAATTTTTTCTACCCAACCCAACCAAGAGAGTTCCCAAATGTTAAAAAATGCAAAACTTTCTTAGTACCATCCAAAGAAAAAATATTTTAAAACTGTCAAGTAATTACAGTTTTCTGTTTGTACAGGTGAAATGTATTGGCCCCACAGAGAGAGACTGCTGGGCACAGGGAGATCCTAGGTCAGCAGCCTGACCTGGAGATTGCCCAGCTGCACCCACCTCTTGTCAAAGGACAAGCTTACAGACCAATCTGTCCTACTGAAGGGAGTTCAGGAGAGGCGCACTCCAGCCACAGTCTTTAGCTAACCTCCCTTATTCAGGTCTTGCTAGTCACAGTCATAATTTATTTGGGTCATTTAGAACAGATTAAGTGCACACAGAAGCCCTTTTAAGGCCACAGATGGAGACAGATTACTCAAAGGAAGATAGACATCTGACAAACAACCTAGTAATAACACATTTCCATAAAAGAAGAGTAAGCAAGTGAATCTACAAATTATTGGCTCCCTTTCCATGTGCTTGAAGAAATGTTTTCTCCATAGTCTGAAGAGACAAAAAAGAAGAGGGGAAAAAAAACCACAAAAAAACCCACAAAAGAACCTAGGAATCCTGGTTTGTCCCAGGTTAAAAAACAAACAAACAAACAAATCCTTTACTCCTTCTAATCCTTCTTAGAAAAGTAACCCAAACTGAAGAAAATGCTATAAATTTTCAGTCCCACCAACTGGAATAATTTCCAGAAACTTTTTTTATCTGTCTGCTCCAGTGGCAGACGAGCTGCATGTGGGTATCTATCTATTGATGACATTGAGGGCGCTGTGTTAATACTTCTGCTCTGTGTTCAGCAGGTCCAATCTGCCACCTTGGTTTGGACATAGCACAAAACCCCGGTGAACTGGCTCCCTCGGTGGCCACCAGTGCAGAAATGCCTGCCACCAAGGCAGGGGAGCTGTGGCACAAGCACTGAGTCATGAAAATCTGGCAAAGTCTTATTCAAAGAGTCGTTCACCATCAAAGATTGGTTTTGCCACTGGTGTACCTCTCTCCATACCTAATTGGAGTCCTAAAACGAGATTGGGTATTCCTCATGGAATTGTTGTCTATCACTCTTCCCAGCCTTGTCTTTCATGATTTGGATTATGTTATCCCAGGACTTCCCAATGACAGACAGGCCTTGACAATGCAAAAATGTTTATCTGCTGTCTGATCCATTGCTGGAGCATAGCAACAAGACACTCCTACACTGCCAGAACAGAAGATACTGGAAGCTGAAGTGCTTACTTTCTCTCAGAAGTAAGATTTTGGAAAATTGCAATGATAAAGCCTAGTTAAATGATGCTAAAAATTGAGAACCTCACACAATTTCAGTACGATACTTAGTCCATGAAAAAAAATTTAATAAACTGAGCCTGAGACCCCAAAAATACTATCATGATGTTCATATTATATGGAAAAAATGAAGATAAGTGAATAAAAATTACCATCCCAGAGATTCATAGTATGTTGAATATTAAAGTGATAAGGAAGATGCTGTTTCATGTTCTATATCTCAAATTCATGTTTACAAAGAACTGTCATCTGAACAATCCAGCAGAGGGCTGGATAGCAAAAAAGCTGCTTAATAGAAAAAGGAGTACTGACATTCAAACCTGTTGAGGTCACTTTTTTACATGGCTTGTCGCAAAGATATGTATAGAAATAAAAATACTTAAAATAATTTTATTTCAGAATTCTGTTTTAAAGAATAAATTGTGATAGTTGAAGGAGATTATTTTGAAAGAAAAACAAGGTTGAGAATCTCATTGACTGAATACAAGAATAGAGGATTCAAATTCTTCTGGAAGAGTCATTAATACTAATCTGAACTGGTGAAATTAAATCCTGTGATTCAGTCCCAAGGAAACAATTAACTGATTGCAAATTATTAAAAATTATTAAGGTCCAGGGATTAGTTTAAGGTAATTCTTGTATTCCATATGTATTAGTGCCATAAAAAACACAATGGGTAAACACTTGTTTATTTAATGGAAAATGGTATTTAAATCAGCAAAAATACAGTGAATTTAGGGCCAGAGGGGACTGCTTGGATCCTGCAGTTTAAATTCTATAAAGCTGGACAAAAACTATAAAATTTCTGTTGCAAGAGAAGTGTTCTTTGACTGTACATATTTTATTTAGAGACCTATATAGTATTTAAATGTCAAAATTATTCTTCACGGCAATAACTATTTTTAATTGTATCCCATTTCTTTCTAAAAGAAATAATAAATTAAGTTCTGCAAGGATCTGGTGACTTTGAGCTGTTAAACAATAAAAGATACTACACCCTCTAAGGAAATGGGTTAAAACCAAAAAGGTTTGGATAAAAAGTTCATGGATTTAACTTTTTCATGTGGGAGTTTTTCTGTGTATCTCAGTGCTAACAAGAGCCCTGTGGGGCTTATCCATTTGCTTTTATTCTATAGGCCAAGCTGTAGCTCCATGCAAGTTTCTGTACTAAATCTGAAGTTTGCTTTCCACAGGTCTCTCTCCTGAAATTACGAAGAGCTTCTGTCACTTGCCATAAAGGAGTACAAAGAAACTCTTCTCTTACCTTGTGGCCCTGTGTTATGGCCACTAATTGTAGAGCATCACCATTTCAATTTGACAGTATCAGTTGCAGTTTGCTGCCTCTGATTCCAGAAACCATTGAGCCATACTAAACAACAAGGATGAGAAGGCTTATCCTCTGGTTTACCTTCATCTGGGTTTGCTCCTTTTCAGATACAATGAGTGCTAAGATCAGACTGACCACCCCTTTTTGAAAAGGAGAGGTGTCTTTTCTCAAAGCCCTGTTTGACACCTTTTCCACACAAAATATTGCCGTGCATTGTCTTCTGGAGTCCCTTGAATATCTGGTGGGAATCTGTAGGCAAGGTAGTCTATAGAAATAATTAAGATGTCTGCAAAGGGGAGGATTTAGATAGCCTTCTGATTTGTTTGGTGAAAGAGGAGTTTTTATCCAGTGCATTCTCTCTCTCCAGGAGAATTGAGATGGGACTACCTTTACCCGAGTTGTGCATAGTTTCTGTCTCAGGTAGGTTAGAACCGAACTCTTGCAGACTGCATCTACACCCCTTTGATGTCCGTGCATCGCGTTTCTTTTCTCACTGAAGATTTGCAGATTTGATATGCTTCTGGCTGAATGAAGAGGCTCAGCTCTGTGGTAGATCTGTGCATATCAAGGCCAGCCTGAGATTTTTTGAAGGGGAGAGGTGTAAGCAGTGATGTTCATACACAGAAGAATGGAGGATCAGATAATTGCTCACAATTGCTCACAGGGTTGTCATACAGAGCTGAAGATCACACATTATTTGTTTTGAATTCTCAGAGTCAGGAGCTTTCTTTCTGACTAAGCCCTACCTTAGCTTCCTGTTCCTCACGCTTACTCCCTTTTTGAAATTTAGTCGTAACACCTAAGAGGAGAAAAGTTTTAGGGCTGAGAATACAGTCTTTTAAATTTTTTTAATGAAATATATAAAACCAGAATATGTTTTCTCACCTGTTCTCTGTCAATAATTGTTATTTAAATGCATTTAGCTTACATGTAAAGAAACATTACTTCCAACTATTAGGTCTACAAACTCCAGATGGACTTGGAAGATCATTGCCATTTGTACCCTATCAACATTTATGAGGGATTCAGAGCTTCAATGAGCCCCTTGGACACAATCAAGTTGTTTTTGATTGAGAGATGAGATTTTCCACAGCTTTCTGTAGACTTCTGAAATATAATTGAATGGAACTTTGCAGACAGTTCAGCTGAGCTATTGCACAAGAGTCCATCTCCATCTTAGGCATATTCTCTTGCCAACTCTAAGATAATGGTACGCTGTTTGAAATGTATGTGTGAATTTAAAAGTGAATTTAGAAGATGAAAGCAGTTAAACTGAAACTGATAAAAATGAATTGCTCCACACCACCTGGAAAGGTGGATCACAATTTTCATTAACTCTAACCACAAGCAAACCAAATTTCTAGTGTGTTATAACTGGTGCAAAATATTATTTTGTGAAGTTAAAAAGAAACCTGGCTTATTCTTCATGTTGGGGTCTTTCTTACATGCTAATGGATTTCCTTACATTCACCATCCTTCTAATTTTATGAAAAAACAGAAACATTTTATAATTTTTAATTTTAAAAAATCAGATACAAGGGAGCATCACAATTGTTCAGCAAGGACTTTTACAGAATTTATTCTCAGCATACGAAGCCAGAGAGGTAACTCAATCTATCATGCTGAGATAACCATCTAAATAGTCCAGCGCAGTACTGAAAAAGGTAAACAATTCTTGATAGCAGACAGGTGGTGCAAAACCATAGCAACAGAGGGTTCGGACAATGTGGCACAAATGCAAACAGAACTCTCAATATGTATTGTTTTGTCCTCTGCTTAATGTAAAATTGTACTTTAGCTCCAGAGTATTTAAAATTTAAATTAATTTGTTCATACTTGCCTTGTCATCTCTTCATTCTTTGCACCTGTCTCCTTCTTGCCTTCTGATTTTGGTCAACATCTGTTGATTAAGTGCTCTTCAGTCTCCAGCCATGACCAAACCTCAAACTGTGTACATATTTCCGTACAGAAAGTCCTACCCCTGCTTTTTCTCCCATCAGACCTGTCTGTGTACTGCCAGGGTGGGTGTGAGGCTCCTGGATTTTTATTCATGTGCCCCATATAATCAACATAGAGTGAGAACTGCCAGCAAAGACTTCTAGAGGACAATCTTGTTCTCCTCAGTTCATCTAGTGAGCTGATGATCTGGCAGCTCTCAAAGTTATGTACTTTACACCAATTCTATCAGGATTTTAGGCAGTTATATCTAAATGACTGTTTCGATAGAATTTTAAATTTTATATGCAAACTGTCTTAGGCTGCATTTACATTAGCATATTGGTTCAGAGCAGTTGGGCATTCTTGAAATAACTCTCTCAGTCATCCCCACTTATTGCATATTGGCTGAATTCAGAGAAAGGTTTTAGTGTTTATAAACCAAATCCCATCTGGGCCTCTGCTGTAGTGCACACGAAATGGGCTGCTGCCCTTCAGGGGTACATGGCAGTCTCAACCAACAATCGGTTCTTTAGTGAGCTCAGAAGCATATTCATTGTAGGGGTGTTCAGTCCAGAACACCATATTAAATCTAGACTGAAGTAAGATGCCCAAACTACATACAAAACAGATATAAAGATCTAACATTGATTTCTTTAATGTGTGTATTCTGAATTAAATTGTTCTATGCAGATATATCTGTATGCCAATTGAACTCAGACTTTCCTGCCCCACGTACTTTTTCACTACTTCTGCTTTTCTTCCATTGCTTCAACTCGGCATGCACCTCCCTTGACATTACTTCTCCTGTAATAGCAGTCTTTTATACTTTTCCCATGCAGATTTTTTCTGTCTTAGTAATTCAATACATTAGCAATTACCCGGCACATCTTTGACTAACAACAAAAATGAATGTAGCTGTCTACAACTGAGCCATTGTCAAGGCTCTCCTCATAGTCAATAGAAAGAAAGAGGCACTTTTAGAGTATGATTCACCTTAACCTACAGTAGGCACAGAATATGGGTCAGATGAATCAGGTCTCCAAAGTGCCTACTTCTCCTCACTGGCAATACAGAACTCCTAGATCGGATTTGGATCTCCACACTGCAGCCATCTATGATCTGATGTTTTCCAGGCTGCCTTCTATCTTTTCTGGCTTGATTTTTGTTTATTAGAGTGACGCAAAAACCTGGTAATCTGGATGAAAGTAGATTAAACAAGAGCAATCACGGGGAGAAACAGGAGACTTGAACCCTGAGGAATCTGTTTCCAAACATGTTTTCTGCAGTAGGAGAATCAGTGGGTTAGTTTCCAGATGATATATATGCTGGATGACATCTGTGTTAACTTCTTCTACCTGATTCAGATCAAAGGAGGAACAGCTCATGCTTGCTTTGTATCAGTCTCAGATGAAGCAACAAGCAGTAGCACTCACATCCCACCTAGATTCAGTCCTGACACCTTCCAAGCTGAGCTGACTGTTCCACTGTGTGAAGAGAAAGATAGATTAAATCAATTAAAGTAATCAGCAAACATTGCAATAATCACTGAAAATCAGAGTATTCATCTCTTGAGGAAAAGGAATTACTTCAGATTTACCCAAAGGTGATCCCAGGCACTATTTGGATGCAACTACATGTCTGTCTATGAAATGAGAATTGGGTAGAGTATGGGGATTTGGTTTCACATGCAGATTGCATTTACAGGGCATGTTGAGTATTTAAGTATTTAATAACAAAGCAATTAGTTATTTACACAGAGGACAATAAGACTCCTTTGGAAATATCCATCTCATTGCCATTAAAAGCAAATGAAGTGATTATGAACAGTGTAACCACACAATTAACTGATTAAATCCACACTCTTCTCAATACCAGACCTGCTTTTCAATATGACTTTTATGATTAAAAAAATAGGCTTGTACATGGTGACGTATACCTAAGCCTTCTGAGCATAAGTGAAAATTTTAATTAAAAATGTATGTTTCAAGATAAACAGCTTTCTCAAATATAGGATAATGAAAGAATATGAATGCTGACAGAGGTGTAGAGCTCATGAAATGGCTTTAGGGAGAGGGGGAGGTAATAAGATGCCAGACAATGCTTAAGTATTTGAATATTATAAAAATAATTTATTATAAAGATACTCCCTTTCTACAGATACGATTGTAATTTTGCTGCCAAACAAAAGATAGCCAACAAATTACAAGTTATAGAAAGTAGAAGGGAGAAAGCTGCTATGTTGTTCTCTTTTGTAGATTTGAAAATATTGAATTATACTTGCCCAAAATTCTTCAGAATTAAATAAGTTAGAAGACCTATGATCACATGATAATTGACCTGGACTGTAGGGAATTTTGACTGAAATGGAGGCCATGGAAGGAAATATGATGACTGGATTATGGAAGGGCCTCTCCTCCAGACACCAATTATGGTTTTGGCTAAAAAGTAGGGTATTTAGGTTCTCAGGTTCCCTACTGTAGTTTCCATGCCATGCATTTTTTTTTTTTTTNTTTTTTTTGTTCAAATGTATTTTGGTGTGAATAACTGCAATTCATTTTCCTGAAAAAGGCATCTAAGGAGAAATATATTTTATAGTTTTTGCGTAAAGTAAAAGAATTCCATTTTCAATATTTAAATTCTCCCCCTCCCCCAATTTTTAAAATATTGTATTTCCCTGCAAAATAGATATTGATATATTGGTTATACAGAAAACTGGCTGGATATTGAAGGGGTCTCATTCATGCAATGAAATATTTATTGTTTTCATGTCTTATTGCATGTTTTAGTATAGTTATCAATCTAAACAAAGGCACAGAGTTTTAAAGGTACTAAAAACTAGAAACTTGTACAGAGGAGGAATGAGAAACACATTCTAAGTCATCTGCAGAGAAAATAAAGCTTCAGAAGTAAGATATTTTTCATTATGTATACTATATATAATAGTATATATGGAGAAAAGTATAATAGAAAAGGGCTTTTTTTCCATTCAGTGTAACAAAAAGGAGTTCTGTGATAGATTTGCATATGAGCTTCAAGACTAATTAAATGCGTATCACAGAAAAGAATCATCAAATCTAGCAATGAAAATGCAAGACATGAGAAAAACCTACTTTCTGACAATGCAGGATGTGTTTTGCTAGTATGCTTTTCATGCATCAGTCACTCTGTTTTAAATTTTCAAGTGGTACTACAGATTGCCTGAAACTTATAAGTTTAAAAAAAATATATAAAAATAGCTAATAGCAAACTGTTTGAGATATTTGATAAAATATTAAAAGAGTTCAGGCTTCCTCTGTATGGAAAGCAGGCCTGAATTCCCCAACAAAGTGAAGTACATAAGTGGATTTTCAAAATGTGTGTCACGAGAATTGATATTGGTTGAGGAATGAGAGGTTTAGAAATATTCAGCTGAAGAGCAGTTAGTCTTGTTTTCTGATAAGCTGTCAGAAAACAGCTTTATATTTTGAGCTTGGATGGGCCTAATAGTTTAGTCACCATGTCAAGCATCAGTAAAGCTTCATTCTGTCAGCAGTAGACTTAGAGTGTGCCACTACATTTTAAAATGAAGAGTTGGCGTGAACTCTGTAAACCATAACCTCAGGCTCTTCCTGGAACTGTGATACACCCACGCCATGCAGCCTTCACTGAATATCGTGTTAACACTCCTCCCCCATGCACGGCTGTTGTACTGTATGTGAACAGCAACAGTCAAATATAAGACTAAGAGCCAGCTGCACCCTATTATTCCCTTCACTCTCAGATTTGCATACTTACCAAAGATTCCTTCTGTGGGATAGTTGTTATTTCTAGTATTTTACTTAGCACCAGTACAGAATTTCTCACTAAAATAGGTTTTTATCAGAAAGGACATTTATTTCTTGAAAAGGCATTGGATCACAGATATATAGTACTTCCAATGAATTTCCACTGAAGCACAAGGGAATTCGGCTTAGAATTTCAGAGACTGAAGTTTTAAGGCAGCTCCATCATGTGCATTGGTTTAAGTTCGGGAATGTCAAAACTTCCAAGGAGCATTCAGACAGAATTGAGAACCAGAATCTTAGAAGCCACATGCTAAATTTTAAAAAAAAAAAAAATTCTCTTGGTTGAATGTCAGTGACAACGTAATGGTTTTTGGTTTTCATGGGTTTTTTTCCTAAAGTCTAGTAGGCTTGGGACCTCATTCTCTGCTTCAGCTTCAGGAATGAAAATCCTTTGTTTGAAAGACCTCTACTTCTAGACCAGGAAAAGATACATTTCTGACTAGTGGGGCATAAACTGAAACCAAAAATATTGCTAAAATCCCTCAGATTGTACCCTGGGAGCGATGAAGTTTGCTAGATTACATAGTTCACTACACTAGAGCAGTACTGTAAGTTACATTATAAAGTCAAGGCACTTCTTGTAGCAAAACAATTTCTTTTTTTCTTCTTTTATACATCAGAACAAAAAGAACCTGCAAATTCCTGGGATTTTTCACTTTCAAGGCAGTGACATATCTTTCAGCTCTGAGACCAGTGGTAGCCAGGGTTACTTTTACTTATTTTCTTTCATTTGGGGGACTGCTAAAGATACATGTACAGTGACAGACTTGGGGTGTCCTAAGCTATCAGCCTGGACATTACACCAGCTCTTAGAGCTACCATTGCAGCTGACTGCACTCACAAAAGAACTAATCACTGACAGCTCATATCTGCTCAAACCCCATGGGACTTGATTTGACCACTAATATAGAGATTTTTTTCTTAGAAAGACATTAGGAAATAAAAGGGCTGGGGATAAGTGAAATTTTAAAGGAAAGCAACAGCAATAAAAAAGTGAATCCATGAAGAAAAAAAAGGGAGAGAAAAAGAGTAAGGGGAAGAGAAAACAGGTCCCAGTGAAAAAATAAAATAGCACTGTTATAAGGTGAATCAGCTACCTGTGACTCCCTAATTGACAGGATAGTCACATCTATCCCTACAGATTATGCCTTACTTTTAAAAAATGGCATTGGGCTTAATTAAGTTACTTGCTCTGGGGGCTGAAATGACTGAAGGATAGAGGTGGCTTGAGAGAAGTAAAAATAATGATTCAATATACTACAGCACATGTATAGAGGAGGGAAAGGGCTAGAGGAGACTCTGCAGTAGCATCTGTAAGGGATCATGCACTTCACCAAGTGCTGTTAATGAGAAAGCTGCAGTGTCCCTTGACTCCCTGCTAAATCCAAACCAAACCTAGGAGGACAATGGTAAAGGCACTGAGCTCTGTTGCATAGTCATAGAATCACACCTTAATAATATCATTGTACCAATACATCAGTTCTGCAAAATACTGCAAGGAAATAGGAAGTGGTGGGGCTTGTGAAACGGACTTCCCTTGTGTCACAAACACCCTGAGGAAGCATTGTTCATCCTGAAGCAGTGCTGAAGGCCTGCAGTCTCGGTGTGATCAGGTAAACGTGAGTATGGCTCAAGACCTGTGGAACACTTCAGACCCACAGGCATGCATGGCGCACCCACGGCACACTGCTGGGAATTACAGGGCCACAGGAGGCCAACTACCCGCTTGGAGAACGGGAAACAAATGTCACTGATAATACAAGAGCTCTCCTGTCTGTGGGAGTGGCAGCTCACCACACACGGCCTCCAGAGGGAAGACCCAGGGAAGATGCCCAGCTGGTCTGAACTACGATGCCTCTAAGCCAAGAAGCTGCTGCTGGCCTTTCCAGAGCCAGTCAGACTTCCACAGCTGACTCATCTTCTGGAGCTGTCTGCCCCTCCTCCCTGACTGCAGAGGAGCCCACCATCTGACACATCATTTTTGGCTTATTTCGGTAATCAGTAAAACGCTTTATAGAAGAACTAATCACAGAAGAAGAAACCTTGCACTCAGGAATGATAAGTTGGCTCAGTTCAAATGAAACAAATCTATGGATCCAGTTTTTAACTCATGAAGAAGACTGTGGAAAATTAAGGTAATTAGTGAGTGATGTCCGCTGGACTGAAGAACTCAAAGCCTCGTATGTGAGGCCTGGAATATCTTTGTCAAATTTATGAACTTTCCTGTCATTCATTATTCAAACAAGGATAAACCCTGTTACATATAATATACCTGAGAAGGGATATTAGAGGTACGGAGAGAGTCTACAAGCAACTGAAAAAAGGACTGAATATACATATCTTGAGAGATACATACATATAGAAGGTGAGAAATTGAAGAGACAAAATACTGCCATAGTGTAGCTGAGTTACATATAACAGCAAAAATTAAGACAAATAACCTATAAGCATGAAGTGATAAAGGAAAGGATAAAAAAAGTTCCTCATCACTGAGACTGGAGAAGAAATTGAACAATCTAGATAAAGTCCAGGTAGCAAAGGAATATTTTGTCCCAGTTTTCAATAAAATCAATGCTGAATGGGAAGAGGTGAAGAAAGTAAGGCAAAGAGAAATGAAAGCATTGCATCAGACAGACACAGAACTCAGAATTCAACCTGAAGAAGGTATGGGAAGGAGGGAAACAATCCAAAATATCCAAAGAACTGACACAAGAAATTCTCAGTCTAATGTCTGGGATTTTAAGGGACTTGATCACATCAGGAAACACATGAGGAAAGACCAGCAAACAAGCCAGTAATATTTAAGAAGGAAAAATTAGAGTTCCATCGGTGAGATTGTGCATTGCTTGTAATGCAGTTAGAAGTAAATAATAATTTTCCAAGGAAACATATTGCAAATTGCGTAAATGCAGAACAGATTACCAAAAATATTTTTTAAATTAACAGCATATTTCTTCCTTGATCTTGTCATTTAAAAGAAAATTCAGTTTTAATCTAAGATATAGATGATGTAGCCCATTTACCTAATTTTTGCCAAATCATTTAATCTTCTTTTACACTTGCCTTTAGTTAACAAAGAAGCTGAGTTTTAGCTAAAATTGTACGGTAAAGAAAAAAATTGAGCCAACTAGGAGACAGCAGCAGTTTGTACTGAGGGTCATACTTGTATTTTAGGGACAATATTCTTAAAGATTCCTAAAAATCTGTGAGATCAAATGATTGAAAGCTTTCACAAATAACAGCACAAAATGTAGGAACCCACAAGTGCAGTTTGGGTGCTGACATAAAACTGGGAGACACAATCACTATGGAAGAGAACTGGAGTACCATACAGTAGAAATGCTATATTGACCCTGAGGATTGAGCTAATAGAAATTCATGAATGACCTAATTAATACAACATATGGAAGCTCCTGCAACTGTAGGTTCATAACAAGAATAATTCCTATAATTTAAGAGCTCTTAGATGTTAGTGACAGCAAAGAGGAAATAGAGTGTGATCATCTCAGTATTGATCAATCAGGGATTTATCTGACATAACTTCAAATGTCTACAGTATAGACCTATTTCCCCTCATTGCTCAACCCAGACTGCTTTTGCAGCCAAAGGAGACAAGCAGGCACATCCAGACATTATTGATCTGACCTTTTTCAGACCTTTACTTCAGAATGAGATGAATCACTAATCTCTCTCTATTGATTATGAAAGACGTCTAGACAAGTGCATGAGTTTGAGATGTCTACATTGTGAATACGCTTGTAATGAACTAGGTAAGTAAGGCCAATATGAGAAAGATAAATGCAATATTCAATTTTGTTACTCTAGATCTTTCTCTGGAGCAAAGAATTCTTTTTCTTTTACTAAGCACTATAAAAAACTTTATCTTGAATACTGTGTAAAATCTTAGTAATTCACATTCCAGGAAGAGACATTAAAGCTGTTCATAAAGAAGGGATAATGGAATGATCTGGAAAAAGAGAAGATTGTTTGATTAGTAAAACACAGCCTAGGATGACATATGATTGCTCTCTCCAAAGAAAAGGTGATGGTGATAAACAGCAAGGGAGATTATGCTGCTGAAGATAAAGCCTATGGGTATCAGTACAGTTGGATAGTTCAGCTCACTCCTTTCTTTCTTAATGCTCATTGCCTCCTCATCTGCTTAATTACTTCCAGGACCTATTTGGGAAGAAATCAACCAGTTCCCACCAAAACAGAACATAGGTACTCTCAAGCATTCCCAGTATATATATGCCACAACCCAGAGCATGCAACATCTATTATTTCATGCCATGGAAACGCCAATCTGTGGGCTGCAACACAGTCCTCACACTTTCAAATATGAAGAACCAAACCACCCCCACAGATAAAAACAGTCATGTTTTAGATGTACGTGAGTACCATATGGGCTATATAGTGTGGATTGGGTTCATCTGCTCCTCTGCTCTGCAGAGGATTAGCCTTGAATATCAGCCAGTCTGTGTTCCTTGGGCCAGGGGACTGGAGATCATTCTGTGGGGTGGGTGTGCTGAGCAACATAGCTGGAGCTGTTGTTAAGTAGGTGGCTATACCAGGGCCACAGGAATAGCAAAGCCATTAAGAGGTTAATGAGGGAAATTACATGGTTTCTAACTATCATGGGAATGAAGCTAAGAAACAGCTTTCCCATTGCTGTGAGGGCAAGAAATGAACCAGCTTCAAAAGGAAACTGATGTGTTTTGTGATGCCTCCCACAGCAGAGGATGATTTTAGGCTAGGTCTGAGCTGTCATATCCTTGCTCACAAAACACCTATACTCTAGAAGATACTACTTTTATCTTACTAGCTGGTATTTTCCAAATGTTTCAGTGGAATTAATCAAGTAAAAAATGGAGTCTGATTCACCTTTGCATCATTCTCTTAGCGATGATGTGTGGCTTTGGATCCTGTTTTCCTATATACTATGCTCCCACTTGCTAAGAAGTTTTACAAAGAGCAGTATGTTGGGTTTTTTTACATGAAGAGCAGTCTGAGAATTTCAAAGAGTCTCAAACGCCAAGAAATCAGCCCTCACCTAATTAAGAGCTCATTTACTCCAAACGGAATTGCTACAGTGAGCTAAAGACTGTTTCTGATCTGCTTGGAAAACACCTTTTCTGATGATGCCAGATGAAATACCATACACAAGACTTTTTTTCAAGCACACATACTTGGTTCTCTTTTACATATAATGAAGATAAAAGCTCTGTCTGCACACAGGTTTTCTGAATATCTAACCATATGCACTTGTCTACATCTATATATACAAAGAGACACATATATATGCTACATTAGCAGTCCATTAAATAAATGAGTGAAAAATACATGGTCTTCTTCCTTTTTTCTTTTGGTTCCCTTATCTATTTCCTTTTCACTATACCTTTTTTCTCTGCTTTCTTAGCCATGTTTCTTGCAACCCCAGTGTAAGGAGGTACTTAAGCACACAGCTAATACTAAAACCATTTAGCATATAGAGAGAGCACATACTTGTGCATGAATGCATGTCCCTAAAAACACACAGCATTTCACATTTTCCAGCTCCTTAACAGCAGCCCTCCTTCCTTCCTGTCTAACATTGTTCTTCACAACATATTCCCACCAAAGCCATGTGATGTTTTTGCAGTAACATGGAAGTATGGCCTTCCATGCTCACACTGCATCTTACTGAAAATCCAGCTTGGCAGTTGCAAGAATCATCCAAGGCTTTGGGCTAAAATTGGGGTCAGAGCATCCCAGTGCCTTGCATTTACTGTTTGCAATGAATACTGTCTGGGATTTACCTGCAATTGTCACGTACAAGCCACGACTAATGAAATCTGAGCTAGTATTAAAAAGGAGAGGACTCCCTTAGTTTGTTTATCACCTCATTAGCAAAATTAATTAGCAAAAACACTTCACCATGACAATCACAAATGAATCCCCAGGCTACCTACCTGTAGATTTTGGGATGAAACCTTTTCTGGAAGGCCTATTTTCTCCAGAATCTGAAGTTAACTGAGGCACTAACCCCTTTCAGGTTATAATTTTCTGTGTACTCACAGGGATATAAACAAGCTTTGAAAATAAATGCAAGTCCTTGATGTATTCTCTGTCTGCGATACTTTGCAGAGCTTCTTCAGAATTGTGCATTTCAAACACAAGGATAACATTCAGCAGTATAAAGTCTTCAGGAATGAATAACTTCTAAATTTTGTACTCAGAAAAATATTTACAATCCTCTACTGAATAAACAATAGCATGATGCTAAACTCACAAAAACAGAGCAGAAATATATAGATTATGGACTCTCTGGGCACCCTTAAAAGCAAACCACGATTGCATTATTAAAATGAAAAGGAAATTTGTAAGTAGAGTCAAGACTCACACAGTAATACCAAACAAAAATGTGTTAATTAAATGCCAAATCAAATTGGTGCATTTTTTAACAAGATTTTAGTTCTTGCAATGATTTGCTTATTCTGCTTAACAAAAGGAAAGGAGTTTCACAGCATGGGAGCTGAGAAGAGAAACACCCTAAAACTGACATCATCTATTTAACAATCAGAGCTGAGAAAAGAGTTTTAATTCGGCTAATAAATAGGTTTTGTTTTCTTTAAGTACTGGTGAATGTGCACCAGAAACAAAGAGAAAAATATTTCAGTTTTACTATTTTATTTCCAGTCCCTTGCCATTCTGTTCTGTTCCAAAAATTTTGGCAGCTGCTAAGCAGCCAGCAAATGCAAGTGAGTGACGTTCCAGAGAACGGGATGACCTTGCCACCAGTAAATCCATGTGGACAGGTTGGAAGAAAGCTCATGTCTACAGGGCAAGACAGACAGATGACAGTTTTTTCCCAGGGTAAGACAACTCACTTGGTGGACACAACAGACAATCTGGCTACTGCATCTGTAATCCAGATGGTCATTAGTATTTGAGAATGGCTCACTATTACTGAGCCCAGTCTAGTTCATTTAATGTAGATGACCTTCTTTGCATCACCTCCAAACCAGACAGTCACTTTTTGCCTAGAGGACCCCCAGCTTTAAATATGATGAGCATTAAAGAACACTATTGCATGCAGACCCAGGCATTTAATATGTGCTGCTATTTGTGCAACTAATAAAATGTACATCAGGAAAAATACACTGTATTTTCAGACATACTAACACACTCCATGGCAAGTTTCCTATGTGCATAATTTGGGTATAGAGAGGGGCTTTTTGTTTTGCTTTGGTTTTTTGCGAAACCATTTGAAGTTCAGATTTTCAAGAGATAAAAATGGGGAGAGTTTCTCTAAGATTATCAGCTGAAAAGCTGAATCTTAAAGCTCTACTTAAAAAGCATGCAGAGAGCAAGCTTTCAGAGGACTGTAAGAACAAATATGAAAAGACTGGATGCAAAACAGAACCTAGCCTTTTCTTGATGTTTTGATCATTACAATTTGAAATTAAAATATGTATTATGTTTTGGGGAAATAATGTATTAGAAGATTTCGGAAGGGACTAAAACAAAATTTACCTCAACCTGTCCCCCTAATAGTTTTCTTTGTATGTAGGTAGAAACACAATTTGGAGACTAAACATTTGAAATACTTTTTCTTTGTTTTCCACTGATTTTACAGTTCACCTGAACACTACAAGTATCTCAGCAGATTTGAGAGTGCACCCTCAAAACTCTTTCTTTATTTCTGTAAGCATTTATGCAAGTTTTTCTCCGTCATTGAGAGGGGAGATTGAAAAAAATAAATAGTTGTATCTGGGTCAGTGTTTACAATTTACAGCGCAGATTTACCAGAGAGATGTTGCACATGTCCAGAAGGTGATATTCATCTGAAGAATAAGGTGGCACTTACAGTGTCCTACCATGGATATCCAAAAATTGAGATCTTTGTGTTTGCCACTTATTTAAATAGTGCTGCTCACTGAATTTAAGTGAAACACCATATTGTGGTTAGAACTCTTGGGAAGAATACATGTAATTTGCTTTTAGTCCCTATAGATTTTCAGGACAGCTTGGGATAGGTGTCATAAGATATTGAAAGATATTTTTGTGACCAAGATTTACAGTAGATTTACATAGAATTCAAGACACCTAAAAAACTAAGACATATCTCCAAGGATGTATTTAGGCTGATTAGAAAGGTTTAAGCCTGACTTTAAGAACTGTAAAACTTCAACCATTTGGATTATATGAGAACTGAGTAAATGCCACATTATTTGCATGAGAAGGGTATAAACTCTCAGCTGCATCCCTAGCTGTGATGGCTGCTCCACTGCTGTTCACTGAATGGCAGCAGTGACACACAGGCAGCTGGAATACCAAAACAGCTCTGTTAGCTGATCCTACCACACCCTTGAAAATGACACAAGGCATCGTATTCAGCCCAAAAACCAAGCTAGTTGTAGTCTTCTCCATTTTAAACAAGTGATTTTTATCCAGAAAATTGGTCACAGTCTCTTCAATCTACAAATGTAAAATTACTTCTGTCCCTACACAGGAGAAATCTCACCTGACTATACACTGGCTGGTTACTGGTTACACTGGTTACTCTGTCCTTCCTGTTGAAAATGGGCCATTATCCAAAGGAATGAAAGATTCATGGTACTGGAGAGAGGGAGAAGAAACAAAAAAGGGTCTGGATTTATAGCCCACTGCCAGGAAAAACCTGGAAATGAGGTGTCCTAAGTTCTAACGTTCTTTCAGGGATGGCAGGGATGGCAAAGGTTTTTTTGTCTAATAAGTCTTTGGATGCTTGAATAGTGTAGTATGAAGTCTAAATGCAGCTCTATATCTCTACAAAGCAAGAACACTTCCCTTCTCCTGCCCTTTATCCATCCTGACATTATATTAACTTTTTCAGAATGGGAATTTTCAGGCAAGGACAGCTCTCTGTAAAACCCATGTGGAAGCATTTCCATGTAATGAGGCCTGTTGTATACCAAAGACACCTTTTTCTCAGCTGCAGACTCACATATCTCGCCAGGTGATGCCCTAGAACTAAATCTCTCCATATACCTAATATCAGTTATAGGAAAAAAAAAAAAAAAATAGAAAAACCAGAGAGAAAATCCGGGCTGTAGTTACCTACTGTGTTTATAGCCCTGTTCCCAGCAAAGCCGTGCCGTGTAGCAGCACAGCTGCCACCTCCCCGCGTCAGCTGGGCTCATTGTCAGGCAGGAATGCCCCGGGAGGCACAGCTGATGTTTGTGTCCTGCACAGATGGGCGCTCCCCTTCCTGCCCTGGTGTGCGCTGAGTCCCGAGCAGGGGCTGCTGCGGGCTGGAGCTGAACCATCTTACCCCCAGCCATCCTTGTCCTCCACCATCCTTCTGCAGTGCCCTTCAGCCCGGGAGCTGCTGCCTGGCTCCATTGGACACTGGCACTAGGGTGACCTCTGCAGCCTTGAATTCCCTTGCAACAGGCACCAAAGCCCCTTTTACATTCTTACAAGGTCAGTTCAGAAACCAGCAGCAGCAAGATAAGGACATTCCCCAGCTGTCAGTTACATACAAGAATAATAAAAAAAAAAAAACAAACCACAACTGTTATAAAAATGGGAGAACTCCAACACCGATAGATTTAATTTCACTTCCCTTTACATCCCTGACTCCTGTCAGCATTTCTGGAGTTTCAAGAGGGGGAGCTAGTTAGCTAACAGAGTCCAGGCTGTTAGAGAAACTTCCCTTGGCAGCAGCCCACAGCTTTCAGATTCTAAGCGAAGCAGAATGGAAACGGAGTTCACAGCTTCAGCTCATCCCCAAGAAGCACTTTGTACAGCATTGCTGCTCCTGCTTTCCCCATAAACCTAACTGATTATTGAAGATATCACATAGACACAGCATGAAAGCTGATTATGTCTTGACAAGCGAAAAAACATAAACAGAATTTTTAATCATGAGACACACAAATGAGCTTGTAAAAAGCTTAAGAATGTATAATATAAAGATCTAAATAACCAAGGGAATATAACCTTACATACAGAATGACCTGTGACTGAAATTTTTGCATCAAAGATTTTAACACAGTACATAATTTCACATAAGAAATGTCAGGGAAGGAAAGTCACTCATATCTATACAGACAAGAACTTTTCTTCTAGCAAAATGAAAGGCATTCATTTGTCCTTAAGAAACATGGAGGAGTCCTGGGCTTTTGCAGAATCTTGTACCAGTTAGCTCATTATGTGGAACAGCAAGTAACTTTTACAGCTCCCGCTGTCTCTGAGTTTTCATAACAAAGCTCAAACATAGTCCCTTTGTGTGGTTTATCTCTCCATTTGCTATTCTTCTCCCTTAGTTATACACTCCCCACCCACGCACACACCTGTGTGCTCATCTGCCTTTGGAGGTGCTGTCAGTGGCAGAGCCCTGGCTGCTGCTCCCTGGGCAGGCACTCAGAGAGTGCAGCACGGGCCAAGGGCTGCTGTAACTCCTGCAAGAGCTTGCTGTCAAACAGCATGCAAGGTTTTGTGCAAGATCACTCTGCCACCGTGCCTTTTTTTTTTTTTTTTTTTCCCTTAGATATACTCTTTTAATTGAAAACAATGTGGCAAAATTTCCAGTTGTTACTTCAATGGCTGGAAGCCTCCAGCAGGCTACAAGATTCATGCTGCATTTGCCCCATCCAACTCTATCAAGCCAGGCAGTTCAAATGGCAAATAACTTCTATAAGCCCTTCTTCCCACCAGCATCTCATTCTATACATTTAGGCCTGGCAACAGTGGAGATATAAAAGGCTCATGCTGTGCTCTGAAAGTTAACTCTTTTTCTAAATTCATGTTTATTTCTTGTTCTTGCTGCAAAGCGATACTTTGACAGGTCAAGTCCCACTACATATACCTGCTGCCATATATCAATCCTACTCCCCTATATTCCATTTCTGACTCTAGCTTTTCTAAACACTGTTTCATGGCCAAGATCTTCTGCTGTGCTGAAGCATGTAGCAAATCACATTGCTGATGTCAATGTCCCTCCACAGTTCTGCAAGGAAAATATCCCATAGCTGACCCATTAACTCTTGTCTTTTGCAATACTATTTTCCATGAGGAGACAAATGTTTTGTTCAGTGGCAAAACTGATGGTATTTATATGTGTCTCTTGGTAAGAAGGAAATGTTGAAATCAGTGGAATTATTGTCATTCATTTCTTTCAAGTCTTGACTTGGAATTATAAGGCTGTTAGGGATTATAGGGAAAGTCACAGAAAACTCTGTGATATCATTCTCTGGAAACACAAACTCATTTTTCTTTCATCTTTGCATTATTTTATGTTTTCCTTTCCCTTCTATGTTTTGAACCTTATGATGTAACTTTCTGCTTTGCACGTCAACTCTTTTACATATCAACCTTCCTCACTTAGACACATGTCAAAAGAGAGTAAGAGCTGATTGTTACTCAACAAATAATATTTTTATATGTTTCCCAACAAATTCCACTTCTGAGATATGAAGGAATCAGCAGAGTAGATCAGTTCAGAACAATCTGGCCAAGGCAGGCCACTGTAGTCATTGCATCCTAAATACATTTGGGACTCTCAGCTGAAAGCATGAAAGGTGAAGAAGCTTCCACTACTCTTTAGTTGATTTGCAAACATTAGTCACTAGTGAAACATTCTAATAATAAGAAAGGCGGGGTGGTATATGATGTCTCTGAAAACAATAGTAAAACAAGAGTGATTTAACTAAATAACATAGTAAAGCAAAATAAATATTATTCATTTTTAAAATATTTTACCATTTGCATTTTGTTCTTGGAGACAAAGCACTAATGTTTGTGTTCACTTAGGGTACCCAGTGATCAATGTCTATTAAGGTGATCATGGTTTGTTGCAGACTTGGAAGATACAAAACCACTTTATTTGGTCATAATGCTTAAGCATGAGAGTGCTTGGCTCTCCTGGTGGACTGAACACACTCCTGCTCTTCTGCCTGGGAATGCAGTGCACGGCTGTATCGCTGTCCATGGGCGCTTGTGGAGTGCTGGGGAAGAGGCAGGGCTCCACCTTCATCTGACAGACCTGCCAGACAGCCAAGTGGACTGTATGGCAGCCTTTTCAAGGGCAGGTGCAGAACTAGAGGGTCACATGGACAAGATTGGAGCTCAAAGGGAAGTATGTATCAACTGAATCTTTGCAGATTACATTGCGAGTAGATATAATGAATTTAATCCTTTTTCCATAGCAAATTGCATCACTATGGTTGCACATCATGGCTCACAGTTAAGAAGCAAATTCTCCCTGAGCTCTTTATGAGTTTAAAATAGAGAAGCATTCTGAATCACTATTGTCTAAAATTCTTCTGAACTAGAATTCAATATTGCTCTTACCAACATCAAGTTAAAGGATTGAAACCGGTGTGTTATTTCCTTTGCTGTTAAAAGTTCCCTACTTTGGTAAAATAAGGTTCTCAACTTCAGCTGAATGGTTTCTTTCAAGATATAAGATAAGGTCCATCAAATCACATTGTTTTATAATTATTTGATAGTGTTTTCTGCTTTGATGGAGATACTTGAAATATGAAGCTAGCTGGCAGTGAGGGTAGAAATACAGCTCATCATTCATTGTTGCCGTGGATGAAGATGAGAAGTCTCTAGGTTCTGCAAAGGGGCACAGTCCCTGTTCAGAATATGAAACCTCAAATGAATTAGTTTGGTACTCAGAAGATAAAAATCTTTCAATTCTTTGGTGTGGGAAAGGCATCTGGGTGTCTGGTCCCAAGCCTTTCCTTCCTGTGCCTCAAATCCTTGTGCTTGCCAAATACAGTAGTCACTGACAGGACAAGAAAAGAGTGGTGTCCTTTGTTCACAGTGTGGTGTTTCAAGGTGATGTCAGTCCTGGTTTCAGAAATAAAAGTTATTAACAAAACAGAGGAAGCAAAAACATTACTTGTAGAAAGGAAAAAAACTTTCAGATGATTCTGTCTCTATCTTGCTACGATTTCTGCAAATGATTCCTGAATTAATTCTGAGCCTGCCTGGTAGTAGCATGGGGAAAAGTGGGGATTGACAATAAAATAAAGAAGAGGGGCATATTTTAAGGCCAGGTTGTTTTTTCTAAGACTAGAGGCCCCAGTAAGACCTGTTTGGAGTCACGAAGAGAAGGCTGCAGTCCCCACACTAGTGGTTTCTCCTAGGACATGCTGCTCCAGGGTTGTTTACCAATCCATTCCTCACTTCTGCAGCACTTGCCACAGTCAAAAAACAGATGCCATAGCACATAGTCCAGTGAAGCTGATTCACTTCAGCAATTCCTAAATACTTTTTCTATCTTGTCTCTAGTAAAAGTTACCTTTTAGCACCACATTATCATTTTCTTCTGTGATAAAAATACAAAGCTTAGTAGCAGCATTTAACACTTGCGAACAAAATCTTTACTCCTTTATAGAGAATTTTGTAACTCTTTTGTTTTCTTCCTTTTTATTTAGAGTCCATGGCTTTTACAATTGTATCAGAATGAGGCCATGAGCTGAACAGCAGTGGACTTGCTAGCTGAAGCCTATGAGCTTTGTGGGACTTGTTTATCAGGCATGTGAATTCTGGCAAAGAGGCAGCTGTAGGGTTTCAATTAAATGAACAGATTTGCACAGAGCCCTAATGCCTGACCTGAACTGCTCAGTAGTCAGAAAATTACCGCGTTCCTTTTTTAATTCCTTACTTTTCTCAGCTCTTAATATAAGCAGGTAAGAACAACTGCTTTTAAACTCATGGCTTACATTCCATCCTGCCACACCAATCATAAGATTTCCATGGGGCAGTTCAAAGTTGTTCTGCAGAACAGTTTGCTTGACCACAGAGGGGACATCTGCAAACCCAGTTTAGAATTTTCAACTGACCTTTGGTGGAACTCTCAAATATCAGGAAGTTAGATACCCAGACTGCTCTATTCACAAGTTTGGGCTTCTGACAGCCACCTTCTGGCCTCTGGGAGTTGTGACTTTGTCAGGACATCATGCCACGTAACTGTTTCACCCAGGGACCATCTTTGTATGCCAAATATCTCCATGCAGATCAGGGCTGCTTTCTTTAACTTTGGCATTCCTGCTACTCTGGATGAGTCATGATCCACCACAATCTTAATTAACTCATTAACATATTTCCCTCATGCTTGCCTAGCCTTTACCTATTAAAGAGATGGCTGAGTACCCCAAATAGGTCAAAAGCCCATGGGCATTTTGCAGAATCCTTCACACTGCATGGATCGTAACAAAAACACTCTATAAGCTCAAATCATCGTTGATGTTTCAAGCTGAGCAATCATAAAGAGGATGTGAGGAATCACAGAGTCACAAGATCATCAGGTTTGAAAGAGACCTTTAGGATCATCCAGTCCAACCATCAACCCAGCACGAACATAGAGATGGTGAAGAATTTCTCAGAAGTGCCACACCCAGACACCTCTTGAACATTTCCAGAGATGGTGATTTCACTACCTCCCTGGGAAACTTATTTTAATTCCTGACCACTCTTTCAGTGAATTTTTTTCTTAATATCTAATCTGAACCTCCCCTGGTGCAATTTAAGGCAATTTCATCTCATCCTGTCACTTGAGACATGGCAGAAGAGAACAATCCTCCACTGGGCTACAACCTTCTTTCAGGCAGTTGTAGAGAGAAATGAGGTCCCCCCTGCACCTCCTCTTCTCCAGACAAAACAACCCCAGTTCCCTCAGCTGTTCCTCATAGGACATGCTTTCTGGACCTTTTATCAGCTTCATTGGCCATCCTTGGACACACTCCAGTACCTCAATGTCCTTTTTGATGTGAGGGGGGAAAGCCAACCCTTCAGATTACACTGCCATGGCTGCTACAAGACCACTAGTCAGTCCTACGGCACCTTCAGTGAATGGTGTATAAAAGGCAGTCAGCTGTTAGGGAAATACCTCCTGGAGCGTGTCTGTAGGTGCAGTTCCACATTTCCACCTGCCTGGGTGGCATTGTGTTAATTGCCAGCTGGCTGTTGGACTATGTACACAAAAGGTGTCTTGTGACTGTCCGTCAGTGATGTCACAACTACGTCAATAATCTTCAGTAAATACACAAAGTTTGACTTTTATCCTTTCCCTTACAATTTCCATTACATAATACCTAAGAGACTCTCCAGGCATTGCATTTCTAAGGCGATTAGTGCATTTCTTGAGCAGCTAATGTCACTTGGCCTCTGGCTCTGTGCCTCTAAGCTCCACAACCGGTGCAAGCGTTAACCCTCCAAATAGCACTGCTTGTTGTACCTTCTGCCTAATCAAACTGCTTCATAAATGCCTTCCATGGAAATTGCTTTAGTGTCACTCTAAACACAGGAAAATACTGAGAATAATTACCAAAAAAATATTTTCCCTCTCTTATCTCCTGGTAAAGAACATGGGACGCCTCCAAGTCAAAGTTAGTTCTGCTGAGAATTCACAATTAAAATCTTAAGTCTTCTCTGTGTGAAAAAAATACTCATTTTCTTTCTCATGGAGTGGGATTAAATCGACCATGTTTACTATGTCTCCTTACAGGCGGTACAAGCAGACCAGAATCTGGAGCAGTAATAGTAAAACCTCAGAATGAAATAATGTGTTCACTAACTGAAGTGCTGGATGACTCTCTGTGGTAGCAGAAAACGGCATATTCCAATTCACTCACTGCCAAAATTACGTACATAAAAACAATGGGACCAGCATGCTGTTTCAGCTCAGTTATAGGGATAAGATCTGCAGTTTCCTCACCATCACAGTCACCTTTCTGCCCTATCTTACTGCTCCAGCAAGCCTTGGGTTTGCTGTGAGTTGTCTTGTCACAGGTGACAGGGCAAGAGCTGTGAGACGAGATCCATGCTGCCTGGCTTTCTGGGATGCAGAGGTCCCATAGTCACTGGTAGGAGGGAGAGAGGAAAACATAATGCATCATAACACCTCAGGTCTTTGGAAAGTGGATTTGAATATATTATAGTACAAGAAGGCAGCTGGGGAATTTATTAACCATGATTATAGAAAATTGAAACTCTCCTTTATAAAGTGTTTTTTTTGTTTTTGAAGAATAAGTCAGATGTGAGTTCAGTGCTCACTGACTGGATCTCCATTTTGAACTAACAGCACAATCCCATGCCTTAAAAAAAATATTTTTCTTATTCTCCTACCAAATCTCTGCTAGCTCCTGAACGTAAAGTTTGAGCCTAAAGAATACAAAGAGTTTAGATGTGGAGGAATATAAATGAGCATTGACCTCAAAAGATTCTTCCATAAGATATGTTCTGAAACACTGATGCTCTTTTCCCAATTTTTAATTTTTTTCCTCCTATTTTTGGGGTGGCAGCCTATTTTGCACAGTATGTCTTTCACAATGAGACGTACATTTCAATATTTGAACAATATCAATCTTTTAGAACTACAATCAGCCAAACCAACTGCTGTTTTGTGAGACAAAATGGTCTTCTTTCAACAAAGAAAGGGAAGCTGAATATTTTTACATTCTCAGTTGTAACTTCCCTCTTGAGGTTTTCTTCAAACTCTTACAAAGCAGCACCACGTGGTAAAATTAAGGCCATTGATTTTAACATATGTCATTACATGTATGTAAGGATTACATTTGGTAGCAAAGGCTCGAATTACTACAACAGAACCAATGCCAGCTGACTCCAAGATGGACCTGCCACTGGCCAAGGCCGAGCCCAGCAGCAACAGAGGTGGAGCCTCAGGGATAATATAGTTAAGAAGGGCAAAAAGGTGCACAGCAGGGGTCAGATGAGACAAGTGAGAATATGTGAGAGGAACAACCCTGCAGACCCTGAGGTCAGTGGAGGTGGAGGGGCAGGAGGTGCTCCAGGCGCTGGAGCAGAGATTCCCCTGCAGGCCGCGGTGCAGGCCGTGGTGAGGCAGCGGTGCCCCTGCAGCCCTGGGAGGCTCCTGGTGGAGCAGAGAGCCACCCTCAGCCTGTGCAGGACCCCCAGGACCACCAGGGCGATCCCGAAGGAGGCTGGGGCCCTGTGGGAAACCCACACTGGAAGAGTCTGTTCCTGGCAGCACCTGTGGCCCCAAGGAGAGAGGAGCCCTCTCTGGAGCAGGTTTGCTGACAGGACCTGTGACCACACAGGGGACCTACGCTGGAGCAGCCTGCTCCTGAAGGATAACCCATGGGAAGGGATCCACTTTGGAGCAGTTCATGAACAACTGCAGCCTGTGGGAAGGACTGACATTGGAGAAGTTCATGGAGGACTGTCTCCTCTAGAAGGGACCTCAGGCTCGAGCAGGGAAAGAGTGTGTGGAGTGCTGTTCCTTAGGCAGAACGAGTGGCAGAGATGTGTGATGAGCTGACTGCAGTCCCCATTCCCCATCCCCCTGTGACAATTGAGGGCAGGAGAGAGAGAAAATGGGAGTGAAGCTGAGCTCAGGAATAAAGGTGGTGTCAGGGAAACATGTTTTAAGGTTTGGGTTTATTTCTCATTACTCTTCTCTGATTTGATTGGCAAGAAATTAAACTAATTTCTCCAAGAGGAGTCTGTTTTGCCATAATGGTCCCTGGTGAGTGATCTCTCCTTGCCCTTATCTCGACCCATGAGCCTTCCTTTATACTTTCTCTCCACCGCCCAGCTGAAGAGGGCAGTGGTAGAGAAGGTTTGGTGGGCACCTGGTGTCCAGTCAGGGTCAACCAACAGCAGTTTCTTGGTCAATCACATTAAAAGAATTGTTCATTTGTATTTCATTTCCTTTATGCATTATTTAAAAATTATAATATGTTCCACGATGGTTCTAAGATAAACCAATTTAAGATAATGAACCTAATTCTTCCTTTTGTTTAACACTGCTTAATGCTCCTCTGCTAGAGATAATAGCATTTTGTAGGTGACAGCTACTAACTTCAGAGGCACAGGGATTTGAAACAAAAAGAGCCTTCCCATTGCTAGCTGCTGGTATTGTTCCTCTTCTGCCCTTCCCTCAAAGTTTTCCCATGCAGATCTCCTTTGGAATGTACTTCAGGAGCACAGTATTTCACTGGCAAGTTTATCACTCTATGTTCTCTACTGGATTTTTTTTTGGTTCTGTGGAAGTATTAGATGCAGAGGCCATCCTGATACCCTGGCAGGTGTATGGTATGCCATGTTACAGACATGGATAGCCAGAATGCACTCACCTTCAGACAGTAAATTCCCTCCTAGCCAAAAGGTTACTTCTGCCCAAGGAATGGTGGAAGGTTCAGCTGGCCAAAAAATTCTGATCAAACATTTTTTCTTTCTTTTAAACTTTCAACATCTCTTGGAAATAGTGACCTTCATTAAAATTCTGGTCGCTCTGCATCACCCAGGCACCTGTATCACTGGTACCTTCTGTGCAGATTTATTCTATTAACAGAGAAGCCCAAACCTTCCCTGACCTAGAATATCAGCGCAAGCATGCAGACAAGCTGCCTTTAACAGACATAGTTCAGAGCTTTCCAAAGTTTCCCAGGCCTGCTACTGACAGGAGCTCCAAAGTCCTAAAGGTCAGATAGCAAAGGTGATCTTGGTGTCAATTATACCAATTTCCTATCTGCTCACTAGGCAGACTCACTCTTCAAGGGTTTCTAAATCTGTGTCAGTCAGCCAGGAAAATGCAAATGTTTCGTTCTTTTCCCTTCTCCTTTTTTCTTTGTCAACTCTATTACTGACAAAAAGCAAGCAAGATTCATTCTTGGTGGAAAATCTAATGATCACAAAGTGCTATGTTATGATAAAGAAATTAGTCTTGCTGGCCTAGTTTAGTTCATTTACTTTATGCTCTCTTCCAATTTGCTGCTTTACTGCAAATTAATATATAATCTGGATACCCAAACATCCTTCAGTCTCTCTAATAGTCTGTGCTGATAAACTTCAAGTAGTAGTACATAGGTAAAAGTAATTCTCAGATCTGGTACATCTTGTTGCAGGAACTGCCAACACAATTTGCATAGAAATAGAAAGCATTATGTGTTCCTCATAATTCCAGTAATACACACTTCAGTAGCAGGTTTTTAGGGAACCTGTAGCAGTTTTTCCCATATACATACACTTTTGTATTTACACAGACTGGCTTCCTTATCAAACAGGCTTGATCAATGGATGAAATCAGAGTGATTCCTCATGGTTTAGCTAAGGCAGTGCTAGCCTATTTTATTACTTGATTTACTTTATTCTCAGCTGACAGGAGTACTATGTAGGATGCAAAAAGCAGGGGACATATGTTAACTTCATGTGACATATAACAAACAGAAAAGAACAAAGCAGGGCAGAAGGGGGGATGTGGGACACGCTTCTGCCAAGTCCATAAGAGCAGCTGGCAGCTGTGTATCACCAAAACTTTCTACTACATTCATTTCAAGATTTCACAGCAGTTTCTGAACTGTACTAAGATGATCCTATATTTTTTACAGCTGAGCTTTCAGAGTAATTTTCAAAATCAGATACAGGCATGGTAATGTACTGTCTTGGAAGCACTTTACATAACTGCTTCAGTAATTTAGTAGGTAACTAAAGTGATATTCACAGTGACTCAAAGCAGCTAACAAGGAATCCATTTAGAATACCATCTTTCCACTTTCACAAGCATCCATGGAGCTATAAAAAATCTGTACAGTAATATGCTTGTCAGGTGACTAATGACCAGAATTAATTTGTTTTCACATCCCAAGATTCCTTTTCTGTTTTATCAACATTTAATTAAAACCATTCAAACCCCTTTGTAGAGTGCAAGTAGCTCCACAAATTCAACTACTATAAAGCCTGTGAAAACAAGTAATAATGAATCTGGGTGTACAGTGGTATTTGCCACAGAAATGAGATCTGCTCTTGATCTGAGCTTCCAGCTTTAGGCTTATCTCTGAAAACAGAGACACTTTTCAGGATAGACTTGAAGCATAGGTGAATTATCTTGTTCAGGGATATGGTCAAACGAAAAATGATTGCTACCATCTCTGGTCTTATTTTCTGTTGTCAATTTCAAAAGTTCTTTTTTTTAAAAATTTCTTTGGGGGAAACAATTTCACTTTAAAAAGAGTGAGAATAATAATCTGATAAGGTAGTGAAGGTCTCCTGGTTCCATTAAATGACCATTCATAATATGAGGCTTACAGTGTGATGCAAACATTGCAGCCAAAGGTTACTGTGCAACTTTGTCTCAGTGGTAGCACTTGGGAAGGTAAATTTGCCCTCCCTCCAGAAAACAGTTTGATATACAGTTTTCATACTGCTATTGTACTTGCACCTGTATTACCATCCATACTCCAGCAACATGTTCTGATCCCAACGAGGATCCTACTGTCTCAATAATGCAGAGACAGGGCCTTTGTTCCACTGATTTTGTGATGTAGAGATCTAAAAAAAAGTCATTTTTAAGAGCACCTGAGTTAGAATAATGATCTTTTCCCAGAATGTCAGCTGTAATGACCAGATTCAAATGACCACCTGATACTTAGAGAATATACCAGTTCAAAGGCCATATTTGCTGGCATGCCATTAACATACAATACCAGCTTTGTAAAACAGCATTAAATTACCAGCTTGTCAAGTATTCATCTAGTCAGATATTCACTCTTTAAAGTTCCTTTCTGTACTCTCAGTATTACGGGAATTGAGGGAGGTGAGCTCCAAATCACATATGCATTTCTTAGGATGTTCCCCAAGGAGGACAAATTGAGTATCATCACCTTAAGTTCATAAAGAGGGATTTAAGGCAAATGCAGATTAAATCAGTTCTCAAAGTTCAAGCAGAATATTTGCAGCACAGATGGGATTTCACCCAAATTTCTTGAGTTCTCATCCAAAATATCATCTCTCCATTTTATTTTAATGATTTAATGTCTGGATTAAAAGCTCTATTAAACAAAAGTTTTTGTCTTTTTAATCACATGATAACACACTGGAACCTTCTCCTAACAGCTTTAGGAAAAAATCTTATAAATTGGATGCCTTTTTATATAATACGGGAAGTTATATGATTTAATTCAGACAGCTACAGCCAACATTTCTCTCATGATATATTTACATCGGGTTTGTCTTGCACACATTGTTATAGCTCTGTACAAATATGCTTCCTACCAGCAATGATGTAAAGTGTTAAAAGATGCCAAGTTATTGCTTAAAATGTTGCACCAATTCCCAACATTTGTTCCCTGGAGATAGGGAAAAGTCTGGCATTACATATCACTGTCTTCTAAAAATGAACATCTTGAACAAACAATCCCAGGGAAGTGCTGTGACTGTTGTGATGTCTGTAAAGCTATTATTTCAGCAGAGTAGCAATAGGAGCTCCAACTCCACAGATTAGGGTTGTGTCAGCCCTGTAAAGTGAATACAAAGAAACAGAACAAATAGGGATTTGTTTTGGGGTACTCACATCTCTGCAAGTCACTGAAAGTCAAGTAAAGTAATGATTTTCCAAAACTGACTCAAAAAAGTTGAGTAATTTACAGCTTCTTGTCAAACTGGCAATTTCATATCTTCTCTGAGGAAGAACACAATAATTTCTTCTGTATTCTAGGTCAAACAAAAAAATACTACTTAACAATGCAATACATTTTACATTGCTAAAACTAAGTATCATAAAAGTAGAAGAGTGCAAATGGATTTATAATTTTAGCTAATTAGCTATTTTTTAGCCATCTAATGAAATGACACAAAGAAAAATTGTGACAAAAATCTGGTGATTTACACAAAATGTGGGGTTTAATGTTGATCTGAATTTTATTTATGTTGCTTAATTTCTGCTTTTGCCTAAGGAAATCAAACAAACAAACAACACACCCCACATCTCAAATAAAGAAAGTCAATAAAAACAACAAGAAGAAAAAGTCTTCCTCGTCACAGGCAATTTGGCCTCAAGAGAAATTGTAAAAATTAACATAAAAGGTATTGTCTTCAAATAGAATAGACATATCAGTTTTCCAAAAGGCTTGGCCCACACAGAGAATTGTTAACAACTAAAAACAATAATACTTTAAACAAGAAAACAATTTTTTTTTAAAAGTTCAAGTACCTCACTGGAGTTAATGGAAAAGATCATTTTTACTTTTTCCACTATTTCCCATGAAACTTTTAGTGATCTCTAACTTAGGAACTACTTCGTGAATTGCTTTCAAACACCACAGAAACACTTGCCTTTAGATTTTACCAAGAGAAAACCTGTCAATTTGCAAACAAAACATATTTTCTGAACCTAAATTAAAGGATGAGGATGACTAAGATAAAATTTTTTAAATGTTGCTTTGATGCAGACCTTAAAGTAGGACAGCCTTTTCCTCTTCCATGACCTATGGAAAAACCTGTCACAGCTCTCTTGGCAAATGTGGCACTCCCTGAGATTCAGCTTTGTGGCAGTGATGGCATTTCTGCTTTTCCTTTGTTCTTTTTGATTCATTTATTAAGTTACTAAGACAGACCTTATAGTGCTCATTTTTGATTGTTAATATATTATTAATCATAATCTACCAAATAATTTGAAGAAAAAATGTATCTATCACAGTAAGATCTGCACTTCTCTCAGTTGCAGACAGCACAATTCCCACAATTTCTTTCAAAACTCATGCATTATCCCACTCCTGAAACATAAATGTAATGCAGTGGGAATATAAAACTGATTAAGAAACGCCTTGAATTGTTCCCTGCAGAGTTCTGTAGAGCTGTGGACACACTTAGGCTCTGTCATTTCACTTCCCCCTTTGTATCCTCAAGAGTGGCCACTGTCTGCAGGCCAGGCTGCTGAAAGGGCAGGGTGTTCCTCGGGTGCCACACACCAGCACGCTCCTGCTCCCCCAAAACCCTCCTATTATCCATGCAATTAGTTCACACGGACCAGCAGAGAACAATATCCTTATCCAGAATAATTAAAGTTTGTTTTCACTCTAGCAGATGCTGAGTTTAGCCTGTTAGGGCTTCTGGAAATTGGGATAGTTTTGATCCACAGGCTACGAGACAAATACAGGAGCCTTATCATTGACCTGGTTACGGAGCTGTTACTTTAAGACAACAGCAACGCTATTATTACAAGAATGAAAAAAATAAATGAGTAATAAAACCATGGAGACATCATGATTTTCCCACAGTGAATTTTGTGACTTCTCATTATGGGATTATGCAGAGGAGTAAAAGATGAAATCATAACATTTTAATGTTTTGTGTTCTTAATGTTCCAACAATAAGTACAGGGCACAGATAACAGCAGAAACACCACTGAGACTGGCACAGTTCACAGGTCAGTTTGTGCTTCAGTTAAGGATCAAGATATTTTTAGAATGAATAAAAATGTGCCACAACTATCTTTTGATTGATTAAACCTTCATCGCTAGAAGTTTCTCTAGTTACAAATACTTCTTATTTTCAAAAATGAATTTTTAAACAGAAATTATTGGCGTCAATTTTACTTCACTTCCTCAATATCCCTGTGCAGAAACTTTTTATTGCTGGGGCTATTGATCAGTGATTTCTTTATAAGTTCATACGCTTGAAAAGAACTTTGTACAGGATAGCAGAAAATATAAAAATACATGACATGGAAAGCAACCAGGTGTAATGGTAACAACTTCAACATCTATTTCCAGACAGGTGTTTCTTCTCTATGAGATAGAACTGCAAGTTTTGATGGTGTTTAATATTATAGTCAATCAGCTTCCCAAGGGTTAGAGCTAACCAGGAAGCAGCTACCAAGGGGTAACTGTGATGCCATTTATGATTTACCATCTGCACGCTGCCCTTGGGGCTCTGCAGCAGAAAGAGTTGTGTATCACATGTGGCTTGCAGAGGGTTGGACGGAGGTAGCCCCCGAGCAGCTTCCCAATGAACCTGGCTGGAGAAGTGGCTGGATGTCAGGACAAGATATCCTGTTCTCAGCACAGCAATAGCTCACAACTGCAGCTCTTGTTAAAGAGCACTGCTGAATTGCTGAAAACTAAGCATTTTGCTTGCTCTGGCAAAAAGTCAATGAGTGAAAGTAAAACTGCACACACACCCCCTTCTATTGTTCTGTTTGGAAACCTTCCATTGCTAACAACCCTTTTCAATGAAAGGTAAGAAATGACGAAAATAATATCCTTATCTGAGGATTTAATAACACTCATTTATACCTCACCTCAAAATATCTACTGCAAAAATCCAGGTGAAAATTTCTTTTGTGAGATCTTTAGTTCTGCAATCATTATCACAATAGCTTTCAGCCCACCCACCTGGAATTCCTGAAAGAACTACCAGTATTTCATGCTGAAAGTCCTTTCTACAGAGATCATTATAACTTACATACTAATGAACTAATTTAATAGAATTATTCTGCACAGTAAGTCATACCACAGCTAACAGTCATATCAAAAGGGCTAACTTCTGTGTCTCTGATTATTTTGCAAAATCCTTAATCTGTGCCTGACAGGTTCAGTGTAATTTTGCTTCTCCAGGGAAACCTTTATCTCCTGTACAAGTTCAGACTCCCCATTTTCATTATCTGTACAATGTGTTGACATATGATATAACCAGCAACCGCACAGAATAGCAACCCTGAATGGCGGGAGAACGTCTCCCTGTTTATATTACATGAAGGTTGATTTGATGGGCTGCAGCAATTGCCTCTGAGAGCAGACATAAGAGCAGCCTGACTCTTTCAAGTTGACACTTTGCAAATACCATGCAGGGCTTGCCACGGCTGCATGCTTTGTATCAGTTGCGCCAGGAGATACAGTAAATGTCACTCCCTAAAACTGCACATTACTAAATTAGTCCTGGTGTCAATTGTTATCTGGCAGCGGTCAGTTGCCAAGCCAGCGCTGTATTTTCAAGGGCTTGCTGTTTTACAGTGAAGAAGCACAGGCCCGAGAGGTCTGAGCAGCTACAGACGCGGGCGCGGGAACACATGAGGATTGCCAAGCGGCACTATTTCCTTTTGTGCTGCCTAAAAAGGCAACCCGTGTCATCCCCTGGCTGCTTGCTTACAAACAGAGAACCGAATTTGTCCCTCCGTTGTACTCTTCTGTAAGCACCGCTGAGTGTAACCAGTGGCAGAACCTGGCCCGCAGGGCACAACTGCAAAAGCAAATAAAGTGTGACACAGCCCAGAGAGAAGAGATACTTTTCCTGATGAGGAGATTACTGTGAAGCGCTAAAGCCCCACCTCTGTTCCCTGAAGAACAGTGTGTTACAACTTAGGGGTTTCTTATTCTTCTATATTTCAACTGTTGCAGAAAATAAACTTGTCTAGGAGACATGCACAAAAGCCCGGAGTATTTTATATTACATATATACAATATTTTTTTAAGGAGGTCATAGAAAAAATATCACTGCCTATCTTTGAATGCTGTTTTCATAACATTTCCTTTCTGAGCATAAAAACAGTCCACACAACCAGAAAAGCAAAAAAAAGTACTGCTCCAAATGACTAGCATCACTAGAGAAAACTTCTGTGTATGTTTAATTAAATTTAAATTAGTTCAGAGTTACATATCATTTATTTGTCTCCATGTTGAATCTTAATTTCTTCACCACATCTTCCTTCTCCCACATTATGGTTAACTACAGCTTCAACTTAATGACCAAAGTTAGCTGTTTTACGAGATGCATTCAGAAGACTTGCCCTCATGCCTTGTCTTCATTGAACATTTTTACAAGAACATAGAAATAGCCATAGACACAGGCTCAGGCCCCTCACCTTCAGCATGGTGTGAAATACCTCTTGTAGGCCAGCATGGGATAATTTTTTTCCTGTATTAGGTCTCAGTCTTTATGCTTGCAATTAGGATTAAGTCCTCAAACTATGAAGTTTAGAGATTTGTAAAGTTATATTCAAACCCTATCTTTGGGAGTTGGGAGTGGGGAGGTGTGTTTTCTGTAAAAGCCCTAGCCTTGGCAAAGAATCTTAAGAGATGATTTAGCAGCCAAATAGGAAATAACAGATGTATAATTTCACCCTCTCTGATTTAGACAGAAGATAATGGGTCTTAGAAATTCAAAGCCTCTCTTTAGCCACAGACCCTGTTCTGATCTCCTCTCCCAGTTTCTCCACTCCCATGTATCCTTAACCTCTGTTTCACACAGTAGAGCTGTTGCTAGCAGTGCACACAGATCTTCACATCCAGATCTGGCTTGTGGGTCTGGACCTCATATGATCACAAAATAGACATCCACTATAATTCATATTCATTTTCGTGTCATGGCAAAAAGGAGTAAAAGGCTGGACAAGTAACAAATTTACTGGACTGGGAGAATGGACCATAAGGCTGTGATAATTCACACAGAATAACAGGGGCAGCCTCAGAGCAGCACATTCCCACATTCCACCTGCATGCTGCAGGCAGCTGGCTCTAGAGCCCTGAAATGTTGGCCTTCTGGAGGGCTTTATTGTTTGCTTGGTGTCCAGCAAAGACAACAATGACATATAAATCCTATTTCTCTCTTCTCTGGTGTAAATCTGAGTTTCCTGATGAGATGCTCTGAATATACATCAGTACAACTGAGTCAATACAATGAAGGGAAAATGTCCCACTGGTAGGTAACTTTTTTTTCAAGTGTTAGAAAACAGCTAATTAAATATCTGACCTAAAAAGTAGTATCTTGTGAGACATTTACGAAAAATAGAGAACTTTTTGCAGAATCAAACATCAGAGTGTTACAAATCTTCAGAGACACCCACTGCCTTCTTCCTGGAACTGTTCCTGTTGCTTTATCTCAGTGCTAGGATTTGTGACTGATACTTGCTAGGGTGCCAAATCTATCATGGGGATACCCTTGTCAGGGAGAAGAGATGGAATTAATGGTGTTATGAGAACTTGTGCCAAGATACGGATGTCCTAAACAAAAGGAGGCTTCAAGAGTTTAGACACGCAAATGGCTTTGTCTAACTACAGTACCATTCACTTTCTCTCCAGACATTTTCTCTTATATGTATTTTCAACTAATAATACTTTGAAACACTACAAAGTCTTATTTTCTTTTGCAACTTCATTTAATTTTAAATAGGCTGAAGGAAATAATTTAATTGTAAATAGGCTGAAGGACGCGTCTGCCACAAGCACCTACTGACTTAATTTCCTGAAGTTCTTGGGGTTTTCTGAGCTCTTAATGTACATAAATAGGGAAGGGAGAGAAAGGTTTTGCCTATTGTTGTTGAACATAAGGAAGTTGTGTGGTAGCCATTAGTGAGCAATGGGCCATTATTCCTTCTCCCTTATTCTTCAAAGAGAAGGGCATGGCCCCGTTATTATGGCACAGAGTTGGGATGGAGACACTACTCCCACACCAAACTTCTGTACTTTTATTAGCAAGTTGCACATACTTTTTTTCCTCATAATCTTCCAAGAAGTATAAAGAATAAATGTGGAGAGGAAAAAAAAAAAAAAACACCTCTCGCAGATACAACTGTTCAGAAAGTTTCAACATATCTATTTTGAGACACAGACTGAACTTCCAATATTGCATTTTGAATTTCAGCACAAAGGGACAGGAGAGAAGGAGGGGTCCCATGTTCCATTTTGGGAAATGTAAAACTATATTACAAGCTTTTAAGACCTCACAAAATTTCAGAGATCTGTAAAGAAGATTACAAATTGTATTTCAGTAAGTTCGTCCTGCTCGTATCCTAATCCTCAAGAAAACTTGATTCATGATTAATATTTGCTTAATAGAAACATTTATTAAACAACTTAAAAACAAAATTTACAGTTATTAAAATACATGGTTTTCTATCACCCCTGTGAGGTGATACCAGTCTAACTTTGTAATGAGGAAAAAGGTGTGAACACAGGGGTTAAGATACTCATGCCAAGTCAGAAACTAGCACTTAGTGGTAGAGCTTGGAATATAAACCAGACCTCTCAACAGCCAGCACTTTGCTTTAGCCACATATTCACTCTTACATGTACTAGGTGGCCAAAATAGAAGGTGATGTTTCTTGCTGCTTAATTAGGTAGTCACTGGCATGGCAGGGAGTAAAGCAGAACTGGCTTTAGTGGGCCAGATTCCCTGTCAAGCCAGTTTAAGGCCATTCACTTGTAGAAGTTATTCTTAGTTCGTCCTGATGCAGCTAATAGAAGAATCAGACACAGTTAGGATAAGGATATTTCAAATAAACTTTTAAAGTCACTGTAAACCAACTTTACACCTCATATATAGGGATTCAAGGACTTTGAGGGATGAGCAGGGGTACACATTTCTGGATATTTTTTGGCAAAATTTCAGACATTTTGGTTTGTTTCTTCAGCTACACAACTTAAATCACACCCAGTTTGATTTTGCAATTCTCAGCCAACAGTGATACTAAGTTTTTTTGCACTTTCCCAGTTTCCCTCCTGACATCTGATATCATTAAATTAAAAAAAACAATATCCCATTTCCCCATTCAATTATTCTTGTCCTGCCTAGTGCTATGAAAGAATAGAACATGCAAACGCAGGCTCAGCATTGCAAATTTATATCCTATTTAGGAATATGCATGAAACCAGCATGGCAAAACACACATGCAGTAGGAACAGGGAGCAAAGCAGCTCCTGCATTGCCAAAATACACACAGAAGCATTCCATCCGTGATTCATTCATCATTACCAATCCACATATACAAACATGCAGGGAACTTGCAATCTTCATTTTAAATAATTCTTTGCTACCAAATCCTAGCAGAGATATGTGCTGTGAATGTGTACTGAAACTGGCATGTTTCTACTATAAGAAGCTTGTGTACACATTACTACTGTATGACAAGACTACTTCCATGAAAATGCAGAAAGATTCACTGTTCCCAGGGCTTCTTCCCATTCACTTTTGGAATATATCATGAAGTAAATCCTTCTTTTTTCTTCAATACTTCTCATTTTTATTTATTTTCATGATGGACCACCAAGTAAGTGATCCCATACTCGGTAAACCTCTCCAGTAATTCTTGAGATACTGGTAATCTAATCCAGTACTTTCATGATTTTTCATCTATGCTAAATCAACACAGTCAGCTCCAATGAATGTTATCTAAATCCATTAGATAAACAAACTCAACAAATTCTATCTTAGGTCACGCTACATAAAACCTGCCATCATTTCAATTATATTGAGTCGTTGGTAAGGTAGACTTTAAAATGCCTTTTGGAAGGTAACAAGTGTTACTTCTATGTTTTCTCTGCTAACCTCACAGAAGTTCATTTCTCGGAGTTGAACAGTGTCTTTATCTCTGACTGGACATCATTTATATGCATCTCATAAGTATGCATTTGAGAAGATTTAGGTTTCCTCTATACAGTTGCACTCAGTCTTCGGATTGTTTTGCCATATTTGGAAAAAATAAAAAATCACAAAAATGCCAGAATGCCTCTAGGAATTTCCCTTCTCCCTGCCTGCCTGCCTCCCTGTCTTTTCACCTTCTTTTTTCCACTTGAAAGGTGGCTTTTAACTGCCAGAATTGAAAAACCTTACTCAAAGGATGAATATTCATGAGAAAGAAGACAGAGGAATGATTAGCAGTCTCTCTGGCCTAATCCTGCTTCACTTCTGAACCTTTTCTTTTATGATGTTGTCATGGTTTAGGAATGGTGTTCCCCCATTTAGTGCTCCCACTGAAACACCCCAGATCATGTACTGCTCTCTCAGTTCCTCCCCACAGACCCTGTGGCAGGATGGAGTGGAGAACTGATACAAAAAGTTATGGGTGGAGAGAAGAACAACTTACTGGAAACAGCAATGAGATAAGAAAATGGATAGTAACAACAATACTAATAACAGAGGGAAACGTTATGCAAGAAACTAATCTAATGTACTGGAAGCAATTAAGCAGTAACACAAAACCAATATTCATGAGAATTTTTTTGCAGCTTGGGGTTTCATGTAATATAATTTCAGAAGATGTTCCTTTTAGGAGGTTCAAAACATATGAAAAATGTGAAATTAACTTAAAGGACTGATTTTATATCCAAAATATACCATTCAAAAAGCTTTTATATGCTCCACTTTATTGTTTAAACTTGTAAAAAGGGAGGAATTTGAATCTATGGAATTATAATTGTTCTGAAAAAAAGTCTGTTCAGAGACTATTTCCTTTATGAACTAAACTTCTTTAGACACTTCAAAGAATTTTAAGTTGTATATCAAGAACTGCCCAAAGATAAATTAAGATTATTCATATTTCACTTTATCTCTGGCCAGAACAGTCCCCTCAGATCCTCAAGTCATTTACAGTGATTTTTGGAGTCTGTTACTGCTATGCAGGCGATATTTTTCCATTTTTACATGGAAGAGTTTGAAAAGCAGAGTAGTCATGTCTCAGCCACTCATTCTCATTAGTAATTGTCTCATTCCTTTCTGTTTTGTTTGAGGGGGTTGTGGGTTTTTTTAATTGCTGATGTTGTTTGTTTGGGTTTTTTTTAATCTCCTTAAAGTTCTGAGATTAAAGACCAATTAGTAATGCTTTTCCATAAGTTAGAGAAAAACTTTGAATATGTATCAATTAATGCTTTGCAAGTTCACAGTCTCATTTCTCAGTACATCCAGGTGAAAAATTGTAGACTAAAATTAGACAAGTATTTCAGGTATTCAAACTGCGAGGGGCACAGTATTAAAATCTACACCCAGTGTGGTGGGTTAAATTTAGCTGAGAGCTAAACTGCCCATCAGCCACTTGCCCACTCCCCACCTCAACTCTGATATCAGGACCAGGGAAAAAATCGAAAGAAGAGGAAGCACCTGGGTTGAGACAAAACCAGGGAGATTGTGTACTGATTACTGTTGTGGTAAAACAGACATGACTTGAGGAAAATTAGTGGTGGACTTGGCAGAGCGGCATTAATGCCTGGACAGGATGATCTTAGATGGCTTTCCCAAACGAAAAGATTCTATGACCGTTTTCCCAGCAGGGGCAGATGGGATCAGCTGTGGCCTTTGTTGGGGACAATGGAGCTGGCTGGAACCAGCTGGAACCAGCTGTGTCTGGCATGTGTCGCTCCTGACCTTTCCTCACAGACACCCCCGTGGTCCCAACTGCACGAGAATCCAGCCTTTTCAAAATGAGAAGAATCTGCTCTTCTGTGATTTAAGGACTCAACACAGACGGTTCCACGCCACTGCTTTTGGCTATCCCTAGATCAGTCACCACCATTTTCCCTTTTTGTTTGTAAATATGTATGTCTGCATTTTTCAAGTATCAGAGTTGGTATTGTTTGCATTTATTCCTACAGCAATTGCTTTGACAGCACTGCTAGATTTGGGTCCTTTTTCAGGAAAATATAACTACAGCAGAATGGCAGACAAGTATATGTGTTTAAGCACACTTCAAAATCCCACTGAAGTCATAAGGTACAGCCCTGTGTTCAGATGTTGATATGGGTCACTGGTTAAGGGAAGGTTGTCCTACTGGTCTAGTAGCCTAGATAATAATCCTATTGCTTATTAAAACTGAAAATAAAGAGGTCTTTTGTCCAGGTGGCTTATGCATCTAAGTTTTCTTCTTTCAACAGAGTTTTAGAGTGTCTCAAGAGGCAAAATCTTCCTCATTTCTCTCATAAGTGAAATTCTTCTGGCATATAAGGGTATAATAACCACACTTTAACTTTACACAATGCAGAGTTAATACTGTATCGAAAAAGATTGCTGTGAAGAGCTATAATTTTGTTCTTATCACTGCCATTAAGACATGAAAACTGGGTCTCAATGTGCTCATCAAGGGGCCACTCTAATTATTAGACCTATAACCTTTGAGAAGGAAAGAAAGAAAGTAACAGAGCAGCATTGATTTGTGAAGATCCAAACCACACAATGGCATTTAGCGTGGTCATTACCACAGGCAGACCTGCAGTGCTTGAAATGACTTTCTACTAGGCCAACAGTGAAGGGAAACTGTGAGCCATCTAAGCCTGAAAGAAATGGATAGAAAATGAGAAAATCAAGGAGAAATAAGATCAGTAAGGGTGTATTATTACTCTTTGGTGCAAATAGTTACTCGACATTCATGGGAGATGCATGAGTGTTTATGTCCATGAATCAAGGTGCAAAAGATTTCTGGGCCTAAGCACAGAGAATCACAGAACTGTTAGGGTTGAAAGGTACCTCTGGAGACCTTTAAAGCAGATTGCACAGGATAGCATCATGGTGTGTTTTGACTGTGTCTAGAGGAAGACACTCCACAGCCTCTCTGGGCAGCCTGTTCCACTGCTATCAGCCTCACAGTAAAGCTTTTCCTCGTATTCAGATGGATCTTCCTATGCATCGTTTTGCATCCATTGCCCTTTGTTCTGGCTCAGCATCATCAAAAAGAGTCTTGCTCATCCTCTTGACACCTGCCCTTAAATATTTGTATGTGTCGATAAAATCCGCTCTCACTCATTTCTTCTCCAGGCTGAACAGGCAGTCTCAGCCTTTCCTCATAAGACAGATTCCTTGTCATCTTCACAGCCCTTCTTTGGACCATATCTAGTAGTTTTTTGTCTTTCTTGAAATGGGGATCCCAGAACTGTACACAGAGCTCCAGGTGTGGCCTCACAAGGACTGAGTAGAAGGGCAGGATCATTTCCCTCGACCTGCTGGCAAAGCTCTTCCCAATGCACCCCAGGATACCTTTGACCTTCTTGGCCACAAGGACACACTGCTGGCTTATGGACAGCTTGTTGTCCACCAGGACTCCCAGGACCTTCTTGGAAGAGCTGCTTCCCAGGCCAGCCCTAGCCTGTACAGGTCCATGGCGCTATTCCTTCCCAGGCACAGGACCCTGCATTTGTCTTTGCTGAACTTCATCAGTTCCTTTCTGCCAACTCCACAGCCTGTCCAGGTCATGCTGAATGGTAGCACAGCCTTCTCATGTATCAGCCCCTCCTTCCAGTTTTGTATCATCAGCAAATTTGCTGAGGGTCCACCCTGTCCCTGCTTCCAACTTGACCTAGCACTGACACCTGGGGAACACTGTTAGCTGCAGGCCTCCAACTATGCTCTGCACCTCGGGCCACAACCCTCTGAGCTCTGCCACTCACTGCACCTCACTGTTCATTCATCTCATGCATATTTCCTCAGCTTGCCTATGAGGATGCTGTGGGAGACAGTGCCAAAAGCCTTGCTGTAGTCAAGGTGAACAACTTTCTCTGTGCTTCCCTCATCTATCCAGCCAGTCATTCCATCATAGAAGGCTATCACATTTGTTAAGCATGATTTCCCTTTATGAATCCATGCTGACTGCTCCTGATGACCTTATTTTCCTCCACATGCTTAGAGATGCCACCTACATGCTTAGAGATGACATGCAGGGTGAAGGTGAGGCTGGCTGGCCTGTACTTTCCTGGGTCCTCCTTCTTGTCTTTTTTGAAGATTGGAGTGGCATTGGTTTTCCTCCACTCCTCAGGCACTTCTGCTGTTCTCCACAACTTTTTTAAAGATGATGGAGAGTGGCTTAGCAATAACATCTGCCAGCTCTTTCAGCATTCATGGGTGCAACCCATTAGGGCCCATGGATTTGTGGGTGTTGATTTTGTCTAAATGACTTCTAAATTGATCCTCCTAGACCAAGGAAAGTCTTCCCTTTCTCCAGACTTTCTCTGTTACCTCCAAGGTCTGGGATTCCTGAGGACTGGCCTTAGGAGTAAAGACTGAAGCAAAGAAGATATTTGGTAACCCCAACTTCTCTGTATCCTTTGTCACCAGGGTTTCCACATCATTCAGCGTGTGGCTCACATCTTCCCTACTCTTTCCTTTGCTTCTAATGTACTTGATGAAGCCCGTCTTGTTGTCCTTGACTTCCCCTGACAGATTTAATTCTGAATGGATCTTAACCTTCCTTGTTGCATCCTTTCATACTCTGACAACATTCTGTACGCTTCTCAAATGGTCTGCCCTTTTCCCCATGTTCTATATAAATTCCTTTCTTCTGTCTGAGTTTTGCCAGAAGCTCCTTGTGCATCCATGCAGTTCTCCTGCTCCCTTTGCTTGATTTCTTACTCATAAGAGATGCACCTGGCACTTGGAAGAAGTGATGCTTGAATATTGCCAGCTTTCTTGGGTCCCTGTTCTCTCTGAGACTATCCCATGGTACTTTATCAAGCAGTTTCCTGAAGAGGCCAAAGTCTGCTCTCCTGAAGTCCAGGGCAGTGAGCTTTCTGCATGCCCTCTTTGCTGCCATAAGGATCTCAAACTTCACCAAGGCTTCCCTCAAGCTTCACACTGCCCACCAGCCCCTGCTTGTTGGTGAGAACAGGGTCCAGCATACCACATCTCCTTGTTGGCTTTTCTGTCACTTGGAGAAGGACATTTTCATCAGCACATTCCAGAGACCTCCTGGCTTGCTTATTCCCTGCTGAGCTCTCCCTCCAACAGATCTCAGGGTGGTTGAAGTACTCCTTGAGGACTGGTGCTTGTGAATGTGAGGCTGCTCCTATCTGTCTACATACATCTGCCACCAATTCTTCAGAAGCTTTTAAATTCTGCACAGGTGAAAATTTACCATAGAGATAGAGAAGTGACCACAGGCCTCCCCTAACAGCACAGCTACCTAGAGCATACATTCCCTGAGACTCCCTCTGCAGCTTAAGTCATCATTGCATTACCTCTTAATCATGAAACATCCCTTTCACATTGCATTGATGTGGCAGTCCATGGACTGAGGAGAACCAGGGACAAAATCAGATTTATCTGATTAAAGGAGTTGTAGATATTTCAAGTTTTTAGATGTATACCACTTTTTTAAATGTATACCACTTAAATATATACCACTTCTTATCCTAAAGGGAGAATCCAAAATAAACTTGAGAACTTGTACTGCAAACTATTTCTCACTGTTTTGATTAGAGAGGGAACACAAAGAGACTGCCTTGGTTGTAGATCCATATGTCTTGTCAGATTAATATCAGAATTTAAAGCAATCAAAATGTGTCTCATATGAGACTAAGGGGTCTTACCACTTCAGATACCTGCTCTGAGCCCTAATCTCTTATATTTTACTGCCACAAGAAGTGTTACAGCTATGTTACTTTTATAATGTGTGACAATTTTTTTTTCTTCTATTGTGCTCATACTTTAAAATAACTATAGTTTTTTAGTAATTTTCAAATTCCTAAAGAGACTAATGATCCAGGAGAGGCCAAGCATGATAAAAATCCCATTTAAAGGTGATTATTTGGGAATATTGTATTACTGAAGACAGGAATTACTAGTTACTGAACAGGAATTAACTAGTGAACAGGAAAGAAATTTGCCAAGTAAGAGCAGTGATATGGAAGGGGAAATATATATAAAATTAATAATGTCTTGAAGACTACAAAGTGGAGAGGACAATAAAAAAAGGATAGATTAATAGTGGGCTGGTAGTATATTTCTCTCCAGCCATTGCTGTCTATAATTCTGCATACATTCCCTGTTTAGGCTTCAGTTCTACGATAGATGTGAGAATAAAAGTTGACTCAACATGAATGCATTTATGTTTATACTTCATTACAGCTTCAGGATCTGAAGAAGTGGGAGTGACCTACTTCTCACTGTTTGTAAATAGTTGAGCTTTGTAAGTGGTAAGACTCAAAGGGAAAATATATGTTTACATGGATGGCAAGAATCTAGAGCCAGGACAACTAATGCAGTTATTGGAATCATAGCTAATTACTTCTTCCTAGCCCTATATAATCTTTAAAATTGATTAGAAGGCCTTAATACAGCACATACTATATTCTGTCTGTAATTGTCTTGAAGTGTACTTAGAAGCAACTGCTTTCAAAGACAGGATTTTTGGTCAAATGACTCAATGCTTGATCCAGAATTACAATTTTAGGGATGTAATCACCTACAGTACTTTTACCCATGTTTTAAAAGGTGCTCAGCCCTTGCAATTACCACTGAAGTCAGAAGACTCAGTATTTGGAGATTCCACACTGTATCAAACTGAACAAGTGCTAAGAAATTATACATGCAAAACCCAGGAATGTACTTCATTGTGTAGGCAACAAAAGTTATGCTCAACTGGGAAATATCTCCAGTGGGTTATCTATATTCCAATATGTTTTAAACCTTCTTCATGCATGGGAGAGGAGTTGGCAGTATACTGTATCTGCATAACTTGTTGCTGAACACTTCAAATCAAATGCAGAAGTTATGTCCTAAGCTAAAATCCTAACACCCCTTGTATCAGCTGCCCCATTTACACTCCTTCTGTTTTCTCCCAGAGCTGGGAAAATAGTCCTTCCTTGTTGGGTTGTCTCACCACCTCCAAGACGTTCAACTCAGCAGGCAGGTGATGTAAAGGAGAGAATGAAGAGAGTGGGAGTCCAAGCATGTGTTAACACTGTGTGTAGCTATAGATCTGACACATTCCCTCCCAGAATTTCTCCACTTACCCACACTCTTCTCTAGGTATGTTAAAATCCACACTGCTTCAACATAGGGAAGTACAGATTATACTCCCAGTACAATTATATTCCCAGCTTCACAACCTCAAGTGAAGACACTGTCTATTGGAAGGGTGTTTGCTAGGCAGAATCCTCCTTTGAACTCTCATACATACACACATTTACTTGCTTGCAGTAAGGCTCTTTGCCTTCAGGACTAATCAAAACCATACTTTTTTAGGGTAAAAGGTAAGAAGTGCACTTGGAAACAGGTAGAAAAGTTTCTACTTTTGCCATCAAATTTGCACTAGAAATCATCCCTCTTGAAGTCCTGTGCCACCACTCTGCAAATTGGTGTTTTCTTGGTAAGTTTGACTTTGAGAAATCCCTGAGATTTTACACACTAATTTTCTTAATATTAATTCTGAGTTCTGACAATGAAAACGAAGAGTGGAAGATCCTTCTGTTTATTTTTCAAAATAATCAGACTTACAGAGGTGATGTACACACTTTATTTCAAGGCCACATTTTTAGATTCAAAGCTAAGAAAATCTTTCCTAGATGGGATGTTAAGTTTTAATCCCCTTACAGAAGTCAAATTCTTCCCATGTCCTCCCACAGATAGTCTTCTTCACACCCACATGGGTATGTGACATGTACCCACACTCACTCAGCTTAGCAGTGCCACCATGTACCCTATTACCTCCTTCAATTTCTACATTTTTAACATTCTTTGCACCTTCACAGAAGGACTTGACTGTTTTTCAAACCCCAAAATAGCTTTAATGTAGTGGTTTAGTGTGCATTCTCATTAGGATTCATCTGCAATGCAGGGCATTTCCCCTTTACCCAGATACAACAGAAACACAATCTAAATAAATAAAATGAAATAATTTTTATTTATGAAGCAGAATTGTGTGAACTTGGCTGGATGTTATCTAATGAATGTATTTCTAAACTCATACTTATCTTTTTGTAGTCCCTTCTAGCTTTATCCTTGGTACTTCTACACTGGACAGATTCATTTATATTTCTCTGAAGCTTTAAATGCTGCCCTGAAGCTCAGAGCGACATATCACAAGGGCTACTGTGTGAGTTTTTCCATAATTCTTTTGTTTAGGGCAGCCTCCTTACAAGACTTGATGCCCACCATGATTCTTGACTGATGAGTATTTGTACCCTAATATTTTTATTCACCAACTGCATGTTCTACCATTTATATTTTGTACCAGTAGTGAGAAAGGTGCAAATGCTCAGAGGTGCATGAGGTTTTGTATCTCACTCTATTTAGTGAAGCTGGCAGCTCTTATGTATATCACTTCATCCAGCTGAAGTGACTGAGTGCATGTCACACTGACTTCAAGGATACGGAAATTACTTCATTTGAATGTATGTCAGCTGTTCTCCCTGATGTCTGAGGAAATACTGAAGAAAATATAAATATGCTTGCCGTGTCTGATGTCAGCCATGATCTGCTCTCCCTGATTTAGACTTCTATATTTCATTTGAATTCACACTGCATTAACCATATGTGAGGAGTGCATTATGTTAGGATTTAGGTGCTGCTTATCCTTTTTTTAGCAGTACAGTAATCCAATATTTCATAGCACTAGTTTCTCTCCTTCATTGTGATTGTTCCAAATTCATGCAGATGTGGAAAGGTGAGTAATTGGTCAGTGCCTGTACTGATATTTGTTACTCCGAACACAGACTCCGTATTTCTTGAGAAAACGAGGGCAGTAATAGGAGACACCAGGATCTCCCCATTGAGAGAAGAAAATAAGAATGAGTTAGGGCATTATACAATTAGACAATTACATGAAATAATAATAATTTTAATACTATAATCTTAATAATAATATTTTTACCAATTATTTTTCCCTCCTTCACCAGGAAAATATTTGTTTTATATAAACTAATTTCATTGTATTTCTTGCTAGATTGAGTGCACTTATATATTTGCAGTAAAGCAACAGTGGACAATTAAGTTCTGAAGCAGAGCTGGCTTTAATATTATTGGGAGTATATGTGGGTCTACACAAGTACTTCTTGAAATTACCAGTATTTCATTTTCACTAAGAAAAAAGGAGGTGGCAAAAATTATGACTATTTAAACAATTCCATTTCTGTATGCTTCTTTGAGGGTCTCTTATTTGTCTACTTTAAATATTTTTTTATGTCGCACGGTACAAAAAGAAAACTAAAATAAAATAGAAGTATTTTAATGTTGTTTAAACAGAAGGCTTTTAAAGAAATAACAGCTTGTACTATTTCTTTTAAAAAGAAATTTGAAATCATCAGGTTTTGCACTGATTCTGCACACAGACAAGTTTTGAAATCATCGGATATGGCATTTCTACTCCTGGTGCTGGATTCATAATGAATTTCAGCTTGATTCTGCTTTTGTTGCTGCTGACCACACAGAGCTATGTTGACCTCAATCTAATCCCCTTTAGCAAATTATTTCACTGCAATATTTCTCCTTTTAGTCTGGTAAATTCAAGTTCCTTCTCATTACTGTTCAGTTATTCTCTTGGCTGAGCATTACATAGAAATTTAGAGCACAAGAATTTTTTAATTCTTTTTTTTCCTCTTTCCAGTCAGATGGCTGCCTTAAAGCAATCTGTTTTGATGAAAAACAGGGTTTCTTGTAAGATATGAGCTTTTCTTTTTTTCCACTCCCATAATTTTTGATGGCACCTGGGGTAGGGAGGCCTGTTGCCTGCAAGAAGGAATGTTATGTATGTGGTGCTTGGGAGAGAGGCAGCACACGGGAATGGAATGTGGAAAATTGTCTTGTCTTGCTTTTCCTTTTCCCATTTACTTTTGCCTGCTTGTGTCTACAGTCCTTTTTTCCCCTCGGTTGTTTGGTGGGGTTTCAGTTTTTTCTTTCTTTTTTTCCTTCTTTATGACTTTTTAGAGGAACTTTGAGGAAAGTTAGCTCAATTTATGCTAGTAATTATCCCAGAGGGGTAGGGACTAATTGCTGTAATTATTACTTGAGGTCATATGGGAAGATCTAAAGCCTGAGGCTGGCTATAAAGGAGCAGGTTAAAAATTACCTTTCTTGAATTTGAGAGGCAGTTGATAAATCCTGGTGTTGCAATGTTCTTATCTGCTAGGGGAGAATCTGATAGAACAGATGGAGCAAGTGGAACAGAAATGTGTTTCTATTTCTATTTACCTGATTTTTCATTTGGAAAATAGTTTAACAAGACATGGTTGCAATGCAGTTCTACTTTGTTTAGAGAAATCATTTTGAAGAGTGAGTAAGACTGCCTCATGAGAACACCAATATACAGAGGTAATGAAAGGACTAATTCCTACCATCACAATAACAAGGTGATTTGGCTCACTTAAACAAATTGTAAGGTCAGGATCAAATCCAGAAATAGGTAATAAAACTAATCTGAATGTCCAAAATAGGAATAAGTAGTTACTGAAGTGACATTTCCATCATTCATGTAAGATATTTGCTGGAGTTCAGCAGCCATGTCCATCACTAAATATTTGCTTTCATAAAGTTTTAATACATTTAGGTTCTTAAACCTTTTAAAAGTTATTGTAGGAGAAAAGTCTTTCTAGTTGTTGGCATAACATCCAGTACAAATGAAAACCTGCTTGGAGATTCTTGTGGCAATTTTGTCATTAATACAAATGCTCATAATCAATGCAGGTCTGAAATAAGTCCTTTGAGGAGGCCCCATTCATCTTTCAGGAATAAAACTTCAACTGGCTCTCAAACATATGGAAAAATAAAGACCAAAAAAAAGGAAAATAAAAAAAAGGAGGGAAAAAAGACCCATGGAAATAAAGCAGGTAAGAATTGTTTTAGTTATTTCTGTTTGGACATGATTTTTCTTTCTTGTCTGGACAAGGTCCAAAGATAGGTTTACACCAGTCTTGATTAATAGGTTAAAACACATCCTGGTTTTCATGCCAGAGCTTTCCCTTGTGTTAAGTGACGGAATGCATCCTGACCTGGCAATAGGTTGTGTATGTGAAATGGGAAGGAAAATTTGTCTTCCAATTTCTAATCCTTACTGTAAATCTTGTAAGCACATGTACTCAACAGGCCTTTCTTTTTTTTCTTTTTTTCTTTT
>VZRO01005655.1:1106022-1212757 GCA_013397915.1 Daphoenositta chrysoptera
ACTTAGCTGGTACTAGCAGGTACCAGTGAATGTAGCTTAGTTTGCTGTCACCTCATTCATTAATAGCTGACTGTAATGGTGGGCAGTGGGCATGAGATTCTAATGGGAAGGCAGATTGCCTGTCTTGTCAAGGTTTAGGAAGTGAGTGAGAACTTAGTCAAAAGTGTAACAGAAAAGCTGTTATGTAGGTTATGTATAAACACCAGGCTCTGTGAGGTGTTGATGTAGATTGTACTCAAGCCTTCACCTCACATGAAATGGTGCTCACACATTTAATAAGGAGACTTGACTAAAATGCCATAAACACACACTTCTGTAAGAAGTGTAAGAGGTTAAAGCAGCAGGAGACATTAGAAGCAGCCAATGGAAGACTATGGGGCTGTTTTCTAAAGGTTAGAAGAAATCAATCCTGAGTAATTCTATCTTCCCCATACACATGTAAAGGGTATTTTCATGTTTTGACATTTCAGTTGAAACAGGCAAAAAACCAAAATAACAACCAAACAAGACAACATCTGTCAGAAATGCAAGCGACAATTTCCTGTCAACAAAACATTCCCTGAATTTTCGTGCTTGGGGTCTTAGAGACTGGTGATGTTTGAAAATAGTCTCTCTCAGAGTTTGAGTTGTTTGTTTTCAAGGACTCATAGAAAACTAGGCAGAAAGGGACGCAGTAGAGAGTCATCTTATCAGTTCTCTTCCCTCTGTCCAAAACTAAGAGCTACTCTAGACCCATCAGCCCTGATAAAGACTTGCAAGAGCAGCTGCTACACTGAGGCAGGAGAATCCCAACCAGAACTTTGCAGCTCTCAGTAAAACCACCTGAGCCTCACCTGCTCTGGTAAAACACAAGCAGAACACATGCTCACTGCAGCCCACAAGAAGGCACAGAGCAGGAAGCATCCTGTGCCTTTGGAGCAGCCCTTGGGGCAGATTTTACTGGCTGTCCCCAGGCTTGTAAAGACAAAATGTCACCTTGACCCTTTGTGTAAGAAGCTGTGCACAGGACAAATTCGTAAGGTCCTTTACAAAGTAATTGTTTGATTTTAATGTTTTCTAGCACGTAACCACTAAATATTCCCATAAGTAGTATTGTGTTGGTTATGGATAATCTAGGATATTCTTGCTTAATAAGAATTTGTTCTCTTAAACTCCCATCGTGTGCATACATATACATGAACACAAATGTACACACACACAAGTTATTTCAAAAATTTCAGTTGAAATCTGCAGCAACTGAAAAGCGTTAAAAAGACCACTGGATGTATGTGCAACCCCTACTTAAAAGCAACCAGTTTAAAAGATCACACAGCCCTGCCAATCAACTGAGTTTTTATTTCTCTTTATTTTAACTTACTTGTTTTTCTTCCTGTTTTTTTATTCTGGAATTGGAGTCCTGTTACCTGCTTATTACAGATTACATTGTGCCATTTGGACATTGGAAATTATACTAGTGAAAATTTGGGCCTATCCAGGGAAGGCATCCAGTACAGTCCAGCTCTCCCTGTAATTACCATGTAATGTGGTAAGAAATTGTCTGATGTCCTGTCCTACCACTAGTACAAGTGAATTTTTGGAGTGGATAATCTCCTTCTTCTCTCACAGATGTTTTTGGTTCTTTTTCCAGTGCCAGGACATCAGCAGTGAATAGGTGGCATCACCTTGGGGGTGGGGACTTCCCTTAAATCTGTCCCTGTGTGGAGAAGAGAGGAGCATGCCTGTCCTTTGCTCACATAAAACACAGGTTTGCATGCCCATACTCCCAGGGAAGTTGATGACCTGTTAGCGAAAGGTAGCGGAATAAGACATCACAAAGACATCTGAAGTTTCATGGATCCAAAATGTTGTGTTTCTCTGAAATGGCAAGGAAACACAGAAGAACAGCAGATTCAGACAGCTCTGGGCTCTGTGATGTTTCTCCAGAAAGTATTTAGTTTTGTAGTCAGCTTTTTGGTAGGAGAAATCCCTGACTGAGCCAAACTCATCTTGGTGCATCTGATCTTTAATCTCATTAGCTCCAACCTTTCTCCAGCTGCCTCAAAGACTGAATTCAAAACTAAAAAGCATTAAGCCCTCAGCATCTTATTGTGTGCTATTACACAGAAGAGACTTAGAGGTGCACCCTTCAGCATTACACCCATACCAGTGGGAATACTCCCAATAGGCTTTAATACATTTTGAAGTGTTAATTGTCAAATTCATTAAATGAATAATTAATCAGGTTCTAGAGCTTTTAACAGAACAAGCCCATATAGTCCAACAGCATACCAAAATGCAAAATATTCAGACACAAGTGGTCTCCTTTCCAGATTTTGGTCAGATTTTACTGTTAATGTAGGTAGAACAGCCTTGTAGAAGGAGTTGTGCAATTCTGCCTTCAAACTCCTATATGGCCTTGGAAACAATTTTGCCTGTTTCCCATCTTCAGCTGGTGTCTGTCCCATTTGTACAGACAACAAGCTCTTTAAAGCACAAGTACTCTTAGAGTGACTTGAAGAAGGTATTCTCTGTCTTCCATAGGTAGCTACTGATCCCGAAAAGGTGGAGGATGGACAGCCAAGCCCATGATTTAATGTTAGATGATCTTTGGGTTTATGATTTCTTGCCGCATTACAGTTGGATAACAGAAAAGTGTATGACCTGCCAAACCTACTGGAGATGTGCTCTCAGCAACAAAAAACTTTTCTCATATGGGTTACAGAGATACCAACAGGAATTTATTAGCACATAATTCCACCCATCAGAAAAATATGTTGTGATTGCCAGCATAGTGTGACCTGCCACACAAAAAATGCTGGTTGGACAGAAGGTCAGGGTGCACAGTAGCCTCAAAGTTAGTAAATTTCCAGAGAAAATTAAATTGTGTAAGGTTTAGATGAAAAGCCCATAAACACAAAACAGGACTAATACATTCCAGCTGGTCCGAGAATGCAGGCTGAATGCACACAGTAACAGGATAATTTTATTTTGAGATATGTTTCACTCCAGCCTTTACCACAGATTTATGTGGTCTTGGCATATATGCTCCTAACTGTACTTTTAACTTCAAAAGTGGATAATGATCAATTATAGGATCCCATACTGCTGTGAGGAGACAGGGACAAAAGGTTGGGGGCAATGTACTGAGCAGTTCTGGCTTCAGCAGTCGGCACCAGTGGCAGTCATGAGCTCTGTGCTCTGCCTCTGTGGACTGAACCCGTGACATAGAAAAGAGGAGAGAAAAAGTCCACAAGCTCATGGATCTTTATTAACATGGAGCTTATGTAAATTGCACATTAAATAGGTTACAATACTTCCACTTGGCAAGAAGAGGGACAACCATCTGGACTGATGTGATTAGCAGTGTTCATTCTAATATTCTTTGACTAAAAAACACATAGATTTGTGGAAACTGATATACAGGAGAAAAATGGAGGATTTCTTTAAGCTATATTAATAGTGGAAGTTGTGCTGTGTAATTCCAATTCATTTGGGTAATGAGGTGTACTAATTTTTAGACTCAGTCCAGTTTAGACACACAGCATGCATATGCCCTGTAATAGGAGTGTTTATTAATTATATTTAATTGTCATCGTTTTTCCTAATGATAACTGTGTTCACCCCTGTTCATTTTGTTTCTGAAATGGCGATTATTGAGAATGGGGAACATGGATGAATAGGCAGCTGAAACTAAGGAACCATGGGTGTCTGCATGAGAAAAATCGGCCCTCAGCAAGCCAGCCATCAGCACAGTCATTGGGGGCCATCATGCTCCAGTGGCTGGGAAAGGAAAGTTTGTCCAAACCCATTGCTGCTCCCCAGTGCCAAGCAGCCTGGTCGTAAAGACAAGACGAGTGCCTTTCATATATGGATGTCTGCACCATGAGCACAGGCTTAATTAGAATTTTCCAATTAGCTGATTGCACATTTTTATGGGGTTAAGTAGGAGCAACCTCCACAGCACTTATAGCAGGGGCATTAGGGCTTCTAGGCCTTAAAAATGCCACCAGCAGGTGGAGAACAAGCAACATGAATCATGCACACAAGCACACATGCACTCAGTCTTGGGACATTGCTGTAACATGCAGAATTGCATTTTGTCACCAGGATACCAGTTCCCAAGTCCTTTCCAGCTGCACCTTTACATGTAGTTGAAAACTGAGCTTCTGGCATAGCTCCAGAAACAAGAACAACCACCATGGCTCTTCTTGAAGTTGTAGCTTGTGTGTTTGGAAGAGCTGCATTAGAGCCATGATGTAGCCTCCACACAAGCTAATGCCCATCTGCACTGGTTGTATATTTAAATGCTCTGCAGCTTCTCTGAAGGTGCATCATGTATGTTATGCTCAAGGTAGTATTTCCATGTTCAAGAAAACAGGACAGTATTGGCAATATTCATGACATTCTGACAAGCACAAGGACCTTGAATTCTGTGTGTATCAGGAGAGAGCTGATGAATGCTCCACACATCTAATACATCTCTGGTCTGCACATTCACTTGCATTTTCTTTTATAATGTGATACACTGAGAAATACTTCCCAATTTAATGGGATAAAACTGCAGTAGAGGGCACATGTGAAGGTTCTTTGTTGCAGTCCTCTCTTCCTAAGTGCTGGACTTCAAAAATTCAATCCATACATGAATACAATGATGAACAATTTAATTGTACATCAACCTATGGGAGAAAACTTTTATGAAATCCAGCTTGTTCTGTAGCAAACATTTTCCTGTCAGAATAACTGATATAGGCCACATCAAGGCCTCTCCATTTCTGAGCCCACACAAAGTCCCTACGTGTTGTTTTCTTTTCTTCTTTTTTTTCAACCATGTGTTTCTGGGAGATTAAGCTCATTAAAAAGGAGCTCTGTAGACTACTTTCATTTTGTGTGAGGCTGGTTATTCTTTTCCTCCATCCTGTGGCAAAATGCAATATCTATGACTATCGTGGACTTCATATTTCTATGTTGCAACTCATTCCCATTTTGCTTTCTGAGTGTCTTCCATGACAGTAGAGACAGCACTGCATCCCATGGTGCTGCAGCTTTTTCTTTGTAGGGTCTTCTTCCTGTGAAAAATTCTTGGACCTTCCAGGAATTTATGTAAATACAAAATATGTCATATCTAAAGACTAAGAACTAGAACATGTCAGGTAGATAGACAAATAGTTTTTAGTGAAAAGACATCTTTTACTGCAAGGATTTCAGAAGGGTTTTTAAAGACACATGCCCTTCTGACACAGTGTGACACAATGTCTGTCCCTCAGCATGTTTGGGAGACCCACCAGCCAGGATGAAGGACCACTTGTGCCAACATTGCATAATTCTATCTCCCTCTCTGGATCAATGCTTGAACCTCTCTTGCCAACCTTAACTAGACACACAGCATTTTTCAACTGTTCCACAAACACTTCAAATCAGAATTATGATCGGTTGGAGGGGAATGAGCAATTTCACTTTGGCAATTGAAATGTACTCCCATCTTTGTTCCTCAGTCAGCAGCATCCTGTTAACTAGTGGTTATGATGACTTGTTTCACATTCCAGTTGGGACGTCTAGTCCTTTTGTTACAGCCTTTTGCTGGAGTCTGAGGCAACACGCCTTATCACATGCAATTGGGAAGCTGTCACATATATCACCCAACAAAAGCGTGGTGCCCTGGGAGAGCTCCAGAAACACTGTACACCCATGCTACCACCAGCCTGCAGCACACTCCTAAAAGAGCAGCTCCACTTTTCAGGAAGTAACACATTACAGAATGATTCTTCCATTAAGATTTATGCTTAAAATAGAGGAGCCACAACCTCATGCATCAGCAGAGTTTTCATCAGCTGATTAAGCATGACAGATGAAACAGGCTCCTGACCTTTCTGAGGCTGAGGGGGAAAAAAGAAAAAAAAAAAAAAAAAAGAGAAATGGCCTCTCTTTCACCTCCATATTCAATTGGGCACTTCCTCAAACAAATAAAAAGACACTCTTGCAGATGAACAAGAGGCCATGCAGTTAACCATGGGCCCCTGAATTTGTTCAATCAAGAAGGAACATGATACTTTGTGATTTGTCTGTTCATTGCTCCTGGGGTGGGCCATTGCTCCTAAGTGAAGAATAATAGCTGTCAATTACATTCAGATCACAGTATGGGCCCTGGCATTCTTAGGCAACCTGTTATTAAATTGTTAACTTTCTGATGTCTACCTTATTACTTTAAACACACATACCAGACTGACTTTAAATATACACACTGAAGCCAGCAGTAAATCTTTCCTAACACTAAGCTTAGGATGTATGCACAGTCTTTAACTTTTAATTATTTTTTTAACTTTGTGAAGAATTCTGCATGTGTAAGTTTCTTTCAGTGAAGTCATACCGTGTACCCTACAAAATTATTTTGTCGTAGAAGTCTCAGCAGGGCTCTTTTAGAGAACAGGAACTAGTATTTGGGCACAAGGAATTGTTCACCAGATTGTTTTTAGGCAGGAGCACCTTCTCTGGTGGAAAGTACGTACCAAATTCTCTGATCACCATGAAGGAGATGTAAACCCTCAGAAAGAGAAAAACATCTCACAGAAAATTTTAACAGAAGGCAGAAACTTTGATTCAAACTTTGAAGTCCTAGGGAGCTGGCATAAAATGAAGCAGGAAAGCAACATGTTCATGCTGGCTCATGAACTACCTTTCACTAATTCCCAAATCAATGGTTTTTTTTCAGTCACAATGTGCTTTTCAGAACAGGGATTTGAACAAAAATCCCTTACCTCATGCCTCATTTTTTTTCCCTTCTGTTCTCCACCAAAAAAAGTAATAAGCTCCCTGATCATCCCAAAGGAGAGTGAAAATACAGAAATGTGTCTGCAGAGTTTTATTAGAACAGAATAGCAGCTCTATATTCAATTTTAGGCAGATGGCAATCTGGAATTGTTCATCTATGTGAAGGTTCTGAGACAGCTGGATTAGGAGTGGGGTTACTTTGAGCTTTTCTGGAGGCACTGAAAAAGTTACCAGCAGAGTAGAGTACTTGCAAGTGCCAATATCTGTTATATTGATTGAACATAGGGAGAAGAGCATGCAGTTAGGTTTGCAATTTCATTAAGGGATCCTGTGGTCCCCCTCTCAGGACAACTCAGCCCTCCCTCTAGTTCCCCTTGCTCTAGAGAACCAGTGTCATCTACTATTTATCTAGTGGGAAAGTAAGCACTTGGCCAGCCAAGTAAACACAATACATCTACACTTTGCCAGCCAATGTCAAGATCTATTAAAAAATACAATAATTCAGATAAATATTTTCAGATGGTTTTTATGCATGCTGGTTTATTCTATTAAGTAGAGTTTAATCAGGCTGACTGTTTCATTTTTAAATGCAATAAATTAATCCTGAAAAGTCAAAAAGTACACATAACTGTTGCCAGGTCTGCAACTGACAAATAGAAATGGGAATTTTTCTTCTGCAGAACATTTATCTTCCTGTTAAGGATGCAAATTAAAAAAACTGCTTTTTATGGGAATGGAAATGGCATAATTTTAAAAATTCAAAACACACTACAAAAACACTACTTTACTGCAATTTTTAACTTCCGTTTGTTGAACTGAATGATCATGTTACATTTTTGCTCCATTTAAGAATTGGCATTACCTGTATTACTTACTGCAGTATCCTGATTCTTCCTGTTCTATTTCTACAATGAATCTCTAGATTCCAAGATATCCGAAACACAACTTTGAGCAGGTAACTTGGCAGGTCAATTGAACATAAACAAAAGTAAAACCTGTCCAGACTTAAATGTTACAGTTCCAATTCAGATCACTTAATCCCAAAATGTTATGTTAGTTTTCCCTGATAAGTATCCCAAAATCTTTGCAAAGTCTGAATTTCCCCAAAAGATTTGTCTGTGCTGTATGTAAATCTGAAGCCAAGGAGAGATCCAAGAAGAAAGTGAAGTGACCGAGATAGCATTTTACCAACCTCTCAGCCACCTTATTTACAGAAAAAATAGACTCAGTGGTTATTTTTGAGACTCATATTGTGCAGCAATTCACCCAAGGATGCTTTCTTTTTTTCCCAGTGACCAGAATTTTTGAGTGTATGAGGCTTTAGGGTACTCTCACCAAAGCCTGTTGTTTGCAGGGGTCTCAAGCATTGACTGATGATTTTACTGTCCAGGAAGGAGAGAGGTCAGAGTCACAGTTGGAGGTTTAGCCTGTGACAATGTTTTTGTGACAGTGTGGGAACTGCCTGACTAGAAAAAATGGGACATTGTGTCTGTGTCTATTCTCAACTTAGAAGTTGTCTTGTAAGGCTGTTTCAGTTGTTTGTAAAATAAGACATTAAATGATTCTATTGCAAAAAACGTGCATCATCAGATGCAAATTGGATTAATGAAGACACTTCTGGTTCAGAAACATTCTCCACAATGTAACTTTGTTCCTCCTCATTGCTGTGGCCAAAAGATGACCTTGCTCCAAATTTTCTTTAGGGAGACACAAAAGAATAGCTGCTCATGTCTAGGCTGCTTAGGCCCTCATGTTAAATGTTTTTACTTCTTTGAGCAAGTAACAGTCCGTAGTCACTAAGCAATCTCATAAAAACTGATGGTGTTTAAAACAGAGCTCCCCACACTGAAAGAAATATCTCCTACTGTCTTGCCATCAGAGAGAGAGCTCATCCATTCCTGCTGGAACTTTTCTTGCCTGATCTTCAGTGTTAGAAATGAGAGGAATAAAGAACTTGTCATGACAGAACACAGATTCCTCCTTGCTTGCACCAGTTCACATCTGCACCATCACGAAAAATCACATCCATGCACAATCTGTTCTGAGCTGCATTTCAGTAGGAATGAAACAACCTTTCCCTCTCCTCTTCCCCTCATATGAAGCACAAAAAAGAGCTGAGCACACATTCCATATCCTGGGTACCTTTTCATGGAAGATGGTTTTTCTTGTTGTGCTTTACAGCTCGAGTATCTCATGCATTGTCAACCTGAAAGGATGTTTAAGTGCTGGATGTTTAGGCTCCACAACCCAGAAGATTTGTTTTGTTCCCTGTTCAACTGCAGTCTTCCTATGCAACATTAGACAAGTCATGGAGGCTTTCTTAGTTCTAGTTTACTGTCTCTGAAAGGAGATAACTGTATTTGCTCCCCTCAGAGAATTTAAAGTTTGTGAGGCACTCAGGTATTACAGCAACAGAGTGCACACCAACCCCAGCCCATGCATTTAGGGGTGTCCCATTTTGGCTAGGTTGACCAGAGAGTCTGGCCCTCCACCAACACAATCAGAACAGGAGAAAAAAAAGCTGGATAATGCATTAGGTTCTGCAGTGGTTCTGGAAATCACAAACAGCTACTTCGCATGTGCCTATTCCAAAAAACAATCAGTAACCTATTTTAATGTTAGTCAACAAAAGTTTTCTGGTCAGTAAATGTTTGCATTCATGATTATTTCTTCTAGGAAGCCACAGATGTTATTCAGAATTAATCTGAAAGAAGCAGCTTTTATCCCTTTAGAATTCTCTGTTTAACATATACTCTGTACAGGGGAGAAAAAAAACCAAAACAATTATTATATAATATATATTATATTGCCTATCATGTACAAAAGCAGGGAAGTTTGAATGCAAGCAAGAAGAACTGTTATCAGCTAATGACTGTAACTATTTGCTGTTCATCACTCTTCTTCCTCTCACAGAAGTTTCAGGATTATGATGAGAGAGTTAAAACAGCTCCAGAAACTTTAACGATCTGCCACATACTGTAAGTGTGAACAGTCAAAATGATCAATGTTTGAATATGCCATGTGATGGTAATTGACATAACAAGGAAAGCTTTTACCCATACTGAATAATTAGGAATAATCAATATATTGGCAGGATTGATTCACTGCTGATCCACAAACAAGGAAAAAGCCATATTCCTCAAATCATTTATTTACCATGACTAGTTCTGTCATATCAAACAGCAGTGCTGCAATAGCACTTTATAAATGAGCATTGATTTCCGTCAAGCATTTAGTGAAAGTTTACAGCACAGTTAGGCTGTTGACATGTGTTACTTCAGAAACAAAGCCAAATGCCTATTTTTCAGACTGGAGTCAAAAATCCCATCTTCCAGCTGGAACACTGGAAGTAGGTATAGAAGCAACATGTCAAAGAGCAGCAGTTCTTAAGGCAGTAGGAGAGACAGGTGTGACCAGACAGCCTGTATGCCTGTCTCTAAAGTTGGACTTTCTTGAGGTATTACAAGTTCAGAGAAGATGAATAGCAGATTTCACTAAATTGCATGTTAAAATATATAGTTGCCCATAGAACATATTAATTATAAAACACAAGCCCATCTATGTCTTCCCTACTTGCAGAGGTTCTGTTTTTACTCCTTGCTGACCATTTTGACATTTCTCTCAGGTTTCTCCAGACTGAACATCACATGTAATCTCACAAGCAGTGTTTGGAGTCATCTAGGTAAATTATCTTTTTATATGTTTTTCATGGATACCTCACTGATTAAAAAATTTCTTGTAAAAGTAGTCCCTTTCCCCTCTTCCTTTGCACTGATGTATTCAGCATAATCCATTTCCTAATCACTGTTGTCATTTATCTCTTCGTTTTACCTTGTCACCTACTTAATTCCACTAGAGGCATTTCTAACATCTCTGTCTAATAATCTCTGCTAACAATGCAGAACACTATTAGCATAATAAGCATTTCCCATCTGCACAAATGAGACTCCTTCTCATCAGTCTGAAAACTAACTACTGTACATAAAAATAGCCAGGAATCATTAGAATTAAAGAGAGAACAAACACATTCCCCTGCAAACAAGCCTATTCTCTTTCTGCTCCTGGTGGTACCCACTTCAGCTGTCTGTAATAGCAAAGTCTACAGGTCCAGGATTGAGCACAAGGTCCCCAGCACCTGTCCAATTTAAGGTTAGTATGATCCCTAACACTGCTTTGAGCTAGGAAAAACTGCCAATGATGCCCAAAAGCATTTTAGGGGTTTAGCACAAACCATGGGCTCATCTAGTGAGCAGTGTGAAGATCCACATGGTTCCACAGGTGAGCACAGTTTTCCTGTCTAGACCATTGTCATGGTTAAGGAATGGTAGTCCCCAGTTCATTGCCCCCACTGCTCCCCCTCTCCCCTCCAACTGCAGGCACAAAAGGCAAAATCATGGGTTGAGATAAGAACAGTTTACTTGAAACAGAAATGAGATAAGAAAGTGAACAGTAACAGCAACAATATTAATAATAAAATGTATAAGAAAATAAATTTTTCACATGGACAAACATCCCCTATAATAGAAAAAGAAAATACCAGATGTCTCCCTCCACCATGTTTTCTCATCCAGAAGGAAGCCCTTTGGCTCCTGGCCATGACCCCTCCCAGTTGCTGCAAAAAAATTAACCCTCTCCTGGCTGGAACCAGGACAACAATATATATGTCTACTCCACACCTGTGAGTATGACTCAAACCTTAAGGAGATGAAGGGAGTCTCGCCACGGAATGCAGTTGGACTGTGGACCTAGCCTCCCCTCTGCCTGGATGCCTGCAAAGATGCACCATGTTTGAATAAAATGAGGTGGCCCATTTATGTTCTTGTTTCCATCAAAAGCAGAGGCATAGATGTTTAGACCATTATATAGACCATTATGGACCATTATATCTGTGTCCAACAAGGCAAATTAATTACTTTCTCAAAGCAGCAGAGTCAGGTGACACCCAACAGACATCACTAGTCACATCTTGTCCCATACTGACCTGGATCTCTAGTGTGGCAAAATCCTTGATCTCCATGGAAATCTCAGGAGAGAACTTGTTTACAAAAGGCTTTGCCTATGCTGGTAAACTAGATCTGGATAATGTAGACAAACCCTGATCTGTTCTTTTCTTCTATTTTTGTCCACTCTCTGGCAAAGACCAGGTACAGCTGAGGACAGAGTCTATGCAAGGGTCTATTTATTGGCAGTCAGGGTGAGGCCACCCTGCCATGGGACAGACACTTCAGCCATAAGGTTTCCCTGCCAGTCAGCAACAGAAATAAAGAGGCCTTGGCCTGTTTTATTTGCTGGTATTGATGTAGCTAAAAGCCTGCAAGGGTCTGGGCACATCGAATTTGTGGCTGAGGCATATTCCTGGTGCTTCTGGTGCCCAGGGTACAGGTAACAGAGACAAACTTTGGTCTGCCAGCCCTTTGGCTTTCTCTTCCCCAGAACATGATGTCATTCAGCTCTGGAGACACTGGAATTCATCTCATAAGAAATGTCACTGCATAGTATTTGCAGATTATTAAGGCACTAGAAACCATGATTGTTGATGAACTGGAGCTTTGTGTCATATGCCACATATTTTCAGACGAAAAGAACTAATTTTTGCTAGTGCGACTCTTCAAATAGTAGGTGGAAAACACAAGGATTTAAATCAGGACGTGGATAATGCTAAGCAGCTTTCATCTACTTTAATTAAAGATAATGTTTGTCTTAATCATAAAATTAAATTTATGGAAATCAATTTAAAAGTGTGGGTTTTTTAACAATTAGAGAAAAATAATTTCATTTTATATATTGAGAACATTTCCAGGCGATACAACCTAAAAGAAAGTTTCATCATTACTATGTTCTGACACATATCTCAGGCTGGAAACACCTGATTAATCTTGTTCCTAACAAGAAAAGCCCAAACCCTTTAATTAACAAGAATCCATCTACTAGCTATTAGTATCAATAATAGCCATTTCATAGGTCTTTTGTCATCAAATTTAAAGGGAAAACCTGAAATTTTTCCACATCCATTTATCTTCAACATATGCCAGAAAATATTATTTCCTTAAAATATAAAATAAAGATTACCAGACAGGTTGTTTAAATTGTACTTCAGATCCCATGTCCTCATCAGTTTTCATAAAGTGCTTCTTAATTTAAATGTACCTGATTTCTAAGATACTGATGAAAATGTTTTGGTTTCTACAGGAACAGGATGGAGACATATTTCCAGCTTTTAGACACATTGTTCTTATAGTGTGTCTGTGTTGTATTGCACTTGTACATGGACACACTGAGAATATATCTGTTAGTCTTATTTATGACAGTAGTGAGAATACATGTTATGATAAATATTGTGTGTCTGTTTATGCATGTTTGTGTTGAATTCAGACATTATTTTCTTTTTCACTTCTTTTGCTTTTCAAGTGATGAGTTATTTGGATGCTGGGTTAAAGCCCCTCTTGACTGGTTTCAAGAGACAACTGCTTGGGCGAATGAAGTCAACAAGATATTTTCAAATACTTGAAAGCATTTATAAAAAAACATTCAAAATGGTTTTTTTTTAGTGTCACCCTGATAGAGATGATGAAATAATAATAATAGTCTAAGACTCAGTGGTATAATTCTTCTAGAAATATTCCTGTTAAATAGCTACCAATACTGAACATTGTTTCCACTTTTTTCCCATTTAATTTTCTTACATACATGTATCTAAATCTTACAGCTATACACAATATTTGCATATATGTATGCATGTATAATTTTAGTTCATCTATTACCACATCGTATGACATGGATTTAACTTCTCATGGGGTTTTACTTTAGAAAATCACCAGTCCCAGGATTCTGAATAGCTTGATACATACAACAAATAAATGTCTAAGAACTTCCAAAAAAAGACCTATAAACTAGGTGACGTGACAAATTCTCTGGATAAAGGTAGGGTTTAGCATGTTGAATAGTATTATATATTGCAACATTATCATCTTCTGCTAATGTTTGTTTACATATCAGGGATTTTGGGTTTTTTAGTTACAAGTGCTTTAAAGGGGAGAATATTTTTATGGCTTTGCACAGTAGACCTCCCCCCCCTCATTTACAATCTCTGAGATGGAATGTGGAGATACTGACTTCAGTGATATTTGGATCAGGCTCTCAGACTGCAATTGGGCATGCTGAAATCTCTGCTAAAAAAGTTCCTTAAGGTTAATGATACACTTCAGGGCACACCTAAATATGGCTTATAGGGCTTTTAGGAAGGGAGAAGTTTGGATAAGAGAGCTTCTAAGACACATGCCTTTTTTGTTCCTGAACAATGTGAACATTTAATTTTTCCTACACATCTCCTCCTCTTCTACTGCCTGTCAGATAAAAAAAGGCTCACAGATGGTTTTGTGGGGGAGATAAAAGACCCTCTTTTAACCTCTACCCCACCCCCCAAATAACTGCATATCCAATGTGAATTTATCAGAAGCCTTATGTGAGTTTCAAAACTTTTGCCAAGTCCACATTTTCTGTTTTACCAAAAATCTAATTTCAGATTTCATTCTTTTAATTAACAGATCACAGATACTACTTTAATTAATTATGCTCTAAAAAATTAAATCAGCTAGATGTGGGTGCTTGCTTTTCTGCTGAGCTCAGTTGGAATAACACTATAGCACAAATGTTCACTGATGGAGAGGACCTGTCCATTCTTATGATGAATAGGATCATTCTTAGAGCATTGTGTTGGGTTTAGTTGACCAGATCTCTTCTAGGCTTACACAAGGGCAAGAAAATTTCCCAAAGGAATTCCACAGCTAAGTGCCTAATCAAGCCGTACTTAATTCAAACAATTTTAAATTCTAAATTTTAACACTTGTTTCAATTAAAAGTTGAAACTGGTTTCAGGCTGCCCCACAAACACATTTCCCATCTAATGTGTGTACATTTTCCTTCAAGCAAAAAATACAGGTTCAAAAACAAATAATGTCAGGTTCAAAATTCTGAAGGTGTCTGCCCAAATTTCAGCAATGTACAGTGTTACAGTGTTGCAATACATAAGGAACAGAGAAGTCATTCTAACCTCAGGATTTTTATCCGTGCATTTTTCTTGTATTACCACAGAACCAGGCTGATATGTTTAATTAAATACATGGCCAAAAAGTGCCTTTTTCATGACCTGATGTAAACACTAACATTTAGTCTCATTCATTTATCTCACTCCCAACTGTGTATCTTAGAGTAAGGCTCAGAAATCAGAGACAAAGGGTATCCCAAACTAAGGAAGGATGTCAACAGTTTAAATAATTCTTGGCCCACAGCAAATTAATGGAAAACCACATAAGAACTTCAATTCATACAGAAGTTCTGGAGTTGAGAACAATGAAAGAACTGTAGCACAATAAAGGCAATTTAGGTTGTAAGGGACCTCCTGAGGTGATTTAGTCTAACCTATGGCTCACAGCAGGGCCAGCCAGACCAAACTGACCAGGGTCTTGTCTAGTCCAGTTTTGAAACTCCATGAAAAATAATCTGAAAGCCTTCCCATGGAAAGTGGGCTTTCTAGCACCATATGGCTATTCACAGAACTACAGTGGAAGAATCTAGGACACTGATAATATCATAGATCTCACATTCTCCTTCCTATGTGGCCCATTGCAGTCTTTTATGTCATTTTATATTTAACCTCGAGGTTACCAGTTCTGTAGCATGCTGAGTGCACCAAAGAGGTGTTTTATGAAGTCATTTGGACTATACATGTAATGACTGCGCTTATGACAACTGGACCTGAGGACTTAGATGGCCTCCTGCAGGTGTCTCTTCCTAGCTGAATCTGCAGATATCAACTGCACAAGTAAACCATGGCTTGCATGAATGACAGCTTGTTTTTCATAATCTGTAACAGCATATTTTTGCATGTGAAATTACCTGCTTGTGACAGCATAGGCATGTTTTGCATACTTATCTTATGAGAGTTCCCTTTGAAAGATGGTCTTTGGATAACCTTTATAGTCCTCCTGGAAATTCATATAAATTATTTCTGTTCCAAGGGTAAATATATGCAAATAAAATAAAGAGGTCCCACCCTTCCTACAAAATTTCAGCTTCACACAAGTCAATCCAAAAATGCATTTTGTCTTTCTGCTTATTAGAGAATCCACATCAAAAAAAATGAAGGCAATGGTACACACCTTCTGTTCCTGTCAGCTCATTCTCTATGTAGGCATGCAAGAGACAATCCTTCACCAGCTTTAAGAGTTGAGAGGATTAGGCCACACCTAATTTACAGATTTGTTTCCATCCAGAGTTCCATTCTCTACTATAAATTATTTAGACTGCCAAGGAATTGAGAAACTGTAAAAGAGGAATGTGCAAGAAATCAGGGAAGATAACTTAAGGGGATGTTACAGGGTAAGCATAATGTTTACCAAGGCCTGGGCTGCTTAACCTGGTCTCCAGGCCCCAATTTCAACATGACTTTTCAAGTATAGCTGAAAGTTTTGATTTAGTAGATAGTAAATAGGAATGTATGGGATACAGGTGATGGAAGAACTCAGTAGGAAGAGGAAAGCAGTAAAAGAAAATATATTCTTATGTTCCTCTGCCCCACACTGAGCTACTTCATAGTTTCTGAATTTTGTATAAAATATAAACCCAGGTTTTCAAATAAATCTTTCAGAGTCTACCTGCCAAGTGAATAAGGGAAACGTGGCACGGCCAGGAATGTCCATAAAGACTATTGCATTGCAGCCATTCTCTGTCTGACAAGGGGCATAGTCCTGCAGCAATACACAAAAATGTTGGGTTTGATTCCTTCATGAACAAGTAAGTGGCCAGGAACAAGTCACCCAGGCCCTCCACTCCCCAGTTCTGCACCTGCAAGATAATAATACCTTACTGAGAATTCTAAAGAAAAAAGAAAGGTTGATTACAATGAAAGTTCTCTTTTACATTTTCTGCAGGGAAAAAAACCAAGGTATGGTAGACAAATGTCCTTGACCCCAAGTAAAAGTTGAAAGAACAGGAAAACCCTTTTTTCATGAAAGACTAAAACTGTGAATAACATTTCTCTCCATCTTTTACCATCGCACTGAACATACCTTTCATACTCTTAACAACTTTGTGGTGACAGGCAAACCTTACCTTTCTCTCTCCAGGGAGTGACTTCCCAGCACCATTTCCTCAGCGACCTGCACAGTGGGCCCTGTTATTTGTCACCCCCTTCAGTAGAAGAGAAAGAGAAAATTAAGTACAAGGGTAAGATTTCAATAAACCTTTGCTTTGATGTCCAAGAAATTCCCTAGCACATCTCAGCTGCAGGAAAGAGCTTTCTACATTCTGGGATATAGAAAATTAAAGAAAAAGGAGGTACTCTCTTTGCAGAAATAGTAACCTGCATTTGCACAGGGAGATGAAATGTGAATCCCACTGACTCTGTGACACAGTGCAGATTACTGAGATTTCCAGAAACCTCCTACTCTTTTTCCATGGTGTAGGATCCAACATTATTATGCTGACTGAACTGTTTATGAGCATCCTGCTAATGGCTGTACTACAGAAGTTTTGACTGCCTCCTTCATGGCCCAATCCAACACCCACTAAAGTAAATGAAATAAATCTCTTTAGACAGGAATGCTAACAGCACTGGAGGTACCAAGAATACAGAGTGAAGCTGGCTCCCACCTCTCCATAACACTTCCATTTCAACACTGTGCTAAACTGAGCATGCTTTGCCATGTCTATAATTCCAGGTACTCAGGGCAGTTCCGTTTCTATAATTCAAGCTGTGATCACGATATACCTCCTCAGGAAAAATGAGATCAACCTTAATTCCATAGTCAACATAGGAAATATTTCATATAGCACAATCATATTCAAAACATGATTGTGCTCTTCCACAGCTCCTTCACTGCAGTTTTAAGCTCAGATGAATGTGTGATTACAAGAAAGCAGCAGGGAAATCCTGCACTAATATTTTGATTCTGAAGATTTATAAGGAAAGCTGTGGGAGAAAACTCTGTAGTTTGGAAGGAAAGTGCTGCTTAATAGGAAAATATATCAGCAAAATCAAGTTCTATATTGCTGCAAGTTTTCCTAATTATATGAATGTTCAGAAAGATATTTAGCTTGCTCTCCTTGTTATTACAGGTTAGGCTAGTCTTTTGATTGATAATCTCCAAACCATCTGCTCCTCCTTGTTTTCGGATCCCAAGTATTATTAAAGTATGAAAGTAAGGTGAATTATGAAAATATCTAGAGACTTAAAGTTAATCAGTATTCTTTAATGAGGCCTGAAATACTTTTCTTCAATTGTTTCAAAAATTAACAAGAAGCCTCTAAAAGAAGCTATTTGATCTCTATTTCTAAAAAGTAAGAAAATGAAGGGATCTAAAAAGACCTTATTTACTCCATGGTCTTTCCTCAAGGATTTTGGGAGATTATTAGTCTAAGAGCAGAAATGCCAGTATACTTTTCAGAAATGTTTTTTCTCTGACAGAGAGTTGTGGTACCTTTTATTGATACATCTGCTGTCTTAAAGTATTGTCCGCTATATAAAACATCCATAATTTATTCTGTAACACCATGATATTTTCTGAAGTAATTATGTAATGTGAATTGTCTTATTCTGGACCCCCAGTAAAATGGAGACATGACATGTGCTAATCCAGTGAAGGACAATGAATTGATGAAGCGACTGGACCACCTGACTGAGTTTGTTCATCCTAGAGAAGAAAAGCCTCATGGGAGTCTTATCAATATGTATAAATACATTATGTGTGGGGATTAAAGAGAAAAGAAACAAAGAATTCTCATTGGTAGGCAGTAAAAAGTCAAAAGGGAATCAGCACAAACTCAAGGGCAAGAAATTCCATTTAAACTTAAGAAAAAAAAATTCTCTATCTACAGTGGTGCTTTCCAAACACTGGAACAGGTTGACTAGTGGGACTGTGCTATCTCCTTCCTCAGAGATTCAGGCATTATCCTCAACATTCTTCAGAGATCACTTCCAAACTCCTGTGATTTCATGGAAATATGGAGTCCGTAGATTGAAGAGTCCAAAGATATTTCTACTTGTATTAGATAAGAATTTTTAGTTTGTCTTTCTTGTCCTCTTTCAAATTGCCTGTTTCCTGAACCTTGCAGGAATATAATGTTCTTGAAACCTCTGTTTCTCAGTCAACTATGATTTAAAAGTAGTAATAAGTTCAAATGTTAATGTATGTTATACAGTCAAAACACATTAATAAGCAGAGGGTAATGAACCACAGGTGCTCTGACTGCCATCTCCTTAAATCTACACTCCAGACCAATGGAGTGTATAAGATTTTCCCAGAAAGAACTGCAAAGGTAAAAAACCACTCTTACTAATTCAAGCTGACACAACATAAAACAGTTCTCCCTGTAATCTGCAGCAGCAATTGTGCAAGACAAGCAACACTAAACATGCTTTAGCTGTAAGTAGTTGTGTTTCATGGCACTACAGATAACTTGAGGAAATCCTCCACATTGATTTAATCACGCTAATAAAGAATCTGGGCAATGCTGACATAAACACAAACCTTGTTCCAGGCTAAGGTTTACTTAGAGTTATTGAAGATAGAGCTTTCACTGATTACTGATTTTTAGGAAAAGCAAAAATATCTGTGTCAATGACTAATATTCATTCTTCTTCTGCTCAGTAAGAATACAAATTAGCTGACCTACAAGGCAGGAGAGATATGCATGCTTAACCAGAATTTTGCCTGTAAAGGTATTAGATGAAAGATGTACCATATTAAAACAATCACATGCTGCAGATCTTCCAAGTTATGCTCTTTGTTAGTTCACAATTAATACTGGGATCATCTGCTTCCTGACAGTCTCTGGCAGTTTGTTAGGAATTTTTGGTGTTAACATATATTTTAAAGGTTGAAAAGTCATGTGATATATGCCCATTTGATAGATGTGTGGATATATGTTTAGAAAAAGGAGTGAAAAATCATAACAAAGTGAGAACCCAGAACAAAGAAAATGGCATATTTTGCTGTGTTCTATATTTTTTGCATCTTCATTTATTCCTACTTGTTTTTGATTTACCTCATTCATCGTTTGCCAGAAAGAAATCATATCACTAGCTGTGCGCTTATAAAGACTTAGAAAATACAAAGATTTTCACTCCAGACAGACAAATCACAGGAAGTTATTCAGAGGGAATTGTTATCTAAGTATAAAGATATGTCTAAAACATAACCAGCCAGTACACATAGACGTTATATTTAATTTAAAAAGCATTTATATTCTTAAATATCTTAACACAATTTATGTAGGTTGCTTGATTATTCTACTTATATTGCATTTCAATCTGTTTCTTTAAACCTGGACAACAATTGTGTGCTATTGCTGATAATTAATTTTAAAAAATTACCTAGTGAAAGGAAAACACATTTTTTTTCATTAAATTCATATGCTTTTTTGTGATAAGGCTTTGGTAGGTAAAAAATCAGACTAAGTACAAAGAAACAAGACACCTAACTGGCCTAAGATTTCTCTTCATGCCTGTGTGATTGAGGGAACTTACAAGGCAGGTAAGACTCTGCTTTATAGCTATGGGATTTGAAAGTTACAAGGCTGCTTAATAGAGAAAGCTAAAAGCACCCCTGTAAGGATTTAAATGGAAGTCTCATCTGTTCTACATAAATGTACCTTTCTTTCTGCTGTGATTTTGATCACCTGATGTTCTCCAATTAAACTATGAACAAGTGAAAAAGGAATACAATATATTTGCATGTGAAATGCAGCATAGTAGCAATCAGAGGTTTTTTAAGAGAAGATCAATTTGGGAAGAACAATGTGTGTCTCTAATGTGCAAAGATTTCTTTATTCTTCTGAACTGAGAAAACAAGATGCTGGGAGCTTTATTTGCTTAATGAAAGAATTTTAGGATGATTTGCCACCCACCTGGGACTCTTGAGTGGCAGAGAAAGTGGAAGGCAGAGAAATATGGCACATATTAGAAGCAGCTTAAAGAACTGTTGATGAAAATGACTAGTTCAGAAGTTAGAAAATACAGGTTATATTCTTGGGTTTATTGTCTATTTAGTGTGGAATGAGAAATGGTATTTTGTGTGTGTGTCTCAGTTCTATCTGTATAATGAGGGGTTTCTTTGTTTTGCAAGCTACTTTGGTCTAAATGTGCAAGGTCATAGTTACTGATCTATTTCAGTGGTTTATAGAGAAGTTACACTGTTCTCAATACACACCTGCTTTGTTTCACAAATGCAACATTTTATATCCACAGAACTCAGAAAGATAGAAAGAGGGGCATGGAAATAATATCCTTGTTGTTACAGGTGATGGGACTAAGCTGCAAGGAAGTGAGGTGACTGCCAGCAGCCATCTCACATAGCAGCAGGATGGTCAAAAATGGCATCTGGATCTGCTGGTAAAGACCCCACTATGTTAGATCATATCTCTGTCATGTAATAATAGCATAGCTCTAGCACAAGTTACTGCCCAAAGAAGGGTTCTATCTCATATTGGGCCTGTTTTCTTTTGGATAACATGATTTTCTGGCCTTTTAGTGCTGCAGTTTCCAAAAGGTAAACCTTCAAAAAGCAGGGATATTTGCAAAAGGAGTTTATAGCAGCACAGGAAATAAACATACCATTTAAGGTTCCCAAAAACTGTGAGGTGAAAGAAAGATGTCAGGGCACTGTTTGTCTTAAGGCAGGGAAGGGGATGCAGGAAAGAGGGCAAAAAAGAAGAGGAAGGTGAGAGGGTAGGAAGGGTGGCAAGGCATGAGGGGGAGAAAAAATAGGGAAAAAAAAGAGATGGCTGGAAAACTACTTACCAGATTTCAGCAGTGCATCTTTAAACCCCCAAGAACTAATGGAAAAAAAAAAATGTATTTTTAAAAGTAATTTAGTGAGTTACATCCTCATTCACTAAAGTCAGTTAGAATTTTACCATTGATTTCAAAAGAGTTTTCTCAGACCTTATGGTGAATGCAGTAATATCATTGTATTTCTCCACACAAGGACAGCATTTTCTTCTGAAGTAATAGTTTCAGTTATATCTGGTTAAAGGTCCTCCAATAATATATGACCTATCAACAAATTACTGATTTTTCATAAGTCAAACATTTCAATCATAGAATCATAGAACCATTTGAGTTGGAAGGGGATCTTGAAGATGATCTAGTTCCAACCCCCCTGCCATGGGCAGGGACATCTTCCACTAGACCAGGTTGCTCAGAATCCCATCCAACCTGGCCTTGAAAACCTCCAGGGGCGGGGCATCCCCAGCTTGCCTGGGTAACCTGTTCCTGTGCTTCATCACCCTCACACTAAAGAATTTCTTCCAATCAATCTATCTCAATCTACTCTTTTTGAAGCCATTCCCCCTTGTCCTGTCCCTAGATGCTCTTGTAAATATTCTTGCCCCATCTTTCCTGTAAGTTCCCTTCAGGTACTGGAAGGCTGCAATTAGGTCACCCCAAAGCCTTCTCTTTTCCAGGCTGAACAAACCCAATTCTTAAAGCCTTTTCTCATAGAAGAGGTACTTCATCCCCCTAATAATTTGGTGTTCCCTTCTGGACTCACTCCACCAGATCCATGTTCTTCCTGTGCTGGGACCCCAGAGCTGATGCAGCACTGTGGGTGAGATCTCACCAGAGGGGAGCAGAGGGGCAGAATCCCCTCCCTCCCCTGCTGCCCACGGGGCTTTGGATGCAGCCCAGGGCACATTTGGCTTTCTGGGCTGCAAGGGCACACGGCTGGGTCATGTCCAGCCTCTCACCCACGGCACCCCCAAGTCCTTCTCAGCAGGGCCGCTCTGGATCTGTTCATCCCCCAGCCTGGATCAATACTGGGGGTTGCCCTGACCCAGATGCAGCACTTTGTTGATTCCCATGGGCTCAATTCTCCAGCTTGTCCAGGTCCCTCTGGATGGCATTCCAGTGTGTCAACTGCGCCACTCAGCTTGGTGCCATCTGAAAACTTGCTAAGGGTGCACACAGTCCCTCTCTCTGTGTCATTAATGAAGATACTAAGTAACACTTGTTATTCAGTGGTATTTCAGTGATACATGCCTATTCTGAGAAATATGATTCTGGAAGTTAAATTGGCATTTTTTACAGAAAAATACAGTTTTTACTTCCAAATTGCTTTTTAAAAGAGTTTTGGTCAACCATGAATTACATATTCAGCATTTCATTTCCAGAGAATTTTCGGACATTTATTGTCTTTTTCTTCATTTTCAGAAGAGAAAAACATGTTGCAGAGCCAAAGAATTTTGTAGCCTTATATCAGAAAGACATGTTTTTTACAGTCCAAACCACACCACCTTCTGCTTCTGTTGACATAGTACCTATGCAGGATTTTTTCTTGGTTCTTATTTACCACCTTCATAATATTGCTGGATTCCCAGGGCAGCCAAGATAGTGACATTTTACAGTGAAACACAGTTTAATCTGCATACCATAGATGAAAAACTGACACCCACCATAAAATACTACAAGCCATCCCTGTCTGAATCTGCATTTCTGGTTTTGTTCTGTTGAAAAGTAGATGGTGTCTGTAGCACTTACTAGAAAACTGCATTTATTTTGCTCGGGTAAAGTTGGTTGTATTTCAAGGTCCTAAACCTAGTTAAATATTTTTCCATGCATTATTATATTTGGAATAATTCAATCCTCCGTTAGTAAATAGGATCATATTGAATACAAACATAAAATGGGTTTATTTTGCTACATTTTCAGGCAGAGAGGTGTTTCTCTTTTTCAAGGTTAAAATTAATTGTTCAAGGAAAACAGTTATGTCTTCCTTCAAAGACAAAAAAAAAAAAAGTTAATAGAACATACCTAGAGGAAACATTCAGGACTGTTATTGTTACTACTCTGTAAATACACAGAGAATATCCATGAGAGAGTAAGCAGTGAGTGAAGATACTTCCAGGAATTATAGCTATCCTTTTCAAAGGTTTAAGAAAACTGAGTTAATAAAAAAGTAGGAAACAGTACACTAAATATTAACCTAAATACTAACTTCCTGTATGAGTTGTTATGCCACATACAAAACTCTCTCTTGCCATTGCGGAGTCCAGCTACTACACTCCTTATCCTGCAGTCTGTCTTAAAATGAGATGATTAACTTCTTTGGGTTTTGTCCTTGCTATCGGTCTGTGTGCCACTGACCTGCTTCCTTCAGTGCCAAATTGGTCTCCTAGCACCAGGCTAAGGGCCACTTTGTGTAGGAAGTATTTTCTTCTCTCCTCTGCATTGTTGTCATTCCTGATCCATAGTCCCAGAGATGTGGAGTTTCAAGCCCTTTCAGCCTGAGCTGTGGGTTTAAATTCCTAGAGGCTAAACCAGTCTTAGACCTGTGCTCTACCACCTGTGCCTATGGTAAAAATGGGGCAGTGCACATTGCTGAGTAAAGTGGATTGTGTAATGCAGGGGAATGTTGCCCCAAGTCCTTCTTTCTCTATATCCTTTGACAGTTTTGTTAACTTTAAATAAGCTTTCCCTAGCAGAGAAACTGTTTTGCTTTTCAAAAACAAATGGAGAGAGTACAGTTGTAATTACAGAACTGTTTGAATGGTATATATTCAGTCTTCCTTAAAAATAAATAGAGAGACAACAGTGTAATGGCTCATCTGTTAAAACAGTTCTTTGGCTAGTGGAGCTTTTGGAAAGTTTATCTGTAGATGACCAGATCAATAAAATTCCAACAGCACCTGTTTTCTCTTTGCTCTTCATTCAGAGATCCGTACACTCTCTGTAACATATCTCTTTCCCTAGACACAAGCATTTGGTACAACGAATGCTTTTACTAAAATGAATGAAACATGTTCTGCCTGACACCTGCACATTGACAAGATTTTTGGGTTTTTTAACTTTTTCTTTTAATTTGGGGGGCAGAGGAGGGTATCTTGGGAGTATTTTCCAGGTATCTTTTGGACTAAAGTAAAATTTCCTATTGAAGATTCGAAGTTGGTAGAATAATTTTAGGTCTGAGTCTGTTCATTGCTGTCCATGTTTTTTCTAGCCATGACACCATCATTGCTCACTGCTTCAACACAAATACACTGTGGAAAATAATACCAAACACAAAGAAACAGCAATGTAAGGCCATACAAGTGGCCATTTCAGTTCACTGCTGGCCCATCGGGCATCATGTTGTCACCCTCAGCAGCCAATGGAGCCTGAGAAAGAACTGAAGAGGGTAAATGTGGGCTCATGCGTTCTCAGCCTAATTTTACACCTTGCAGTAGCAAGACTTTCAAAGACTGAAGGTAGGAGTTGCTGTCTTTGTGTTTAACTGTTCTGATGAGCATTTTTCCCAATAATTTTAATTATTATTTGAAACCAAGCCATTCACTTCCATTTATTATATATTAAAAAGTTGTAAAAGGTCCGAGTAACAGAATCAGAGTAACTTTTTAGGAAGTCTAGGAACTTCTTTGTTGCCAAATTTTAAGTATTTGCACACTGAAAGAAGACAACTTGCCAGAATTCAGTTCCCTGCTTTGGATCACATAGGATTTTAAAGCCAACACTGTGGCTTAACTCCTGTTTCTGCACCATTCCTTATCCACAGCACTGTTTTGGAGGCAGTCATAGAGAAGCAGGTCTCCCAAATTCCAGTCAAGCTCCCTTCTCCCCACCCTCTGACTTTACCACACCTACTTCTCTAGCTTCTTGTAATGTCATGCTGAATTAGATCCCTATGAAATATCATGACCTAGGTTTGGATTGAGGTTTTTCAGCACCAAAACACTTTTGCCACTGGATGAAATACAGCGGTAAGAAATCAAGGCAGCAGAAACAATATGCATACACATAGGCATGTGTCTGCATTCCCCTAGGAGAGCATTAATAGATGGGCTCTGTGCTTGGATGTGCCAGACTGGAAAAATTAACTACAGGTCACCTGAGCAATATTTATATTGAATGTCATGATTAGAGTTTGCCTTTGTCAGAAAAATTAGCTTTCCTCTGAGCATCACAAACAAGAAAACATGCTGCATTTTCCTGATTTTCTTTTCCTTGAAAGACAAAACATTCAAACCCTGAAATACTTTGATTATAAAGGAACGTCCCAAATCAGTATTAATACTTATAAAATGTTTGCCTTCTTTATCTCACTGAATAAGCTTTATTTGTATTTTTGGGTCTCATTTTTTTGCCACTTTAATGACTTTCTGCTTACTACTGAGATAAAACCCTGTCAGACTTTTCAGGAAATTATGTAACTGAAGAGCACTCACAGGTAGCCACTTGCATTTATTCAGGGGTGGCGGGAGGGGGGCATAAGGACATGGAAGACAGGAGAAAATTGCAATTCACAAAATATATTACAAAGAAAAAACAATCTTAAATTTTTATTGAAAATTTGGTATTGGGTATTTCTTAGAACATCTAATAATTTTACATCACTTGGCCCCATAAGCAATGACCCCAACAATATTATTGGGTGTTGTAATGGCATAATACAGTCATTTTAAGGAAGATAATGGACACAGGATAATTACCAACACAATTACACTCACAGCAAGGCCAATGTTCTCCCCCTTCTTTAACAAGCATCTCCTCATCCTCCTTTCAGACAGTACAACTCTTTACTGTAGGCTTTTAGACATGAGGGGCCACACATAAAGGATTCATCAGGAAGCTTGCCAAAGTATTGTAATGGGAGGTAAAAGCTTAATTGCCTCACAGGTGAATGCCTCCAGTATGGATCTAAGCTGCAATGTCTTTAAAAGAACTCAATCAGTTGTTTTAATGCCATTATGTTTCAAATTTTAAGTGCAGACACTTAAGGAAAATAATTCCCCAGTTCAGGTCTATCTAGTAGCTCTTTATATTTGAATGACTGACACCTGTTAACATAATTAGGTAATTAGTTTACTTTGAATTATTAAGGGAAAGATCTGAAATTATAAAAGCTGTAACAGAGCTGGAGGGCTTTATTATTTTTTCCCTTTCTTTTCTGGTTTAGCTGAAAACATAAAGAGCAAATACACAGAAACATATGGTTCTAACCTTCTTGAAGATAGGCCTGTGGGGGATTTTTCCAGGTTTGTGAAGTCAGCTCCAGGGTGATGTTATCCATTTTCAAACATTTTCTTTCCCTGTTTAGCATTTTGAGTTTTCACAGACTTCTTACTCTCCCTGGTTTTGATAAGAATCAGTCATTGATTAATTGAACTATTTTAAGAAAAGATCATTCTACTGGTATTTTCACTTTGACCAAAACTGGGACAATACTGCAGTTCTCAAAAGGAGAAGACCTATTCTCATGAGATTTCCGAGCTGATTTTCACAACAAAGAAGTTACTGAAAAACTTTTTTTGTGTTGCCTGAACCAAACCTTTTGAGATTTGTCCCCCAGTAGAAGCATTTTGCTTTTAACGATTTCCCACTGATATGTATAGTGAAGACAGTCTCTGCATTAAGAGCAGCTTGCAATACAATGGATTTTGAGAGCCAGTAGCTTCCCAAGCTTTGAAACACCTGGCATAATAATGGATGTGCTGATGGATGACCTGATCTGTTACACAGACAGAATATAGCCTATCAGCATTGTACTGAGGGATTCTTTCCAGTACCTAAAGGAGAAGAATTTGAAAGGAAGACCTATTTCAACTTCAAGGGAAAAACAATAGGGATGCAGAGCTGTGGGAGAATGATGTATTGCTATTCTATAGTTTCTGCTTCTAGGTACAGCTGTCAGAGTGTGAACGTTTCCTCTTCTCAAGTAAGCATTTTCAAAGGTTAATGAGATGGAAGGCAAGAGGGCATGAGCTCACAATGTGCACTTCCAGACCAGAAAGCCAAACATGTCCTGGGCTGCATCAAAGCTCAGACAAGGAGTCCCTCTCTTCTGTTCTCCTGTGACCACGCCTGGAGTAGTGAGTCCAGCTCTGGGGACCCCAGCACAGAAAGGACATGGACCTGTTGGAACGAGTCCAGAGGAGGTCACTGATTTGATCATAGGGATGGAGCACCTCTCCTGTGGGGAAAGGCTGAGAGAACTGGGTTTGTTCAGCCTGGAAAAGAGAAGGCCTTGGGGTGACATAGTTGCAGTGACCTAACTGCAGTTCCTAAAGGGAACTTACAGGAAAGATGGGGCAAGAATATTTACAAGGGCATCTAGTGACAGAAGAAGGGGAAATGGCTTCAAATTGAAAGAAAATAGGTTTAGATTAGATACCTGGAGGAAATTCTTTACTGTGAAGGTGATGAGGTGCAGGAAGAGGTTTCCCAGGGAAGCTGTGGATGCCCCATCCCTGGAGGTTTTCAAGGCCAGGTTGGATGGGGTTCTGAGCAACCTGGTCTAGTGGAAAATGTCCCTGCCCATAGCAGGAGGGTTGGAACTAGATGATATTTAAGGTCCCTTACCAGCCAAGCCATTCTATGATTCTTTGATTTTATGATTCTGAGAGTGATATTATACTAGGTAGTCTTAGAAGCACGATAATATTGTGCAGAAAAATAACAGGTAACAGTTGCTCTGTTTCAACTTATTAATGTTAAATACAGGACGAAGCCTATACATATTTTATAGGAGATATATCAACATCACTTTCACTTTGGAGATTTATGAATACAAACCACAGGATTTCTTGTGAAACATGACCAGCACTAGCACAGCGTAAATGGAAGAGCATTGATGTTATTTCAGTTGTGTTTCTCAGTAAGCTACATATATGCTGTAAATTGCAAAAAATTCAGATAACATTTCTCAGGATCCTGATACAAATTCCTACTGGGCACCTTGAGAAAAAGCAAGTACAGAAACCCTTGCAGGTGGAGGATGTGATAACCACTAGCTGCAGTCTAGAATCCAGGTGTCACAGGGCACTCTTCTCCAGCAGCAGGTTCAGACAAGCTCACTCTGACTACAGCCCAGCTGATTTGACAGTTCTAATCTGGTAATTACAAAAAAAAAAAATCTTATGCCCAGGTGGTAAGCATTGCTAAAGACAAATTGTACAAGTATGAACATTAACTACACCTAGAAATCATAGGTAAGACTGAAAGTGAAGCCAGAGTGTGTCTGTCTACCTCCATCAATATAAACACATAAACCTCCCTACATCACTTTCTTTGATGACTTTCTAAATTAACTAAGCTGCAAAGTGTCATTATTTCTCTACCTGTAAAAAGTGAAAGAATTGTATTTCTCTGTCTCACAGACATGCTAAGAACCTTGATCAATGCTAATTCCATGTGAAGGGAAATTCAGAAAGTGCAATATGTTGTTTGTTCCCAGCATGAGACAGCACTGAAATTGCTCCATATCAGCTTTTAAACAAAGCTTAAAAGATCATGAAAATTCTGATTCTGTAAATACTGGTGAGGGAGAGAAGGTAAAGACAAGACAAGCTCTTTTGGAAGGGAGAAAGGAAGGTCTGGGAGATGCCTAGCCACGGGAATTTTCAGATGATCATGCAGTAAGTAGATAATTGCATTCCTGAGAACCACCTCACTCCTGCTTTCTTAAGTATTTCACTGTTCTAATTAGAACTAACCACAGAGCACTGATAACAAAGGGGAGCCCACCTGACATATGACAGTTATTTCATTTTTCTTGGAATCAGATAGGCAGGATTATATTTCTGGTTTAGGTGACTGAAACAAGTAAACCCTGATTAGACACAGTTACGTAAGAAAAAATCTCTGTGTGGCAAGGAAAAGGATGCTGCACTGCTATTGTCACAGACACAGGTGACACCAAGTGCATCAAGGTCTTAAAAATTCATTGTCAATTATATATACATCCCTCTAATTTGCACTTCAGAGTCTTATCAAGGACAAAAGAAGCTCTGAGCATGACTCATTGTATAAACTGCTATATTTTTGTGTGGCAAGTCTGAAGGGGAAAGATGATCTTTCCTGTTTAGGCTCAAAATAGTGACCATACACTTAACCTAGAAAACCAACAAAAAAAGAGTTATCTGCCTCAGTAAAGAACAATATAGAAAGCACTTAATTTGCCAGGCTTGTTCTATACAGATTAATGGGATCATATACAGGCAGCTTTCAGTGCAGTGTTTTCCTACTGCACAGATTACTGGGATTGCAGGCCTGGTAGCCTGGCTGCCCCTTTGCTCTTTTACATGAGAGAGACTCTGGTACTGTGTAAGTGAAGGTCAGTGGAAAGTAAATTGGCCTATGCAATGTTAAAGCCTGGTGTACTAAGAAGGGTACAGGCTTGCTCTCTTTTACGCCAGATGCGTGATGGTCAGAGAACTGAAAATGCACCCAGAGGCTGACATGACAGAAGGACAACATGAACTGGACATACCTGCTATAACCTTGGAGGCAAGAGGTAGCATACAGGCATGCTGGCTCTAGAATTTCTCACAAGGGATGCTCCATTAGACAGTATACTGACTTTAAACTCAGACTGCATTGCCAGTGTTAGATACTACACTGACAGCTGGTGAGGAGCCTGAAACCTTTGTTGAGAAGGAAGCTGTGGAAAAGACTTACCACATAAAAAAGGATGTTTTTTCACAGCAAGTTTGAGGTTTGTATCGATAACTTGCACCATCATATTTCTTATAGAGAATGTGAGAGCATGGCACTCAGTCTTTTTCAAGATATAAATGTTTATCAGTCATGGTTGACTGCAGCATGTGAGTCAACACAAGGCTTTGTCTTTCATGCACACAGTGCATAAGCTCTCCTATAGCTTCACTGAAAAGGAGAATTTTGACAGTGAGTTACTACCCAGAATGAGTGAGCAAATCAGAACCTAGCTTTTAATTGTCTAAATCCAAAGATTTTGTGTTCTTTAGCCAATCATAAGATTTCTAAACTGGTTTCCTGCCCCATATGTTCTCAGTGAAAAATTTTCCCAACTATTTTTTTTTTCTCTTTTTTTTTGGTAGTTTCTAAAACTGCAGCTGTCAAACCAGTCCATCAGAACTAGGCATGAAACAATGAAAAACAAGCTTCACAGCCCAGGGAGCTTGGTGACAAACAGTGCTTTGGTGAAAGACTTCCTCTTGTTCACAGCCTTCATAGCCAGAAAGACTTTTGACCTCCAAAGCACTCTTAAAAGGAACATTCATCCAGTGAATGAATGCTGAGGAAAGTTGCTGTGAGCCACTCAGCAACTGATCCATCACCTGGGACCATTTCTCTCACACTTGCCTGGAATTCACTGCGGAGTTCCAGGAGGACATTTCAGTAGAAACCTTATGCCACCACTGATCAGAATTAATCATGTCATTAACGAACATTTGGATTTTAGGGGATGTTTTACACTTTGTTTTACACTCACCCAAGTATTTAATTTCTTTTGCTTTAAGCTTCACTTTAGAAAATTAAAGGATAGTTCTCCAAAGCAGCTTGATACTGGTAAAACCAAGAACTGGAGGGACTCTCTACTTGCATTCAAACATCAAAGCAATTTCCAGAAAATCTACAGCACAGTAGGCTTCAATTCTATGTCTAATATTTGCACATTCTGCTTTTGAGTTGTTTTCTGCCTGTTCTTGTTGAATATATCTATACTGGCCCCACAGAATAAATGTGTGGCTTATCCTTAAGCCAAAGGGCATGCACAGGTGTCATCACATTGTGCTTAGTCCAAAGACCTTGGGTATTCAGGTAGTTTTAGGATGTGGTTACAGTGTGCTGTATATTTCTCAGTTTCAGGGTCTGAAACAAAGCAAGGACCATGTTACAGGACGTCACAGTGAGATATTTTCATGGCACAAGACAAAGGAAATATTACATATCAAGACATGTTGCAAGACATGGAGTTTGAATATACACACACATGCCTGTACACACACACAGCCTGCACAGATATTGATGGAGGGATGTATAGAATAGAGACAAAACCAGTCCTAGTCATTCTACCTTTGGGATATTGTCTACAGTACATGTCATCCACCAAACTGTGCCCAGACAATGTCTAGATCACTAAACTCTTGCTCTGCGTGCAAATAGGACAGGAAATGCCCAGTATGGACAAGCAGTTGTTCAGTGTTTAAGTTTATGCTCAGCTCCTGCTTTATTTAGCAGCAGAGATATGAGATGTCTCTCAGATGATGATTGTTCCATGTGGTATAGTGTTTTCCATCTTTGTGTGTCCAATCACAGTAGTGCAGTTTGTGCTATTTCCACAAGAATTCCAGCTATGTTGTTTACACCATAGCCTTGGGCTTTTTAGCTCTGAAAGCATAACCTGTGAGGCATACCTTGACAACTATAAGTCTCTTACAGACTTGAAATGTTATTTAAAGTAAAGAACTACGGCATGAAGAAGATCGATCAATACTTACACAGCAGCTTGGGATCCCCATCTCTTACCTTGCCCTATGTATATACAGAGAAGAATAAATATTAGGTTTTGGCTGACAGAATAGTCCTGCCTTTTTGCTATGCATCTTATTGAATTAAAAGAAATAGCACAATATTTGAATATTTGGTTAGTAGGTATATACACATATACCTATAGACCAAAAAAGAAACACACGTACAGAAATAGAAATAACAGATTACATTGCTAATGCCTGTGAAAACAATTCTAAGAACAAAGCCAGTATATGTTTTACTGATACTAAGGGTTACATTTTCTTTAGCCAACTATTATTCCTTAAAATATTCCCTTGAAAAGTTCATTTTTAGGGTTTTTTTTAGCCAAGAGAATATCAAGCACCATTGGAGAAACATATTACCTGACACTAATAGGGTTTTAAAAAGAAGCAGGCAGTGTTACTAATAGCCCTATTCTGGTCCCATAGATAAGGAACCTTTTTAATGCTTTACTTTGTAGTAAGTGAAATTTCTCATCCTTATTTAAGATAAAATGTCGGTGGTTACTGCAAGTACATGTGAGCTTTCAGTTTAACAATTTATTAATGGAGTGGGGTGCACTACAGTTTCCAGGATCCAATTTATTTTTAGTAAAGTTTAGCCAACAGCTACCATTCCTGTTGTGTTTCTTGCTGACTTAATTGTCTATATACCAAATATGTTGCTTCACCACATAGCTGGAAACAGGTAATGAAGTGCTACAGAACTTATTTCCTTCTAGCATCAGTGTCTGCTTCAGCTAATTAGAGACATAGTTCTCAGATCTGCAAAGCTGAATCTAACTTCATGAGTGCATTCAGTGTCCCACACGGTGACAGGGTCTCGTGTGATATATCTGACATATCAGCTTTTGTCTGAAATAGCAGAAAAGAGCATGTAACACATTGGAGATCTGAGAGATCCAACAACCCCTTCCTCTATGGTTAATACCAGTACTGATCACCAGAGGCTTTTCTGACATTATCCTGTCCTCCAGACTTTCACTAATGTATCGATGAATTCTACTAATTTCCTTTGTGAATCAAGAATAGCCCTAACAGGACTATCATTGACATGCAGAGCTCTCTATCTGTGTGGCATTGATTTTTGAACAAGCTAAGACAACACTGAAAAGATCCCACTTTTTCTAATACTTTAATTGTCAAAGATTATTCCCCTGACGACACCCCAAATTCTCTTTAGTGCCTATATACCTATATACTTATGATAACCCTGAAATTATTACAAGCTACAACAAACAGCCCATCCCTGGACTCTATAAATGCAATATTCCTAAACTGATCTTTTCAAACACTGTCATGTTAGACAACACCCAGAGCAGCATTCAGCTAGTTTGGCTAGCACTGCTGGCAAAGCTGGAGTGAGTCTTCTGAAAAAAAAGAAACCGAACAACCTGTAAAGCAAGGAGTAGACAACTGAAATATCTGAAAGTTAGTCAAAGTAAACACTTGTTCAGTAAAGCCATCAGACTACATAAGAAGCCGTGTCAAACATTCCTCATTACATAAACAGAACATTCTCCCATTGGAGAATTCTTTCCTGTCATCCAACATTCTTATTGTGGACAGGAGATAACAGATTTGAAGCCTTTTTGACTGCATCAAAAGCTCTTTTTTGTCAATGAAAACAGAAATAATTTCTTACAGAGGATTCAGATGTAATTCTGAGATAATCCCATGTTGAATGTCACCCTAGGAGCCTGCAGTACTGAATCTATGATCATGGTCATCAAATAATACTCAAATAGATCATCCTTACATTAGTTTTTTCTTTACCTCTTCAAAAATTCTTGGAATATTTTTGCTTATTGGCTGCAGATGATGAAATGTAAATTGTGAACAGTCCTTGAATATTACCAGGCAGAAACACATTCATTCACCAAAGGATGGAGGCTTATTATTTCAGATTATTTTTTGGAGGGAAAGCGCTGAAAAATCATGGTTTCAGTTTAAACACTGAAAACAATTTAGTTTCAATCATTAAGACTGTATTTTGCTTATTGTTTAGTCACTTTTGTAAAAAAAATAAAACAACCTGAAATTCAGCATGATTTTTAAGGACTGAAAATCTTATTACGTTCCTTGTCACTGCTGTAATACATATTTCTTCCTCTATTTTCCATCAGATATTAGGAAGATCTTTCCTCCAACCTGGTCAATATATGAAAAGTATTCACTAAAGAAATACTTTCTTAGTACATACAAATCTGTATTTAGGTAGGGGTGATAAGTCAACAAGATCCAATGCAACATTGTATTGAAAGAGATGAATTTTGCTATAATCACATATACCTTCTCTTCTATACCTGCACAAGAATTTGCTGAAAGCTGCTCGTAAATGCCATGTATATTATAATGGCTCATAAATAACAAAGTGTGAGAAAAATGACTTGGGAATCAAAACAGTAGAAGCAGATTTTTTTTTAATTGTGCAGTATTTTACTGGTTAACATTTCCCAGAATTAATCTGACTGTAAGTTTACGTTCTGTTTCAAATCCAGCTATTCCTAAATATATGTATCAACCCATATTGCTGACACTATGCTTTTTTTGGCCTGCCAGCAGATTACATCCTCACCATGGTTTCACCACTGGCAAAAAGCCTAGGAGAGAAGTTTGCAGATGGAAAGGGATGGAGAAATTCCCAAATAATCTGTTCCATTCTGGTCATGTTCTTATACCATGCCCACCAACCACTGCATCAGGGACCTTGCTGAGCTGGTGCACTGTGGCCCTGCTTGCAAAGCACAAACTTTTGGGTCTGAAAAATGATGGATGAACATTAGGTTTTGGTTCAGTTACAGGTCTGGGAAAAATTAAGAGCAGTTCTCATTTTATCAGAATGAATTCACCCATCCCTAATATAGAGCTGGCAAGGTATTTTTGCAGCTTTAGAGTACTGTTGCATAAGCATAGTGACTAAATGATAAATGTATCTAATGGGGATGGAGTAATGGGCTTGAACTACTGTAGACAACTCTGCTGGAGCTGCTGTTCATCACTCACAGTACTGCTCACTTCAGCTTTGTAAGGTACTAAAAAAACAGACATTCTTCTCCCACCCACCCCACCCCTGCCCCATGCTTCCTGAAATGCTGTTATAGGGAGTGTTGTCATTACAACAGGAAGCACACGGACTGGAGATATATATATATATATTAAAGTGCTGCATTTGAGTTTACCCCACCACCCTGAACTACTCCTGCTAACCGGAACATCTCTGTCCACAGTTTATTGACGTTCTGCATTGAAATTACTTGTAAAAAAAAAAGGCTTGATTATTGATGATGCAAATATATTTCTTCATTATTAAGTGAATCACAATTAGCTTGGATTTTAACATCTATTCAAAATGATAGCAGAGGGCAACTTGCAGCAGAAAAAGGGTTGTAAGCTTTCCACTTACCAATTAATTCTATTATCAAATGCTAAGAAAAAAATGTGCCTGCCAGCTGTGGCTATATTGTGTTTTCCCAGAGCTAATAATGGGAAAGCTGTGAAAGTTTTTCTTTTATTACTTTTTTTTTTGTGTCTGTGTGTATGTGTTAGCCAACAATAACAACAAAAAACCCTCTCTTTGTTTCCCACAGAAATACTTTTTCAGAAGGTGATCTAAACAGAACAGTAGCACTACTGCAATTAAAATTAGGAAACTCAGTTTTAAGCTGAAATTTCATTCCTGCTAAGCACTTCTGAGATATCATGAGCAAAAATTTCCTAGTCATGTAGATGTAAAGATAATGTGAACTGGTTTGGATGAGTTACAGTGCAGTCCAGATCAAACTCATTCAGCCATCTAGAGCTGGTGTTTTCCTACCTTTGCATCAAGGATAACACAGTGAGTCTAACTGTACTCCTGCTATTTTTTTAATTGGACACAGACAATTTTAAGTGAAAGAAAAGCTTCTGCTTGCTTCTTCAATGCCCTCTGTAGTCTTTTTTTATGATTTTCCAGCTGTGTGCTGTAAGAAGCATGTCAATGAATACAATTTGTTTCTAATTGAGATGACAATATCAAAACCGCTTATTTGAAATCCTTCAGACATTAATCAAACTTCATAAAGCTCTAATAGTTTTTCCCTTCTTAGGTCACTATTAAATGGATCAAAATTCTGGGCTCTCAGGCAGTCCTCTTATTTTAGCATCTTATGACTAAACAAAGAATTTTAACCAATTTCATTTCCATACTTTCCTTCACATGATTAATTTCAATTCTGCCTCCTAATATTTGGCTTTTATTTCACCAAGACCCTGAATTTAATTTAGCTGGGTTCCTGGTTCAACAAAATGGAAAGGACTACTTGCTTCTCTAGGTAAGGCCTTAGGCAAAGAAATACTTTTTCAGCACCTTTCCCAACTGGTGAAATTTCCTCACTGAAAGCATAATTAGACTGTGGAACTCACAGAGGTGTGATGCCAGCCAGGACAATTCAACTAAGGTTTTATAGAATAACAATGTCCAACACTGACTACTGCTACGAGAAAAAAGCAACATAACAACCAGAAAATTTTATGCTTTGCAGTTTGAAATTACTTTATGCAAGAGGATTAGAATGAAACCTCCTCAACAAGATTATTAGCATTTCATGGGATTTCTAGTATATTCTTCTGAACCACCTGGTATTGGCCCTCTCAGCACACGGATAATAAAACAGACATTTTTTAAACCATCAAATGGAAATCTGACAAAATATAGCTATTCTATGGAAGTAAGATTTATGACATATGCTGTAAATATTTTAGTGACTTATAGTGGTAGTACAGGGTGGTAGTGGTAAACCATAGCCCACAATATTTTAATTTATTTTACTATATTTAATTGGGTTTTTTATATCAAAAATATATGTTTTATATATATCACTAAAGTTTTATTTTTCAAAGCTGTTGAGGTTCTATTTTTGATCAATAGAGAAGAATATTGAGAGATGTCTTCCTTGTTAGTATCGCCCGATACTTGAGAGACCCTTGAAGATTACATATTGATTACCTGCAGCCTGCTTTTGTCCTGTAAACAAAGGTCATTTCAGTTGATTTTGTTCCTGGTATCCCTTGAGAACTCAGCAGTCACAGATTTCACAGATTTGAGTACACTAAACACAACACTCAAAGTCTGATATTCATTTCACAAAATATACATTTGTTTTACAGCACAGTGTTGAATAGCATGGGGCTCTCCCTAGAGAAACTAGTCACAAAATCCAGCTTGAGTCTGTCTTCTCTAAATGCAAATTTTAATGTACATATATTGTAGAAATGCATTCTTAGGCCACAAGATGATATTTCTTCTATAAATTTGGACATGGAAAAAAAGCATCTTGGAGGAATAATGTCTAATTATTCTAGACCATGTGTATTGAGTTTGCAAGGCCAGATTTTGGTAGCAGGGGGACCACAGGGGTTGCTTCTGTGATAACCTGCCAGAAGCTTCCCCCATACCTGGCAGATCCAATGCCAGATGGTTTCAAGTCTGACCCACCAAGGGCCAAGGCCAGGCCCATCAAACGTGGTAGTAACCCCTTTCTGATAACATATTTTAAACAGAAAAAAAAGTTATTGTGCAGTTGTAATTGTGCTCAAAGAAGAGGAGTAAGAATATGTAAAAGCAGTAGGCCTGCAGATCCCAGTCAGTGCAAAAGAAAAAGGGAGGAGGTGCTCCAGGGTCTGGGGCAGAGATTCCCCTGCAGGCCATGTGCAGCCCATGGTGAGGGAGCTGTGCCCCTGCAGCCCAGGGAGGGCCATGGGGACACAGAGATCCACCCTCAGCCTGTGCAGGACCCCACAATGGCACAGGGGGATGCCCAAAAGAAAGCTGTGACCCCGTGGGAAGCCCACGACGGAGCGAGATCCTAGCAGGCCTTGTGACCCTGTGGGGGCCCACGCTGGAGCAGGCTGTTCCTGAAGGACTGCACCCCATGGAAGGGACCCACACCACAGCAGTTTGAGAAGAACTGTAACCCGTGGGAAGGACTCAAGCTGGAGAAGTTTGTGGAGGACTCTCTCCCATGGGAGGGTCCCCATGCTGGAGCAGGGAAAGGACTCCTCCCGCTGAGCGGCCGCAGAAACAATGTGAGATGAAATAAACTGACCATAAGCCCCATCCCCCAACTCTCTGTGCAACTGGGGGAGGAGGTAGAGCACAGGAAGCAGGCAGGGGTAGGGAGAAAGTGGTTTTAAAACGTGATTTACTTCTCATTATCATGCTCTGATTTTGATTGATAATAAATTCAGCTAATTTCCTGAAGTCCAGTCGGTTTTGCCTATGTTGGTAAACGAATAGTGATCGCTCCCTGTCCTTACTTCAGCCTATGAGCCTTTCATCATATTTTTTCTTTCCTCTGTCCAGTTGCAGAGGTGAGTGATAGAGTAGCTTTGGTGAGTCCCTAAAATCCAGTCAGGGTCAAACTGACAGACCATGTAATAATCACCTTGGTTTCATGACAATACAATTTCTTCACCTGCTCCCTTGAAACTTGGTTGCATAATTTGCAGATAAAGTGTCTCTGGCCTGGTCTGACAAAGTAAGATCCAGGACTCATGAGGCTTTATGTTCATTTGGAATCATTTTGCTTTACAACGGGGACTTTTATTTTTTTGCCATTGTTTTCCAAATATATCTGGCCCAGAAATGGGACAAGGTTTTTGAAACAGAAACTTTTGTAAATCCAGACAATAACACATACACACATCTTATACACCCAGTGGATTATAATTTCTCTAATTTCACCATATCTGATATAGAAAACACCACGACATCAGTGCTGCAGGGATGAATTAATGTTTTCTAACCAAAATGAGCTCCTTCTTCCCACCCTGTGACAGCCTGTGCAGCCAGGGAGCAGGCGCAGGGCTGGGCAGCTCTCTTGCCCACATGGCTAGAGGCAGGCCCACAGCTGGGACAGGCTGAATTGCTAAATCTCCTGCCCACCAGAAAGGCATCTGGCCACATGTGGGCACCCAGGGAAGTCTGCCCTTCCTCTTGAGGCACCTCTGTGGGTAAAACACAACAGTCTGTGCCCAAACCTGCAATAAGAGTTGAGCTAGAGTTAAGCTCCTAGGAAGCCCCAGAGAGAATTCCTGTCAAATACATAAAACTGCTTATTTCAGTCAAGCTCCACAGTTTTTTCACATGCTCAGAACAGATATAATGTAGAAGAATAATTTAAATTATAAGCAAAGCTATTATTCCTGCATATAGCCCATAGTAAATTGTTATTAAAAGATTTTGATTATTCAGTTGGTTAGGTGCTTATAAAACATATTCTAGTATCTAAGTGGAAAGAAACTTGCAGCTTTTTCTGTAGATTTTATCTTTCCTGTCCAGACAAGAGGAAATGGAGGGATATTTGTAAAGAGAACCTTCAACAGACATCATCCCTCAAAAAATGCTTTTGCAAAGTTTTGCAGAGTAAGGTGAGATAGTGCATGTTCTAGACTTTTGATTTCTCAGAGAGTAATGAGTGAGAAATAAAAAGTAATAAGACAAAAACACAATAAAAGGAAAAAATTAAGAAAATGAAATTAGAGACTCCCAACTGATTTACTGTAACCAGAGAGAAATGAAGGGTGTGAATGCAGTGGTCTGATAGTTAAAAAAAAAAAAAAANGGTCTTAAAAATAAAAAAAAAAAAAAAAAAAAAAAAAAAAGCAAAACCTGCATTAGAATTGCTATCAAAGGGAATGTATTAAATAATGAGATAAAAGCTATTATAAAATGCTCTCAAAATGCCTTTCAAGCTCTTTGTTTTCCTGCTCACTTCCCCAAAGTTTAAGAGTGCCTAGTGATTCCTTTCTGGTCAAACATCTGCCAAATTAGTATTTTAGTTAGATTTTAAATAGCAGCAAGATGTAATACTGTGCTAATTAATTGAGCATATTCCTTTCCCGATTCCTCTACTGCATCTTCTTCTGCAAAGGACAACCCACCAAATAATATTGCTGTACAGCCATGAAATTCCTTAAAATAAGACTATGAAGATAATAAACTGTTGAACACTCAAAAATTAATATATTTAAATTTATTCACATATTCTTAATTAATCATTAAAATTTTGTTAGAACTGAACATTTTGAAAAAAATTCTCTTAAACAGCACATTTTCACGTGTCTGATAACATAGTTGCTGTCTACCTATATCTGCTGTTTGTGTGTGAATTGTTAAATGAAAGCAAAAATGGATTTCCTTGTCTTTTAATGTGATCTGTCTTTTGTTCATCCTAGATTGCTTTCCACGTGCTTTGCTCTCAAAGTACTTGTCTGCAACTCAGCAGAATGTGAGTTTTCTACAGACTCGATTCCAGTGACCATAGAAGTTGTATGGTCCATCAATCCAATCTCCTGCATCGTATTTCTTGATCAGTATTCCATGAAAGACTTGCTGCAAAGAGAGGTGAAAGAGAACTACAGAGAAAGCGTGCTTCATTAACTTAAAAAAAAAAAAAATTATCCCATCTTTAACCTGAAATAGACAGAGGCTGCAGAGGTAGGAAAAATGCATTTGTTTTACTTTAGATAAATTGGTTTTCCCCTCCCGGAGAGACTCTTATTAAAAAAAAAAAAAAAAAAAAAAAAAAAAAAAACATTTTTTNAAAAAAAAGAAGAAGAAAAGCTCTTTCTTTTGAACATGACTAAGGTTGGAATAGTATTTCTGTGTATTTACAAACCAGATGTTCTGTCACACCATCCCTGTAGCACCTCTGGAGAACACTTACTTGTGTTATATTGGCATACCCTCAAAATAAATGTTCCAGTGCCATCACACCTCACAGTACAATTTTCAATAGATGATATCACTTCTGGAAGTTGATGAACACTGAAATAAAACAGTCCTGTATCCTATCATGCTTTATCATTATCTGGAAACTTTGCCACGGTGTCACAGATAAAGTAAATGCACTAAAAAGCACACTAGAGGTTCAATTAAAATTAAGTATATAAATATAAATAAAAATTCCTTTATTGAAGTTGCAATTTATTTTTAAACTGACTGACAAAGGCTATCTGTCATAAACCTATGATTACTCTAGATGATTTCTACAACAAGTTAGGATTTTATCAGCTGTTTCATTCCCAGTTATTCACCCAGCTTCACTTTAAATTGCTAAAGAGCCTGCAAAGGCTTCCAATGCCTTTCCTCTGTTAGGTCATTCTTTGTAACACTAAAGGAACCAAAGCTTCATGCAGCTACATTGATATCTTTTACTAAATGTTAACTTAACATATAGGAGTTCTTATATCTAAAAGTAATTTTCTCTTCTGACAGTCACTGAGGTACTGATATGACTGAAAAATTTCTTCATCACTGATTTTGGGTTGGATTCTTTCATGGGCAGGTCTTCTAGTTGAAGGTGTTGCATCTACCAGAGCAGCAAAGGGAGGAAAATTATGACTTACCATGTGGGAAGGCTGATGATAAAAGTATTAAAATATTTGTTAATACCCTGCTCTTAAATTCTAAACCAAGCACCTGCCATGGGCCAGCACTGGAGATGGGACATTGGGCCCAAAGCAGGTGAACTGACCCAGTTTAAAGGGGTCAGACTTATACTGTGCTTTTTGGTATAGACAAGGAAGCATTATCATAAACTAGTTAATCTACACTTAATTTATTTTAGCCTAAAGGAAAATCTAGAGGATGGCCACCCATATTTAAATAAAGACAGCACTTTTCCTCCAGTCTTCAATGCAGTAAATGTTAGGATTTATTAATATGCTGAGAAATGTATTTGCATTATATTCCATAAAGTGATCGTAATCTCTTCTAGGGTGAAAGTAATTTAAAAGCTACTGCTTTATAAAATAGTTTTACAGACTTATTAAAGTAATTAAGTATCTCTATAAGAGAGATAGAATTGCTCTTACACTAAAGTCTGAAGCACTTTATAGCTGCATTCCTTAACCAGAATAGTGCTTTAAATCAATTATATCCTGTTATAATGGGGTTTTTTTGCTAAAATACATGATTTGTGGTATTTCTGTGAGGCAATTAATCGCAGCATTTTAACACAGACTCCATACATTCTGCATACTGTATGTGCATGTGTGAAACATACCACACCTTTATGAAGCATTTTAAAATCATTTTATTTCTGCCATAAATCATTTAAATGGCTCTTAGTCTGAGTAATTAGTGTTGATTGGTTCAGTGTGCTGTTTTACTTAATAGATTGTGTTTTTCTAATTGGCCGAGATTTTAATAACAAATTACAAAAGGATATGGGGGAGGGTGGGTAGTACAACTAGCAGTTTTAATATATGTGGTGTCCTGAACTCAGTTAATTAATCCAAACAGTAGCATTTGAAATGACATCTGGTTGATGCAACGGAAAGTGCTTTTATAATCTTAAAGTGCTCTTTAACACATCTTCTTGGGCTTCTTAGATATGTATTTTTAATTACTGTTATGATTTGAAATAAAACACAGTTGGTTAAAAAAGTCTATGGTGAGTGGTATCTTTGGGGTAAGTGTTTACTTTGGTAAGTGTCCTTACAAGGTTTTTTAACTTAATTTCGAATTCTCACTCATTAAAGAATTTTGGGAAATACTGTAATTCAACTTCCTGTCTTGAGGGGAAAAGCAAGCTTGTGGCTACAGTGTTCTTGGAGCAGATCAAAGAACTTGCTGTGACACTTAGGGCTCGTCTGGTCAGGGATGTTATTCTACTATATTATGCTAATTCTCTTCCTTTTTCAGATATTCTGTTCTCAAATAATAATTACTTCTATAATAATTACTCTTTCAAGAAAGCAAAGAATCAACGGGTATGTGCAGAAAATAAATCAACTGGGATTGTGATCCTGGAAATTGGTATGCTTTACACATTCTGGTTTAGCTGTTACAGGTGGACACTCCCATGGAATAAGTCTACTTTGTGGAAAATGGATTTATCTCTGCATGAAAGATGGGACTTCCAGAATGGGGGAAGCTGACTAGGCAAATAACATTTTATTTATACTCATAATCCTGAAGAGAGACTACTCTGCAAGAAAGGGATACCAATTCCGTTAATTTTGGCTCATTGTACAAGTAGAGCCCTTGCACAATGGAGAACTAATAACAGGTCTTTGACCTCCATATAAGAACAGGTGATGGGTAAACCCAGGCGTTTATATTCCTTGCAAGTTCCATTTGCATCTTTCTTAGATATGGCCATATTTGGTTCCTGTAGAAAGAGAGTAACAACAATATTTTTGAATATTCCTCACAAATATCAAATGCCTCTGCCCCATGGCACTTTCTTACTAATTTTAGAGATTGTATTTGCCTCAGTAATTAGGATGGCAGAAAAATCCTGACTTTTATTGCCTCCTAAGTGTCGAACAGGAACATCTTAGTACCATGTGTGGCTCTAAGACATATGTTCTCATTCTAGGCTATGTTAAGCAGATGTAAAACAGTGCCTGTAATTGAAACAAACTCAAGAAAGCTTTAAGCTATGTGTCTCAGGTCCTGCTGGCTGTTGAGATGGAGGGGACAGGTCTCAGCTCATATTGACAAAATCATCCAAAACCAGGCCATGTTCAGGATACAAGCAGCAGCCCCAGCAGAGGTATGTCATGTAGCAGTACAAAATTGCTGGAAAAGTTCTCTATATACTTTGCTTTTAAACCCTCAATTTATTTTTTAAAAGGAAGTAAAATTAAGAACAGTGTTCAAACTGCAGAAAATTAATGGAAAATAAAATTTAATACATGAAATAGAAATTTGAACCTCTCAGTACTCTTCCCTGCTACCAGTCTTAGAAGGGGTGTATAATGCTATTTCTGTTTCAAATTAATTTATTTGAAAAATTAGCAAAACTCCATAGAGTATATCTATCTCTCATTTCAACAAAAATCACTCATTTCAGCAAAAATAATGCCCCTTTACAACAGAGAGAAGTGCTGGCCAGAAATCAAGTCATCAGTATTTGTGTTACACCTTTAGTCTTGTTTTCTGTTTGCTATTTTCTACCCAAAAGCACACTTTAGATAAATCACTTAGGACTTTCATATCTGTAAGATGCTGAGTGGGACTTCAAAAAGCAGGGAAGTATGAATAGGCAGGGACTAAAATAGTTATAAAATTAGTCCTATGTTCCCATTGCCTTCTATTATACTTCAGAAGAGTGCTCTAAGGGTAGATGAGATGAAGACTGTCACACGTTCATCCCCCACCCCAGTGGGGATCACCCATCACCTTCAATGTCACGTGGCAGTGGGTGCCACAAACACCGTATCTGGTGTGGGATCTTGTTCCTAGGAAGGCCTCTTCACACCCTGGGGGATTTCAGGGTGCCCCTTGAAAGAGAGAAGAAAGAGCTGTCTCTTCAAATGCAGCACTGCTGTCCCTACCTCTGCACCCTACGGCAAAGAGGAGCTTCCCCAGCAGCCCTGGGTGGAGCTGTGTCCTTCCAGTCCCTACCTCGGTGGCTATTTTTAGATACTAACACCAGAGAGTTTCAGACCAAGGACATCTCACTACACCCGCCCTTCTCCCAGGACCTGCTTGTTTGTAAAGCTCTCACAAAAGTCTGTGATCTCACATAACAGGACTATCCAGAACAGGGACTTCAGTCCAAGTAGGAGCCTTGGCTCAGGATTTCTGGTTATTTTTTACTTTACGGCTAACTATTTAGTGTTACTCAATAAAGTTGGAGTGTGTGTTCTTGTTTTATTGCTCTGTACTGTATTGTAGTTTGTAGTTATAATTACAGGTTAATATTGTAATTATAGTTTTCTTAATTTTAATTTATTTTCATGGCAACAGCTCTGGTGAGGCTGTCTTTTTTAAAAACAGATACAAATTATAATGAAAATAATGTGTAATTTAGAGGAATCTGTGCAAACAGATAGGTAAAACATCAAGTTAATAGCACAAATTAAAAAGCAACCAGGTATTGAATAAATCCTCCACACTTGAAAACAGGTTGAAAACGAAACAAAACAATTTGTTCCCACCAAAGGCTTCAACATTTGGACAGAAGTAGATCTCTGCAAACCAGCAACTCAACACTATCAGCTTTCATGAAACTAAAATATTGGGCAGCACCAGCTGAGATCAGGTACACAATCCCTCTTTCTCATCCTTCCAGGATGCCTTTCCTTGAGGGATTGCAACTCAGTGATGACAGTGGAATACCAAGAAACAAACAGAAGTTCTTCCCTGAACAAAAAATAGCTAGCATGGGAAATCCCCCAGAAGCTTACCAGCTCCTGCACATATATTGTAACCTCCATTCTAGCAAGATGTGTGTAAGGGCTTGGGTTTGTGTCCCTTGTCACAAGAGTTTGCTCAGAGACCCAAACTGCATTTGCAGCAGTCTGTCTGACTGTACAGGGAGCCAAAATTTACCAGTTCTGAGCAGTGGCACAAACCACAGACACCTGAACACAGCTGGACTGGATAGGAGAAGAGTCCCTGCATCACCACCAGCCTTTGGGAATTGTGTTATCTCATGATGGATCACTGAGCAAATTTAACTTTTAGCTGTGAGTGACTTCTGCCCATGAAAGGCCATACCAAACCAGCTCTTCCAAACCTTGTGCAACATGTGTTTGAGTGTGTACTTGAAGGTATACACTTTATTCAGTAGTCTAGCTTTGGTTTATCATTAATATCCTAACAGGCTGGAACCTCAAATAGGAATTACCCCTTTTATATTTGATTAATGCTAATTGTTTTATTCTCTGTGGGTTCTTGTTCCATTGCCCATACCACTACAGAGAACCTTCCATTAAGACTGAAGTGATGGGACTAACATCTTCTGTATTTGATGGGCTTGTGTTCTTTCTGAAGAATGGTTTTCTGCAAACAGGATACCCAAAGCACACTATGTCAGCACCCTTCTCCCCACACCCATCTTCTGTGTTCTGCCTCTTCACACTCATGACAAAATGAATAAACAAATGGTTTCTCAGCTGAAGATGTCTTCCAGTATTCTGTGGGAGTTGATATTCAATACAGACTACATCATTTGATTTTAAAAGTATCAACTAAAACAGTGTAAATAGTACCTTCAAACTACCCATCTGAAAAAGTACTTTCTCAGTAGAAATAATTGTGTAAAACTGATCATTGAAAGAAATGAAAGACTTAGATTACATTCTAAAAATGATTTTTCATTAAGTGATAAGACTTTTAGTCCTTTGTAGACTTAAAAATTATTAATCTTATATACAAATTTCAATTGTACCTCAAAAATGCAAACAAATCTAGGGTGCCAGAGGAAGTTTTCTCCCAACACATGAAAATACTACATAAAGGTTTAGGGAGGAAATTAAAAATAACATTGAATTGAAACAGCCAAGGGAATTGAGGTAGGCAGAACGTAATTACCCAAGCTGGAATTTGGCCAAGACACTGGGGCTCACACTTTTTCCCTTTTGAAAAGTGCCAGGAGATCTTTAATGAGAACAAGTGCCCAGGGATCTCTAATGAGAACAGGGTCAGGACCTTTATTTGATATCTCAGCTGAAACACAGCAATCTCAGCAGCACCATGCTACCTAACACAAGGCTGGGGCATAGTTCAGATCTGACTCAGAAGAAGAGTGACACCAACAGCATCACTACCACCTTCTTCTTTTGTACTTTGCTCTCCATGGTTTTCTCCCACTCCACAGCTTAGCAAAGTGTTGTTTGTCAGGTACAGCAGAACACAGGAAAATTGCTATTTCTTTTTAAATGTATTTGGCTCAGCTGTCATTGTTCCCATTTGGTATTTTCTGCCGGGTAAATCTGTCAATGGGTACTGGCTGACTATGAATGGTGAACTAACCAAGGACAGTAAAGTGGAGTCTACTCTTGACATGAGAGAACATAATTATGACCAGAAACACAAAAGCAGAAAGTATATCATTCTAGTAATTTTAATCACTTTCATTTGTTAATAAAGACCTTAAAATAGTTGTGCAATTACAGTTTTAGAAAGTCAGAAGAGTCTTTACTCTTTAGTATAACATTTTAACATCTGTTTTGTTAGTCCAAATACTATCTTCCTGACCTCTCCAGTTCTTTGGGCAACAAAAGTGAGAATTTGGCTATTACTGGTACCCTTTCCATGGTTCAGGTATATTATAGTTTGTTTGCATATTGTGATGTAAGAATTTCCAAAACAACAGCAAAAAACCCAAAGGAAATGAAAAAGGAAGAATAATTTTCAAATGCTATCAAACTAAAACCCCATATGTTAATAAATAGTCCAGTTTTCAGAGTCACTGAACACACTCAGATTCTGTTTATTTTGGTTTATTCCCACTGATGGCACATGATCACTTGCTAAAAATGTGCTTGGCAGGATTAGGCCCCAAGCCGAAACAAACTAATTTAAAGACACTTCAGCAGTATTCACAAGGGCAGCAAATATAAGCACAGGCAGTTGCACTCTTATTGGTCTTACATTTATTCTAGGTCAACATCAAGCACAGCTGTTCCCAAACGGTCCATGCCTTTCACGGCCAGAGAACACTGTCCTGGTTTGATTGATCAAGATACAAAAAATCCAGTGTTACAGGTAGCAAAGTGTGTTCTTACACTCCAAATACTACATGTAACATCATAAGAAAGGCTTAATTGAGCTTATGAAAATATCCTTTTTTATACTCTTTTCTGTTCACCAGCTACAAGACTGTGAGTTGATCCTCAAAATAGCACCAAAGAGTATCCCTGATTTTTCTGCATTTACCATTAAGACAGCTTTCCCCAGCTGGACAAGCCACACTGTTCATACCCTCTATGAAGCTCACAATTGAATCAGTATGGTGATGGACTTAATTCACTGCAGCATAAGAGCATATAGCTTGCTTCATCTTTGATGTCTCTCCACACCTAGCAGATCCTAAAGACCCTATTTCTGCTTTATTTAAATTGCAGACTCTCTTTCTTCAGATTAGCTTCTTTGACTGCAGGATCTTCCCTTGAGAAAAAACTGCAAAACAATGACAAGTCAGAAAATCCAAGTCAGTTGCAGCTTTCTTGGCATACCAGGACAATTCCAAGTAATACTCAACAGGAATGCAAACTAATTTGTGCAGTGTATGTGGTACTCTTGCTAAATATTTGGTTTGACATACGAACCTGAGAGACAGAATAATTTGCCTCAAAGGTCTCATTTGCTATGATATTTGCAATTAATTGTCTTTTATCTGATGCCTTGATAACAATTACATACCTTGTCTAACTTGGTAAAGAGCAATTACAAATTATTTTGAAAATCCAGCATTTCAAAGGCTTTAAAATTAAGGGATTCAAGTGGGATTCACAAGACAGAGAAAGTACTTGGTTTGGCAAAGAATCAGCACTTGATGTGAGGAAAATTGGACATGGGAGAGACCGCACAGCCACATTACCACCTTCTCTTAACCTGACTACAAAAGACGCCAACCACATCATGTGGATGGCTGGAGTGGGATGGAGTCCAGCTTCCCTCAACCACATTCTCTCCTTGTACATCTGCCCCTGCACAAACAAGGTCCTTTGTCCAAAGTCCAGGAGGCAGTTCACTGAACTCAGACAACAGCCTCTGTGGCTATCTATGTGGCTTCATTTGTCTTACTTGAATTTTGAGCTATTAAAGTTTGTTATTTGCTCTTTTTATCCATACTGTATATACATGTGTGCGTATCTCCAGTTTAACTGGATTATGTAAATGAAAGTCTAAGTATCAAGATGTTTCAATGTCCTTATATTAATATCATTCAACCTTTTTTCATGCTGCACTGTGTATTTGGACAGACACAATGTGTATTATATGCAGCTCATAAAAGCATGACGGTCTTGGCCAGAACAACTCAAATTTAACTGAGAAAGAACCTGTCCAGTGACTGGACAAGTACTTGTGTACCTGAACTGTTATAGCTGACTTCATTAACAATGTCAGACATTCTCATTTGCTAGACAACATCTCTCAGACCAGCATTTATATTCTCAGATTGCCCCTGAGCAGGTTTAGATAGATAATACATTACATATATAAGTGTATATTTGTATTTTGCAAACACATGCGAAAGATAAACCTGAAAATGTGAAGTGTCCTAATCTGAACAAGAAATTAAAAGCCCAAAGAAGCCCAGAGTAAATAGGGAGCCAAAATGTCCATTAAAACAAGGAGATGAAGAAATCTCAAAAAAGGTTTTCCTATCTATATGCAAAAGCATGAAGAAAAAGCATAGTGTTACCTCCATGAGACCAGCCCTTTTCCTGGGCTGAATTACAGCAGATAGAGGCAACTGCCCAACAAGGACATTCAGAACACAGGAAGGTCCTGTGTCAGGTCAGACCCATGTCCCGCTCAGCAGGACAACACTTCATCACTGCTGCTCTTTCAGCAGGGTGATGGGGGTGCATCCTGCCTTGCAGCTCATCAACCTGTTCTGGTCCAGTGTCTGCTGTGATTCCTTGGCTTGTGCCTGACATCTTTCTCTGCTAGGTTTTTGATAGGTCCAAGATAACTTAGTTTCCAAGACTAGAAGGAGTAACCCAGAATTGCAGATATCTAAGAAGATACCAAAAATGCTTGAATTACCCAGCAATCACTTAGCCAGTACAAAAAAATTTAACTTCAGTCTCACTTGCTTCACCTGGACACTAACCAGAAAAGCAACGTGGAAATTTTAATCTGTGGCAAACCAGGAGTCTGTGCAGACAGCAGCACATAATGTGTCCAGCCCTGGCCTTCATTCAGAGAATAAATTTACCCAAGTTCACATTCACCATATTATCAACTTCACCCCATGGCAAGGTCTTTCACAACTTTTGTATTGGCTGCCTGAACAGAGATAAGAACAAAACGTGCACGGTTTTACCTGCCCTTATAAACACAAGATCAGTGACCAACAAACCCCAGAAGAGCTGAGTCCTGACATATCAGCATGAATATCCAAAGTTTCCTAGTCATTTCTTGCTATAAGTTTTTGGATTTGCAATATCAGGCTAGAAGTGCTGTAAGAATAATGTGCAACAGCCTATTGCAGAGAAAAGATGAGAACATTTCACAGACTTCCAAAAGATTTAGTTGTGACAATTTACAAAGGGTTAAAGGAAAAGAGAGCTTGGATTTTATGAACATTGCCTCACCCATTTTTTGTTAAGATACTGACTAAGCCTCAATATGATAGAAAAGAAATTGAAGAGGTCTTTGCTTGGCAGTGGGTCGAGAACAGCTGTGAAAATAAATGATGACTAGAGAGAGAGAGAAAATATATGAGGTACCAGTATGCCTTACTGTACTTTTAAATTTATGCTGCAGATGGTGGAGTGTTTTCGAATCTCAGCACTCTAAAATAACTAACCTGGCAGGTGCACACCTGGTGGACTTCTAAGGGGAGAGATCCAACCATTGTTATCATAGAAGATCCAGTAGTTAAAGCTGAAGAACTGCATGGCCATGCAGTTTTTAGTGGGATTTTTAAATTTTTTCTTATTTGGATGCCAAAATTACATATCAAGCCACAGGCAGAGAATAAAGTCTGTGTAAAGATTCATACAAACAGATACACATACTTGTCCATTTTCATGCACATTTCATGCGAGTATTTGGAGTTAATGGGAGAGTAGAACAGTTCAAACATTTTAAATTTTTTTTTAAACTTCTAATTCACTAATTTTGGCATATCATTATCAGAAGTAGTGACAACAGGAAGGAGGCTCTACCTCCAGTTACAGAAAAAATTAAAAATATCCCTAAACTGATGATTCTTTTCAACATCTGCCTCTTTTCTTTCCTTTCATAGAAAGCGTACATGAATAATCAGACCATAGTGCTGCTGTTAATTGAAAAAATCATTAGTAAACTTCCAGGTGCTGTTTACTATATAACCATTGTAATTTTCTATCCTAAAATCAGCATCTCACCAACATCATTGTCTGCCCTGGGGCACGGGGATTGTGCAGCTTTTACATTGTCAAAGGCAGTTGCAACCCCATTTGCTAGCAATGAAAGAAATGGATCCACACCTGCAGCGTTTGAGGCAATAATTCCTAATATTAGCCAGACCTCATGAGGAGAAGGCTTTTTTGCCAATCCTTTATGATTCAACACTTTACAATCCATTTGAAATCATTTAAATATTCTTTTATTTTGTTGTTCCTACCCCATGTTTATTCTTCTTTTCATTTCTCCCTTCTCCTGAAGCAGACCTACAAATAAAAGACAGATATAGATCATACCATACCTATCCAGCTAAGGAAACAGAAGAATTATAAACCACCTCTTAGTTCAGAGTATTAATTATTAGAGCTATCCAAGAAAAGGGTAGAGAGATATTCTAAAATACAGCATGACCAAGTACAGATTAAATCCAAAGCTCTTTTGGAAATAACGCTTGGTTTCTACCCCCCAAAAAAAAGTTATTTCAAAGTCAGAATTGAATCTCTGGGCCAGAACAAATTGTGTCTCCTAAGCCAAACTACAGATAGCAAGATCTCAGCTGGTTCAAATCAAAATATTTTTCCTGACTTCAAGAAGGCTGTACCTGTTTATGCCTACCTGGGCCCTGCCCTTCCATACCCTCAGCTATAACATACTAGCCTTCCACAATTCTCTGTCTCTCTCAAAATTTTCTTTGGAACTGTCAGATTTATCTGTGTCTGAAATGTCTCTTAAATTGTCATCTTCATTTTCCCCAAGGGACTCTGATCAGAACAATTCATTTAAAGAGAATTCAAACCATCTCAACCATAATGTGTTTTTCTGAGAAACTTCAAATAATGATGCCAATCCAGAAGTTGCTAGAGATTGAATAGAGTGAATTTCATCTTCAGGATCATATACATAACATTACTAGATTAAAATTTTTACTAAAACAACCATCCCAATTATTTTTTACATAACATACTCCTGGTGGGTTCAGCTCTGAGTAGCTCTTCCTAAACTCGAATTTACAACTTGTAGCACAGACAAAAGCACCTGTATACACTTAAATAGATACAGCATAAAACCAATCTGTGACTTAGTTAATTATGTGAACTGGTTTGTAAGCCAGTGAAAATGCTGGGAAGGAATAAAGGTCACAGCACTGTAACTCAAGGAAGACAGTATAGGCCCTGACTTTTTTAGTGCAGAGTCCCTCAAAACCTTTTGGGGTCTCTGAGAACTGGTGAATACAGCCAAACTAAAAAGAAGAGAGACTGAGAAAAGAAAACCAGAGGAGTTTTTCAGCAAGAGGGAAGAAGAACAGTATGAAGAGGATGTATTGTTGGGGCTTCTTTCTGTGTAATGTGCTTTGAAAACAGCACTGTTCAGTAAAGCATTTAAGCATTTATTTGATGACTAATGATTAGGATGAAGTCACTGGCACATAAACTCTGCCAGACTTAAAGGTTGACACACTCTGAAGTGCTTCATTGAACTGAGGCCCAAGCAATACTGACTCAATCAGAAAGCAATTTTAAAAACTCTGAAAAATATCAGTGACTGTAACAGATTGCATTGTCTTTCATAGTGAAGAAGTTTCTGCATTTTAATCAAAGGAACAATCAATAGTCTGGTAACATTTTCATCATGAGTAGATATTTTCTATGTTTGGTCTTGCCTTTCAAGAGTTCATTCACATAAACTTTCTTCTGATAACAAGAAAGTTGATCATATAAATATGTCCTTTGAAAATACATTTTCATTTCTCAGAGTTTTCCTAATATACTGTCTAAACGATATGACTAAAATGTACAAGAGCTAGTGCTGGGGAGCAGTATTCACTTCACTGAGGACTATTTCCACACTTCTCAGATTTGGCCTATTTCTACGTAAGGAATTTCATTTGTGACCCCAAAGCCTCCCCAAGATACCTCAAATATTCAAAAAAAGTCAGAGCTGATCTAGTGTTTTTTAACAGATTTACATCCTGAATCATCTTGAGACAACCACCAAGTATTTGTAAGTATTTGGTTTTACTTTTACCTTTTAGTCAATGTAAAATGCCTTGAAATATGGGCTGAACTCATCTGGGAAGCCAGAGACCCCTGTACATCTGTGAAGGCTTTAATCTGACTTCTCAAGCTGTTAGTCTGATTCCAAGCACTTTGAAGTAAATGGAAAAAACTTTTACAGACATTAATGTCTTTGATTCAGACCCTTTGGGTCTTCAGAAAACCTTTTTTGGAACAGGCTGGCTATTGTGCTCTTTACCTGTAACACTGACTGTCTTTTGTATCACTAGAAATTTATTTAAAATCTGCTCCATAAATAATCTGCTATTTACAATAAGTATACACAGTATCATTTCCCTCCTTGGCCTCCACATAGCATTGTTCCAGATACTCAACTGGAAGTTTTTACTGGGTTTAATTTTCATAACTCTGTGAAGTTTGTTCCAAGATTTCCAGGTGTGTCTGATCACTGAGTTATTTGTCTTTAAATCTTTCAGGGTGAATTTTTGGTAGGTGCCAACCTTGCATGTGTCTGTTAATTGATGCTCTGCTTTCACCCATGGCAATTGCACTTCATCAGCCTGCCAGACTCTGGAAGCTTGAGCCAAATTAAAAGCCCACTGCTAGAGCTTTACATTTGGTAATTTTAAACCTCCGTATTTAAGCCTGGCAAAATGTTTTGTGCTTCCCATCTTCAGCCCAGCCTTTGGAGGAAGAAAATAGATATGGTCTTAGTCACTGGCATATAAACTGTGCAAAAGCAATCTTGGAAATGCACAATTAATTTGTGGTACCGAGGTAATTCAAAATGTGAACTTGAACAGATCCAGGTGTCAGATACCTTCTTTTATATTTTGAGTTGTGTTTATACATCTTATGACTTTAAAAGTTTCCTTCTGACAGTACTTTCCTATCCTCCATGCATTAAAAGGAGCTGAACGGGTCATATTCCACACTTGAAAGACTTTTTATTTCAGATACTTTATGTGGTAGCTTGATACCTGGGTGAAATCAAATATCTCTTTCAGATAGCCCAAATGTATGCAAGTATTTGGCCACATCTGCACCATGCAGCAAAGCTAGCTGCCTTCATGAGATTCTCTTTGTTTTTGACATCTTTCACTATATCATATTCTGCAGATTTCCGTATAGTTGTGAAGTTACCATATCTAAAGACAACAATCAATATCTTGAAAAATATCCTGACCCAAGCCAACATTAGCTTGATTTTATTCTTGTGTGGATAAAATCTCAGGGAAAATGCATATATTTTGTTGTCTTCTACCCTTCGTCATTCAGATATCACTTCTCCTACTACTCTTGGGAAAGGTCATTGTCTGTTAGTCTGTGTAGGTGGTACAGGGATATAAATATTACTACTAATAATAAATTTATGGCACTTCTTTATCTCACATAATTTAAGCAATCATCCAATATATATCTGAGTGGCCCTGAGGGCACAAACAGCAGCGTCCCATCCCAGCCTCTCTGGGACCTCACTGCACCCTGCTCAGGACCACATTGCAGCCCCCCAGGGCCTTCAGTCCCTGTCCCAGTGATGGTGCAGCAGTGCTGATCTCCAGCCCCATCTCTGCCTCCATCTCCTTTTAGTCCTGGTGGGAGGCCCTGCCTGTGCTCTGGCCCTGATTCATCTCTTGCTGTGTTGGGGTGTGTCAATGGACCCTGTTACCATCACCTTGGGACTGTGTCCTGTGGGTTGAGGGCACAGCCAGTGCTGGGTCATCCTCAGGTCTGGCCCTACAACTCCAGCCCATGCTGCTCCCTCACATAACTGTACAATTTACAATGGAGATTTAATTTATGCATTTCCTGAACTGATCCTAAGTATAGGAAAACATACCAAACTTACCAAGCTGCTCCACCAGGAATTACACCACTCTATGGAGATGAGTTTAGTGGGAAATTAGGCACTGATTTCTACAATGATTTTTTTTAAAGTTATATTTTTAATTCACGGAGAAACTGGTAATGACACACCCTGCAGGATGAATATGTTTGCAAAAGGTTTCTTGTCAGCTTTATGACTAAACTGTGTAAGGGACAGAAAAATGTTCTTCTTTGCACCTTAGGAAAACAACATTGACCTGATTCAGTCCATCTCATGAGACCTGAAGAATATAGTTAGGAATGTGGCAGCCTAAGACTCCCCTACAGTAATTTTAAAAAGCTCCAAAAAGCAGTTCCTAAGGTAGCTCAACCCATTTTCCAAAGGGAAGTTGTTTTGCAGGAGGAAAGCTGTGTCTCTCTGTACCATAGCCCCTACTGTAATAGCAGCTTGCTGCAGGAAGCAGGTGGTGACTTCCAGAGGGCTCTGTTTTGTGGTGATCCCTCCACACTTTGATAGCTTTCTCAGAGCACTGCTTGCATGAACCTTCATGAGAGGCACATAGAGAGGAGGTGGGTGCCAACTTGCACTGTCTCTTCTGAGACATGAACCTGAGGCTGTCAAATAAGGTAGGAGGAGAACGATCCAGGAAAAACAGCAGCCAGCAGTGTGTGCCTGACCTGTGCAACTCCTTGGGGCATGAACATCTTCTGTTGTAGGCTGTGGATTGCAGCTGTGTACTGTTAGAGGTTACTGAATGCAGTGGCTTTGGCCCCCATAGGGTCCCTCTTGCCCCAGGGTCACTCCTGTCCCCATCTATGCAAGGCTCCCACAGGAGCAAGTCTCCAGGTCCAGCCAGTGGCAAGGCAGGGGGGTACATATTCCCAGAGGGCACACAAGCACGCAGACATGTGGCTGGCCCCATGGACCAGCACAGAGAACAGTGCCTTTAACAACACCCACACAAGCACACGCTCCACACAACACACACGAACAGCACGGAGACTCAGTCCTGTACATCTTCTCCAGCTATCTGGATTGAAGTCTGGTGGAGTACGTAACCCCCAGTTTGGGCTTCCCCAGCAGCTGTTCTTAGCCATTGGAATGGGGACCAGTGAGCCCCGTAGGTTGACAGCCTCTCATTCAAGTGGCTGGCACTGAAACCTCTCCAACTATTAGCCAGTCCAACTTCAAGTTGTTTAAACAATCCAAAAATTCCCTTCCCTGTGCAACCCATAGTAAGGCTATGTTCCTTCAGGCAATGGCACTTCAGTATGCATGGCCTTGCAGGGAGTGTCTCACACTGACTCCACCCAGCATTTGCTGGTGGGTTTACTGGTGGTCTGGCCATTCTCAGGAATAGCTAATGTTTACATACATTCGAAGGAGGAATGACCAAACTAATGAAGAATAAATTCATTGGAGATTAGCATATATCCAGGTCAGGAAGGCCATGAGCTGCAAGTGCTTGAAGGCTAGGAGAGTACTAAAAGTGTCATATATACTTGTTTTGTTCTTAAACCCTTCCCTTGATAGCTGCTTTTTCTTGCTGTCCTAAACAAGGCGCTGGGGACATGAATCTTCATTTTTGTCCAGGGTGGCTGTTTTTAGAAGGCAATGCAGATCTGTCCCCTTCTAACACAAAGGACAGACTTGGCTGAGATTGTAATGAGCATTCATCTCTGTCATGTCTTTCTCTACTTCGGTCCTGTTTCATGAGAAAATGTTTCAAATGTCTACTGCAAATGAAATTACAGAACGGCAGGAAAGAGGATGGTCTCATTTATCACATAAAGATACTGGTAGAAGCAAGGAGGATCAGTGAGTCAAAGGGCAGGTAAGAAGGATAAACTGATTTGGGGAACATTTCCCATGTTGCAGATTCAAGACCAACCATTAAGAGCTGTCATTTTTATGAGTTAAAATTGGTCCTCCAGCACAAAATTTGCCATATCTTTTACAAAACTTATTTTAACCTTCTTTTACCTGAGGATAGACCAAGACAATACACAAACCAAGGTAAAGCAGAACAGGGAAGGTGAGTTACTCTGCAGCCTCTAGATCTTTTATCTTAAGCTGCTTCTTCATTTAACATCTCCTCTGTGCCTTTCTCCATAAAGCATTATGTTTTTGCTCTGAATTGAAACTGAAGTATTTGCTATTTAATGTGTGAGGTTTTTTTACAGATTATTTAAGGCACAATTCCTGTTTATAGTCCCAGGGTATATTCTAATCACCTTTGTTTACCTCATATTCCTTTCCTAATTAACTGACAACCTATTAGCATACATTTTTTTTCCCAGGAGTATTAATTATACATAATTTATATCATAAGCATTTATTCCTTATCAGTCAGCTGAATAAAACATTTACCTGTTTATAGCTACTTGAGGTTAACACTTCTATACAAAAAACTCACCTGAGACTTCCAATCAAATTATCAGATTTTTAATTTTCTGTTACATAATGATACTGTATTAGTCATTGTAGTATTTTATTCCACTCTAGGCTAAACAATCATTTAGTGGAGCAGAGTGTTGGCAGCATTAATTAACCAATGATACATGCTCAGTTGAACAATAAGCTGCAAATAATAAAAATGCAAGATGAGATAATATATAGACCTTCTGTGTTAATTGTATGCTGGAGAGCAGTACTAAGCCCTACCCTCAACACGTGTAGCTCAGTGAGAGCTGGGCATCCAAGGGCAGGCTCTGGCTGACATGGCAGGGCAGAACATTGTCACTCTCGGCTTGCAAAATTCATCATGTGGATTTTATCTTTGCCCACTAACACTCAGTCATTTCTGAATATATAAACTGCAGAGCAACCAGGTGGAAAAAGGGGATATTCTATCACCTTAGGAAAATAAGCTGATAAAGATACTGTTGCAAGAAGCTTTGAATAAATGTAAGAAAAAAGTTAAAAAATAAAAGAAGTAAGCTTAGAACATTCTTAAGGGACTGGACTCAACTAGTTTATCCCAAAGCATACCACGCCTTTTTTTTCTCCTGTTTGCCTCTGGTTTTTTGACTCCTGCCCCTCTCACTTTCATTTTCTCCTGGGTATTTAAGGGATTTTTTAATCCCTCTTGGGATTTCTGTACTTCTCTCACGTTATTCACCTTTTGTTATTATTTTCATATAGCATCCTGTATCACATTTGATTTTTATTTTCCATTTCAATTCCACTCCTGTGCCACTGGACTTTTAACCCTCAGTCTCAAATGCTTCTCACTGTATCTTCTAGTTCTTTCTCCCCTTCTCTTTGTTTCTGGCCTTCTCTCATATCACTGCTCGTGAACCCCTCTCTCCCTCAACATAGTTCTCTATTTACTTAGCTCTTACTTCATTTACTATTCATTATTCCCCTGTTCTTTGTACAACCATTGTGCCTTAGAGCTCTGGCCATGGAGCAGGCTCCATTGTACCAGGCACTATAGAAACACAAAGCAAATCATGTGCCTCTGACCCATGCAGCCAGATACAAGAGAAGAAACCAGAGGAGGCGACTGCAGGATCAAAAGAAAACCTTCTCCTTTCACCCCTGCATATAGATCATTCAATTTGCCTTAGAAGGGGGAGAATAAGGACAGTGTTGTTAAACAAAAGTAGTCAAGGGTGGAAGCACATGAGTGTTTTGGAGGAAAAAAAGTAAGAGAACAACACAGAAGAAAAGCTGAAAAATGTGGGCCAGAAATTTTCATGGTGGGTGATCTTCAAGGGCAAGAAGCACATAGAAGGACATTAAAAAGACCATACAGCATGTATGATGCACATTTCAAATGACAAGTACATCTACTCATAATGGCCAGTCCTGTCTTGGGGTCAGGATTCATCTGACCAACTTAAACATCTAAAATCTGAGTTAGCTTCTTGTCAACCAACAAAGGGAATTTCTGGGCTGCAATTCATCACTAAAGTAAATGTCTAAAATTGCTAAGGTTGACTGAATCCAAAAAATGTGTCCACCTTTCCTTTTTGACTGAAAATGAGCCTGACTACTTCAAATGTGGACTCTCTGAAAGCTTAAAGCAAGGCAAGAGGGACTCCGTAGGCATGTCCATCCTTGATAATAAACTGGCCTGAGCCCTAGCTTTTTCTGTGAGCCCAGCAGCTGAAAGCCAAGGCCACCCGGGTGCTGGGGCCTGTGGGAGCCCTCTGACCATGCACACACTCAGGTGTAAGAGCAACTCAGGGCTCTGCCATGGCTTCCTCCTCCTCCACCAGGAAGGATGGTGACATTGTACTCTCAGAAACCAGGACAGGTCCAGGCTCATTAATCTTCTTTGCCCTGACTCAAATCTCACTGCTTTCTTTTACAACATTCATTTGGTAATTTGGGGTTCTCTACCCTGCTGTGTCTGGCCTCTTGATTGGGAATACAATTTTTAATTTGATTGAGATTTCACACAGTGCTCCAAACATAACTTCCATAAACCTCTAGGTTTTCAGGAGCAGAGCTGTCCTGGTATTACAAGACACTGTCTGGTTTTTGTTAACACCATTAGTACATGATATTTCAATGTGAATTCCCATAGCTGTTAGGAGAAGATGAAGACCTTAGAATGTTCTTCTCCTGACCACTTCTTTGCTTCTTTTTTGCTAATACACATTTTGCTCCTTAACACTGGTTTCCTTCTTCTATCAGTTTTCTAAACTTAAAATCAAGCAGATAGGCTACTCCTGGTCACTAGTGACTTCAATGTTTGAAGAGAGTTTCTTTGCTTACATGGATTGGTTGAAGACTGATCTTTACAATGACATAGATCTCTGGAACTGACTGAAGTGCTCTTTGTGGACAGTGTTTGGCTTGTTGTAGCAGAAGTAGGCACTGAAAAAAGTCTCTTGAACTCCCACTTCCTTGTAGAATAGAAGGTAATTACTTTAGGTGTAGATGCTGCCCATGATCCCTCCTTCAGGATGGTTTTCCTGTTTCCCTGGATGTTTTTCCTCTTTTTTTGACACTTGAAAAGGAGTCTTACATTGTAGAGGTTAAAATATTTGTCTGAATCAAATTCTCCCATATTCAGCACCAAGACAGCAAGACAACTTGTGAATGACATGCGAGAAGGAGGGGGAATGTGATTAACGAAGGGATGCAAAGAGTATTGTAATGATCTGCTTTGTGACTTGCTGCATGCTGCTGTGTGCTGCTCAAATAGACTGCTGAGGCCACCAGAAGATGAGAAGAAACATCTTTTGCCTCTCACAGCCTGTTAGAACAACAACCTGGATACAGATGCTTGTTCCACAAACTCCTATCCCTCTTCCTCTGTCAGATAATGGGTACATTTCTGTTCCTACAGCTGCCAAGCTGTGCTCTGAGTACCATCAGCAGGCCATGAGGTTGTGTTAATGATTAGCAGAAGTCTAGTGGAGTATAATGATTAGTCATTATGTCACCTTTGTGTTCAGTAAAAGCACAGATCAATAGGATACATGGTGGCCAACAGGAATGCCCAACAGCTGGCCAAAATACTTCCTGGTTCACCAGAAATGTTGAAGGTTGAACAGTAGTTTTGTTGTCCAAAAAGTGAAAAATTCTGGTTCAAGCTGTACAACTGCTTTAAGTTGTACCAGATATGACATCAAATCCCAAATAACGACTTAGCAAGTTTTCTGCCTGCATCGTTTTAGAACACTCTCTGCTTATTTTCTTGGTGAAATTAAGGTTCCCAGGGTTTTCTCCCCTCTTAGTCCTTCTGATCCAACTGAAGTTTTATTTCTTCTGCTGTAGCAACAATGTATTGGCCCTGCCCCATAAAATCTACCGAAAACTCTGAGGCTGTAGCATTGCCGCTGACAACACAATGTGGCTTCTAAATACCTTTGATCCAGCTGAAGACACCAGTGTCCTTGATCCCACAGATAGTGCATAGTACTGTAGTTATAAAAATATATTCTGCTTGTGAACCTAGTATATTTAATGAATATAAATATTTCAAGACCATCAATATGCAATATTGGCAATTTATGCCTATATGCTCACTGATTATCTCAGTCTCTCTTCAGAAAGCTTTTGAACCACACCCTTACAAGTCTGACATAACTGTCTCTCAGGAGTAGTGAATGGAAATAGTGCTGGAACACACAGACCTGAACAACAACCCCCTTGTACAGAATCACAAAATCACAAAATCACAGAATCACAGAATAAGATGAGTTGGAAGGGACCTACAAGGATCATTGAGTCCAAGTCTTGGCCCTACATAGCACAGGTCAGCCCCAAGAGTCACACCATGTGCCCAAGTGCATTGTCCAAATCCTTTTTGAGCTCTGTCAGGCTTGGTGCTGTGGCCCCTTCCCTGGGGAGCCTGTTCCAGTGCCCAACCACCCTCTGGGTGAAGAATCCTTTTCTAAAATCCAACATAAACCCCCCTTGACTCAACTTCAGACTATTCTCTCAGGTCCTGTCAGTGGTCACCAGAGAGGAGGTATCAGTGTTGGCTCCTTCTTTCCCCTCATGAGAAAGCTGTAGACAACAATGAGGTCTCCCCTCAGTCTCCTCCAGGCTGAACAGAACAAATGGCCTGTCTCTCCCCATACAGATTCTCCTCAAGATCCTTCAACATCTCTGTGGCTCACCTTTGGATGTTCTCTAATAGCTTATTGTCTTTGTGGCACTCAGAATTGCCCCCAGCACTGGAGGTGAGGCTGGCCCAGCCCAGAGCAGAGGGGACAATCCCCTCCCTTGCCCGGCTGGCCATGCTGGGCCTGATGTCCCCAGGACACAGATGGCTCTGCAGAGGAAGGCACAAGGTCAACTTTTCCAGTTTCAGTTGTTCGAAATTAAGTGGTTTGCTCTATAGTAAGGCCTTTAGGTAACTTAATTTTTACTGAGGCGAATCACATAAAGCAGCCAAGATTAAAACCTAAAATGATCCTGTCTCAGGTCCTGAGGAGTGAAACTGCCTCAAGCAAGTTTACATGAGATATTTAGTGTTCAGACCCATCAACTGTCAATGCTGACTCAGTGCTCTGTCCTACAGTGAGCACCAAGCCTAGCTGAAAACACACATGAGTTGTGTGGGATTCACACTTTACTGTCAGAAGTCCAAATTCTCCCTCAGATATCCAAGTACCTCTTGATACAGTTAGCGACTGTCCTTCCGCATACATAACTCTTTAAAAAACCCCCAAAATAATGCAAAACACACTTTCAACCTTTGGAGCCCTGAAATGGAGGATGCCCAAACTGTTGGACATTTTTATCATTACAACCAGTCCTTCATAAGTTCCAACATTTCTTTCAGTCCCTGAGCTTAGACTTCACTCTGTGTCTTTTGCTACAAGAGCCAAAAGTTCAAATTATTTCAGAAAAATCAAATACCATAAAAAGATGTGGATATGGAAGTGTTAAGTTAGTGGCTGGACACAATGATTTTAGAGGTCTTTTCCAACATAAATAATGCTATGATTGTATACGGATCCCCTGAAAGCAGAAAATTTACACCTTAGACAATAGTGCTTGACTTACTCCTTGTGCAGGCACTGCTTCTGACCCAATACATATTATATCAGAAATCTCCATTGGAGGAAGTTGACTTGATCCCATTCAATGAACATGAACACAGTCATAAAATGTAGGGCTGATTTCTCCCCATTTGATTGCTTCCAAGTGTTCTGTGAAATAAACCAAATATATATGTTCCAGAATCAAAGACCATTTTCAAAAAAAAAATCCTGCAAATTAGAGTCTTTCAGAATTACAGCACAATATTAATTATCTCAGGCTATATCTAATATTGGGATGTGCCTTTATATGGAGTATGAGAACCTTATGACATTCTGGATGCTTTGATTGCATTTTATGACCAAAGTAACTTCATTGGTTTTAATATTAAAATCAGCTTCAGTTAAGTTGCCTGAAGGAAGCATTTAATTCCTTTTGCTTTAAGAAAGCAAACTGCAAAATCAGTATTTAGGTTACAAAGTCTAGAGGGAAATCTATCCAAGAAATAAAAACTACAGTTGTCAAAGTGAATGATCAGTTAATAAGGGGCTGTCCACAAAACATATGCAGCAATTTGAGTTGTCTTCAAAAGTCAAGAGAATGCTGTGCAATTCATTAATTTAGTAGGAATACTGATACAGTTGTCATTTCTCTTGAAAAAGTAGCTCCTGAAGCTACATTGTTTAAGTGGAAATCTCAATGTCTCATAAAAAACCAGAACCTTTCTAGCCCTCACATTTGTGGCAAAAGTTGAATCACATCACAGAAAAGCAGATCAGAAAATATAATTATTTTAAATCTCACAATTTTTAAGTTTCATGATTACTGAGTGCTTGAGGTTGATAATATTTCATGATCCCAGCCTCTGATAACATTTTTTACCTGGAAAATACGGCGGAAGTCCATTACAAAAATGTAGCAAAATGGACAATCTCGTTATAAATAGTCTGTTGGGCAGGTTTATGAAAGAAAGATCGCAAATTCAATAGGGACAACATAGAGGAAGGTGATGCTGCTCCATAGCCCTCTGGCTTTTCAGAAGAAAGCTTCCACTATGCTATATAAGCGACGGAGAAGATGAAGCTGCTTAAATACTTTGCCTCCATCCCTCAGTTTAGTATTTGGCTGTTCAATGGATCATGAAACCTGTGTGTTTCAGGAGTAACTGGACAAGGTAATGCATGCTTAAAACATCCAGTTCTGGCAAACTGTTTTCAATGAAAAATAGTAGCAGGAAATGTGGAAGCTTCCTTTACACCTGCCTTAGGACCTAGAGGTCCTGATCACTCACCTTTTATTACTCATCTCTTTATTTTTTTGTTTATTTTTCCTTCCTTGTCCAGGTTTTGTCCTCTTCTTCCTCACTTATCTTTGCTTTCCATTCTTATCTTTTCATAGAGAGCAATTTTTAAGTCCTTTGGTGAATTCTTTTGAAATCCCCCACCCAATAGCAACTCCTCTCTTCCTGCTAGCTGCCTCCAGGAGCTGGCAGCAGAGCAACCTAGATGAAACAATTGCTTTCAGATATGCTCTTTTGGATTCTTTCATGCAGGAAGAGAATTCCAATAGCCACTGTGGAAACTCCATGGACCTTTCCAATTCCCAATGAAGAGACTTCTAAGCCTAATCCATCAGAAATCCTTAGCAGCTGCTGGACCACAAATATCTGGCTGCTCTACAGACCACATGGTAGTGGGTGCTTTGATAATGAGTGAAAGATCTCTTGTCCACATCAACTGTACAAAACTCAATTACATTTCACCTTGTCTCTTTCCCAGAAATAGGTCAGCTACATGGAAGATAAAATGATACCCCTGGAAAAAGGATAATAGAAGAGTATTGCATATTCTATTGGAATTGAATAGTCATTGCATATTCTACTGGAAAAAAAGGATAAAAATTCTGTTTCTAACCAACAGTTTTTACTAATATCTCCTCCTTTGTTGAAAAATGATCGGCAAAGGTGCGTCTTTCCACCACTGGGGTTTTTTTTGGTTTTTTTTTTGTTTTGTTTTGTTTTGTTTTGTTTTTTGTTTTTTTTGGGGGTTTTTTGTGGGTTTTTTTTGTTTGTTTGTTTGTTTGTTTTGTTTTTTTTTTTGTGTAGCATTCTCTGGTAATACATATTTTTTGTGTTGTTCAAACAGAAAACATATTTTTCTGTTTCTTGAAAAGTCACACAATTTACTCTGGGAATTTCTGCCTATCCTGATTTCTGTTCCAGAACCACTCAAATTGAGAGAGCTGAATACTTTCCTTTGTATGAATGTATATGAAGCTAAACTGGGGTATTGTGAAAAACAGTTCACAAAGCCAGTAGAAAGCTATATATAAAATGATATTCTCATTTCAGATGAAGCCTGAGACAAAAAGGATATAGGTAAACACAGCTGCAACATTTTTAGGCATATAATCAAAGGCAAAAAAAATATTGGAAAACTATGTTAATTATTGTAATTAAAATGTGAACAGTATTGATGGAAAATATCTTTAAAGCATGTAAAATCAAAACAAATCTTTTAACATATGGGAATTTATTCTAGAGGAAAGATATGCCAGAACAAAAGTACCAGTTACCTACTTGCTTCTTACTGCTAATAGAAGTTGAAACTTAGGAGAGAAGCAAGAAATAGAAGAAATTCTCCTCAGTTATAGTTCACTGAATCCTCTACTTTATGAAGAAATGGGAAACTAGCATCAAAACAATAACAGAAGGGTTTTTTTAAATGTTCTGTGTTAAGACACTTGCCTCTCCATCTGCAGCTCCAATGTCATTCCCTTCTTATATCGTGTTACTGCATCATTTTCTTTCCTTCCTTCTTTGTAAGTCTTTTGATTATGATCTTTTCCTTATTCCCTGTGGAAATTTTCCCTTCATCTCTCTGTGAATGTCACAGCACGTGAGTACATGTTCAGCTTTCAGCTGGAGTTGCTTCCACTGGGTTTAAGCAGAAGTGTAAAATGAAATTGATCTGTGGAAGACCCTTAAGCTCCCTATGCAGTCTGTGGAGACTGGCAAGCTCTCTCCAGATGGAGTCACATTCCACGTAGAAGCCAGACTAGACAGTTTGGTGCTCCAAAAGATGCCATGACTGTGCAGGCAGCCTGAGACAGCCAGGCATCTGAAGGAGGTCTCTTTGTCACTCCATGGAAGACATCCAAGGCCCCACAGAAGAACTTTCCACTGCTTTGTCTTTCTCAGGTTCCTGCTTTTTGGTTTTTTTTAATAGATGTCACCAACATTTTGCTCTCCAGGGCTCTTCTATTCAACAGGATCCCAACAACAATCTTCTATTCAACAGCCATAACAACAGACAAGGAATAGTTTTGAAACCTGATGTGTTCGGTGGCATATACCCACCCAAAGGTGGCACATACCCACTCAAAGGACTAAAATGACTATATACTACTCTACTGTCTACCTCTTTCCATGGCTCCAGTCATACCAGAATAAATCCAGCAACAGACCTGCTAAATCCTCTTTCAAAGTGGAAAATGCAGTGGCCTTGACACCACCATTATCTGTGGCTTGCAAGTACAGCTGGATGCAGACCACGTTCTGCACTTCAGCACAGCCCTGTGCTCCTCGTGCTCAGATAGAATCTCTGTGCCTCTTACAGCCCTCCCGTGCAGACCACCCTGCAGTTTGTACAGACTGTGAGGCACCAGTGGTCCTGAGTGGAGTGTGAGGAGTGGAGTGAGTTACCTGCTCTAGGAAGTCAATGAAGTCCCAAAGCAGGATGTGAAGAGGCACTGATAGCTCCACAAATCAAAATAGCTACCTGGCAATTGGTCTTTTTCTGGCTTTCCATTCAGAAACTATTTTTCTCAATTTATCATTTGGAGGGAGAGCTGACATCTTCCTTCCACAAAGAAACATTTAATTTTAAGATAATTCGCACATAATATTTTGTTTTTGCATTGCTTCAAACAGAATGATTTCCCATTAAGATAAAGCAAGGATGAGCAGACTGTGGCCACTGAACAGAGTGTTCTGGCAGAGCAGAGCAGCAGTATAATGACATTAAGAGTTAGATTTTTAAAACATTTAAAAAATAAATTAAATTACAAAATGAAATTAAAAAAAAAAAAGTCCAAAATTATCTGAGCAATAGAGAGTCACTTGGAGGTCCTTCACAAATACAGAACAATTGGCTTCACCCACAGGCCTTAGCTGCTCCAGCTGGTCATTACCTGACCACTAAAGCACTTTGGATGAGCCAGTAACGTTTAAATAATCCACATCCAGACATTGTCTTACACCTTCCTTGGTGGACTGCACTGCAAATGCCTGGTACAATTAATTAACATTGGGACCAAAACCAGAGTTTCCAGCTTCCAAAACAAATGCTCAGTCATGTAGCCAAAAGCACAGCTCCAATGGCATAAGCCAATTTACTCCCTGTTTTATTAAACTTCCACAGTGTTTAGAATCAGTAAGTCACAGTAGGTCTGGCACTTCATGTTATGAACCTTGGTGAGCATTTCCTTACCCACCCAAACAGAAATGTAAGCCTCTATTGCTAATTCTGCTGTCTGAGGCATTTCTGTTTTACTGCAAATCATATGTAATGATGTGCAATTTGGCAACACATGTAACATACATGCCTGAGCCCAATTAAGACATGAGTCTGCCTGCATATGTGGATGCATCTGCTTCCCTTCTGAAAGTTTGAGCATTATTTTGTGGTTTGTGTGTTTCTCATGTCACTGCCTGTGATCACTCTTAATGAGCAGGCTGCTATAGCAAACTTTCCCTTGTAGCCACAATTCACCCTCATTTACTTGCAGTTATCTGAAAGTTAAGTTTCAAACATGAGCAGATTTTCTGGTTTTCCTGTATATTCAGCAGACTGATGTAGACACCTCTAGGAGGCAATTTGTCCTGCCAAAATTTAATTGTCAAAGAGGGTCATATACCCTGCGGTGGCTCATCTCTTTCAGCTGAACATTGATGTAGTCTAAGCACTGCCTTACAAATAAACAGACTTTTCAGATAGCATGAATGATCTCGGAGGTATCCTGTCCCTATATGCTACTGGCTTGCAAATAATAGCTCAGTTTTGTAATTTCAGATTAGTTTTCTGTCTGCAAATAGGGAGAGAGTGAAGAAACTATGAAAAGTACATTTCATGGTGTAATTTCAAATATTTTCAAACACTGTGTATAATTTAAGAAGAACAGCTATGGGAAAATTCTGGAGATCAGCAAAAATTTACCACTTCTTTACTTTTCTGTGGATGTTCTTTACAGAAATAAGTTTTGTTGAAATATTTGTTGGACTCCACACAGCCAGAGGTAAGACCTGCTTGTTGGCCTCTCTTAGCCCTACTGATTCCCTTAACGGGAAGAAGTAATTGTTCCCTAGTCCTCATTGAGATTTTTGTTCTTTATTATTCTACCTTCTCACAAGATGCAAGAGTAAAGAGCATTTTGTAAGGAATGTTCAAGGTCAAGTTCCTTATAACTTTAATGATCTTACAAGTGTAAATTGATAAAACTTCGAGCCTTAGAACAGGCTCCCCAGGGAAGTGGTGGAGTCCTTGGAAGTGTTCAAAAATGAGTAGACGTGGTACTTCATGATATGGTTTAGTGGCCATGGTGGTCAAAGGTTGTAATTTATGATCTGGGAAGCCTTTTCCAACTTTAATGATTCCGTGATTCTATGAGAAGAATGTTTGTAGTAAGGTAAGAACTCAACATTATGAGTGGCATTAATTAGATTTCAACACCAACCTAGTCACCTTAAGCTCCCTTTGTATTCCCTTAGTAGAGAAAAATGGGCTCTTTCATAATGTGATTGATCTGATGTCCTTTAGACTGAGATGAAACCCTGGCCTTTGTAGTGGCCAATTTCTCTCTTTTAATGACAAGGAAGCTTAAGGTGGCTAAATCAGCTGTAGAGATCTTAAACACAGATAGCAACATTTCATCCAACGATCTGGTGGTCACAGGAAAAGATCAATGTGTTTCATATTTAATCACTTCCTAAATAAATTAAGGCAAATTAAAATCTACTCACAAAAAGGATTTTCTCAAATAGTGTGATTTAAGTTGCTACTATTCCTAACCAGACATTCATCTCACCAGACCTGACTGTTTACTTTAGGGTGAGCTGAATGGTGTTTTGCACTTCATTGACTAAATTGCTATTTAGGCTGCATTGCCCATTGACCAAATCCAACCTGTTATCTGGGATTGCCTAATATAATTTTATATCAGTTTATTTATATCAAGAATGTTGCAAGATGCAGTTTTCTGTTTCTAATACACAGACTAACACAAGAGCAATTTTTTTCACCAAAAATGAGCTGGTTCTCTGAATGTTTTAAGTGTTTGAAAAATCATCCTACCCTCCTAGTGCGCTAGCCCTTTAAAGAACTCCTTCTAGATTTGCAGAGTAAAAATATGACTCTTAGTTCCCATATTTTTAGAATTTTACAGGTTATTGAAATAGCATATGCTGGAAATAATTGCGGTCAGCTGGCTTGGTGCAATAATTTCATTTTAGTTCATTTCTAGCCTGTACTTGTTTTTAAAGCATCTTGTTGTTTTAACATCTGTCGCTTTTGAGATATAATTATCATTTCAGATTTCTTTTTTGTTTCAAAATAATCTTGAGCAACAGAGGTTATTTGTTTGTCCTCCTTTTCCATTCACAGGTGTAGGTGATTTATAGTAAATTAAATTCTTCTTCATTATCTATCCTCACCTAAGCCAGATCCTCTGGTTGCCCCATTCTGACAGAACAGCAAGGTCTGAGTCTTTGTTTCTGCTGTACAACTTGCCAGGTGCACTGTCCTGACTTATTCATAAGACTTGGCTTTCTCTTTTCAGTATTTCTACCACACCATCTTTGACAGCATTTACATATGGTATTGAATTTTTCTTTACAATGGTAATACTCACAAAAAAAAAAAGGGGATACTAAAATCTTCCTAGTAGAAGACATCTTTACTAATAGAAGTTGCCTGTTGTTCTACACTGGCAAACTTGTTTTATGATAATAAAATCACTTTCTAACAGGACATGTTTCTAAGATTTCACTGGCACATCTAATGCATATTAAATGTAAATTCTCCCATCATCAAAACTGCTTTGATGGCATTCCTGAAAGTTGTGTTGGGTACCTGCAGAAAGCAAGGGAGAGAGTAGGAGAGGAGAGGTAGAGAGCTGTATGGATTCCTAGCTAGCACCTACCCTAGAGTCCAAAAAACATCTCCTGGTGTCCAGATTTCTTGAGAACATGAGACAGTCTTGCAGTGAGCAGAGGCGGTTTGGCTCATCATGCCTCATTCCCTTTTCCATCTACACCATGATGCCTTCTAATTGATTCTTTAATGACCTCCGTGTTTTTGCCTTAACTATCTTGCCTCGTAAGCCATTCCACACATTTATGATTCGCTGCTTGAAAAAAATGCTTCCTGACATCTGTTCTGAATTTGTTTTTCTTTAATTTTCATTTATGCCCTCTCGTTCTATCATCTGTGTTGGGCTGAAAATAGGAACCCATGTTGACATTTTCTGAACCATTTAAATTTTATGTTCTTTAATTAAAAAACTCCTTCTCAACTAGACAGAAGTCTAACCTGATGGTGGAGAATATAGTACTGTATTTAAAATAAAATATTACTTTTATAAATATAAAAATTCATTGATAAGTATATTTAGTGTTCCATAGTTCAACTCATCAATGTACCCTAATGAGAAAATTCCAACATTTGCTAAGGTTCTCTCACAAATGTAAAGAGGGCAGGGAATGCACTGAAAACATTAAAAGGGGCCAGGACCTAAGAGGATTTTTTCTGGTTTTGTCTAAGACATCCTTTATTTTATTGTTTTGTTCTTCTTTAGATGTCCTAATTATATGCATGACAATGGAAGTAAAGTTTTCTCTTAGTCAGATTTTCACATTAAATAACCAGTTTTCAAAGATGCTAAACATTTTACCTTTTCAAAATTAGATTTTTTTCAAAATTATTTCAATTTGGACGGCATCAGATTGAAATATTCTCCCAGTTCCTCTTAAAAGAAGGAAATAGCTGAGAGCTGTCACTAACTTTAATCACCACGGCTTTGTCAGTGCTAATGCTCTGATCCAAGCTCAAGTCTTGACACTATATGCTTTTCCAATTGGTTGATGCTGTGAATTTATTTAAAATCATGTTTTTAGTGTGTTTTTACTTCCTTCTGTTAGTCTCTCCTCTAGTTTTTCTCTCATTATTTTTCTCCTCCCCTTTTGCAAAACAATGACTAAAGTGTCAAGATGACCCTAATGCTCTAAAGCTTCAGTCACCACAGTCAAAAACAGTATAGCACTAAAAGTGATTTTAGTTTCAACCATTTTATATGACTAATGAACAAATTTCTATTTAGTGCTTCTGCTTGGCACGCTCAGACAAACCTTTCCTGCCATAGCTTCTGAGGAGCATTGCCTATTCTAGCCTGGTATGCAAGCAGCCTCCTTGGGAAGAACCAAAACAGTAACCCAAACTATAGTTGTGAAAAAAATGTAGATGATCATAGTCCTTCCCTGGGACAAAGTGGAATTTTGATGCCTATGAATGCTATTGAGAGGTGATACACTACCAGGTAGATTTTATAGCAAAAATCTGACGTGTTAAAAGCATGGCTGTTCTTATTATAGCACATTGAATACAGAAAGAAGAGAGCAAAAATAGGTGAAGATTGTAAAGGTTAAAAAAAATTTAGTGAGAAATTTTACCATTCTGAGTAATTTTAAATGCAATTTTAGATTCCATGCCAATTTTAGATACCGTGCATTTAAGCAGTAATTCTGGGAATGTAATTGATTTACAAGAATCAAGTCCTGTCAGTTTTCTGAGCCTGTATGCAGTATGGACAAGGACCCCTTGTTCTTTCTATGTGCATCAGAAGTTGCCCAAAAGGCAAAAGACAAAGCATTTGCCTTAACCTGAGGGCTGCAGGGGAAAAAATAGGGCAAACACTAGCCCCTTTCAACTAATTTAAGCAATAACTTTTCTCCACTTCACTTTAGCACCTTTCTGCTCAGATCTTAACTTCCTTCTGCCAAATTCTTATTTCCCTTGTTTTGTACCTTCTCAGAAGTATTCTCTGATCTTTTCTGCCAATGCTCAAAACGTGTGTTCAGATGAGGTAATATATTACTATCCAAGCAGATAATAGGACCCAGGAGCTTCAGTATGCCATGTTTGAGTGTCATATATCCTCCAGGACTTTGCAGTTTGTACTGTGTTTTGGGCCAAATGCCTCAACTGAGCCTGTATCAATAGAATTTCAGAAACATACACGGAAACAAAGGAATGTAGAATCAGTGTAACAGAATGGGAAGAGGTAGCCATCTCGACAATTTTCCAGGGTAATTTGGCTTGGTGCTTATGCCTAAAATTCATTTTGTTAGAGTGACTGATCTTCAGGAGAACTGTGTAATGAATGGACATCTAGGTTAATGTCAACGTGCTGTTACAGGCAGAAGCCAAAAATTCTCTTTAATGTTGTCTCATTAGGAAGCCCCCGTGTAAGCATCTTTCCCGGAATACTGTGAGAATCTGTGCGCCAGAGCTGGTGGGAGGGATCCTCCACCAGCTGCCAAACATGACATTTCTGGACAGGCTGCTGAACCCTCAGCAGGTGACATCTGTGAAGCAGCCTTTCATCTTCCTGTCTCTCAATGGCTGGGTACCTGCATGGGGCAGGGATCCCAGAGAGGCTCTATGAATGCAGCCTGTCTCCTTCTCCCAGCTGGGCTTCCACAGCCACAGGCTGAGGATCCCTGAATTCCAGCTTCCAGTGTCAACATCTGCTCTCAGAGCCTCTTTTGTCCATTTCTCTCTTTATGTGCTGACAGCTAAAGCTTGGTCCAGCCAATATAAACTGTCTGTAATCATCAGAACACAATCTACTGACTGTTTACAGCTTACAAGCAATAGGTATATTTTTTCACTTCTGTGGTGTATTTAACTGAGTAGGAGAGTGATTAAACAGCAGAAAGAATTGAGCAGTTTAGAAATTTTTCAATTGCTGTAAAAAAAAAGGAAAGCTTGAAAGCATGATCTGAGTGAAAACCTACTTAGAGATCATATTAATAGCAGAGGAATTTAAAATTCTAAAACATTGGTACACAGCTTGTGGTTTTCTTGAAGATCTTGCACAAAAACAATTCTCTGAGACGGGAAAAATAAAACAAAATGGAAAAAATAAAAAAGTGGTTTATTTTCTCCTTTTCACAAAGTCCCCAAAAGGCAAACATTCTTTTAACAAAATTCCAAGTGTTGCTAAATGTAATTTATTCGTAACAATTAATGTTATCGCAATGAATACCAAATGAATTGCTAATCATTGGCCACCCTGTTTTAAAGTGTTACCTATCCATCTGTCTGTTTTGCTAAAGGTACTTTTCACAACATATGTTTCTTTTGGCTCTTTGAGTGCCACTAGCAAAGGCGTAGTCACCCATCAGAAGGACACTCAAATACATAATAAATAGAAAGTTGTTCAGAATGTTTCCATGTCTTGGATAGATATTCCTGGTTTACTTTTCTTTATGAAGAAAGTAAAGTTTTACCTCACTGCTGGATAAATGCAGGTGAGAAGATTATTTCTTGTGGCCAAAGGGTAAGGATGTAATGATATGACATGGTGCAATGGTCTTGAGCTGAAGGACATTAAGTTTAGATATTAGGAAAACTTCTTTGCTGTGAGGGTGGTGAGGCACTGGAACAGGTTGCCCAGAGAGGTTGTGGAATCTTCCTCCACAAAGTTGTTTAAGACCAAACTGGATGCAGCTCTGAGTAACCCGGTCTGGTGGAAGGTGTCCCTGCCCATGGCAGGGGGCTGGAACTGGATGATCTTTAAGATCCCTTCCAACCCAAACCATCCTACTGTTCTATGGATTGGAAACATAAGGTCTGGATACTTCTCCCACTTCTGCCACCGGCAGCTTGGCCTTCATGACCTCGAGCCTTTCAGAATAGAAGAACCTAAGTAGTTGTTTGTGAGTTGAAATGTCATTCAATTTCAAATTGAATTTGGGTCCTAAATCATCTGTAAATGAATCAACCACTGCCTTTGGGTATTTCTTGTTTGCTGTTTGTAAAATGAGCATTCCAACAAGCCTGTAACTGTAATAACTGATTTATAGATGAATAATGAATACTGGGAGCCTTACGCTAAAGGAGAGCAGTAACTGTGTGATATTTCCACCTTCATGAAGTTCATCATCTTACACTGGTGAAAGAGTACAATGACATTTTTTACTACTGCTTATTTTCAGTTGACCAGTGCCAAAATTGGCTAAAACATGTATAATAGTTGATATGGACATGCCCTATGCACCAAATGTGAGATGTGCATGGCTGAACACCTGGCTGGCCTGGCTCTTCAGCAGGGGCATTACACTTACACCCTGCACCCACAGCCTGTCTCAACAGCCACTGAGAGCAATAAGGACCTGACTTGCAGCCTGAGGGGAGATAGAAGCCTGAAATGTACACCTTAGAAGGCCAGCTGTGAGCAGGCAAGGTACCAAGAGGTGTCTTCACTACAGGAAAATAGCGAGTTGTTACCTCAATATAGTTTAGAAAACAAGACTAAACTCCTGGATCATGTATTCAATACGAATAGGTGGTGACATGGGACCAGGCTTATAATCCTAACAAATAATTTAGTTATGTTCAGTTTATGTTCTAGCTGGAACATTCAGAAAGATATTTACAGTAAAAAAAATACATATATATATATGTGAATATGAGTATTTAGAAATTAATTAAAATTTCAAGGACCTCTGAGTACCTGGTTTTGGATTTAGATCATGAGCACTTCTGACTCTGTACCCACACAGACTTTCTCCGTGGGTACAAGGCATGGTTGAATGTTGGATAGTGTGTTGGGAATACTACAGCATGTAAACACAAGTAATAACTAATAGCTTTACACTTAGCTACTTTGTTGTAACTCCAGATCATTATAATTTTGAAGTAATCTGCCAGCTAGAATTTTAATGCAATGTCAATGTTACTAGACCCTGAGAATATTTCCAAAAAACCATCAGCAAAGAGTCAAAATAGATCTGATTTTCATCACTCTGAAAAAGTAATTATTGCTCACAGTAAAGCAAGACCTAATAACTCAGAAGAAAACACAAACACTCTCTGGCTCATCATCCTGCACTTTGCATGGGGTGTTTGGGAAAAAAAACAAAACAACAAAACACAAGAAACAGTGGATATCCCTAGCTCCAATGCTGTGGAGAACACAAACATTACAGGAAAAAGGTATAATGCTGTCTTCTTTAGCAATTATATCATGTAGGTAGTCCAGAAAAGTTCCATAAACCTTTCTAAATTATATTGGGGAATCACTTATTCAATACCAATAAATAAATGTCAGCCTCCAAAAATGTGCATAACTCAGTCCTCTTTTGTATCTCTATTTACATTCAACCGCATATATTCAATCTCAGATCTCTCTTGAATTTCCAGTTCACAAATCAATATCCTGGTTCAGCACCTTCTCAGTGAACAGATTCTCTGGAGAGCAGTGACAGTCTTTTGCATACTGTTCACCAGTGTGAAGGCAGGGGGACCACCTGCTTGTGTTTGAAATTCTGTTTTTCAAAAACTGTCATTTTAAAATTATATCATCTCGAATTCTTAGAGATCCTTGGAAAGAAAATACTCTAATTTGCTGCAGACTTATTTTCCTAATGCCAGGGTTGCAATTATTTTGTCATTTCAAGTGCAGAAAATCAATGCAGTACCTAAAAAAAAATTAACTGAAACAAAAACAAAACAAAAAAAATCCCCAAGCAGTTAACTAACCTGGAAAGGAGGAAAAACACCCGAAGAACAAAATTATCAGTTGTGCAGGATAATAAATAAACTGCTTGTTCAAAGTGCTGGTGAGTGAAGAACATCCTCTGGCCAAGGACAGGAATACAAATTGAGATACATGAGCCTTGAACAAAATTTCTCTGTGTCTTTGAATTTGTTGTCTAAATGCATAAATATTTTTTAAAAGGTTTAGGTTTAGGTTATTTGCATTTTTTTTAAAGTTATTGTAAAGGAATTCATTTGCATTATAATCTTTCTGGAAATAATGATACCTTCCATCTGATTCTAATTTGCTGTCAGAAAAATGTCAAGGAAGGGCAGAATCTCTTAATGTTTATTTCTGCTGTTTGAAAACGCTCTGAAAAAGGCCCTGTGACTCTGGTGGGGGCTCTTTGATGGAAGTTTTTATGAAGTTAATGTTGCAGAGAGATGGTCGGAAGCCCCCAACAAGCGGACTGTGGCGTGTCGAATGGTCAAACGATTCCATCTGTAGTTAAATCTGCTACTGGAAGCATTTATCAACCTCCCAGTTGTTTAATTTGGGATCCTGCTGCTCCCACACTCTATCTGGATTTTGTCATTTACTAGAGCTGCACCCTTGTTAGGTTTGGAAAGAAAAGCAAAACCATAGAAATGTTTCAGTTGCTTTGGATACTTTGTTCAGAAACCAGAAAACCTGAGAAACCCAATACTCTTATAATTTTCCCCATATAATCAATTTTGTAGATAAGTGAACAGGTTTTGCGTGAATGATTCTTTGAAAAATTTACTTACGGTGTTAACTACACTTTACTAACTTCAGCCTAAACCCAATTCTTATTTACTAAAGAGACTCAAAGCTGAACTGCAAATGGGAGCCATCTTCCCATGAACTTGTAAAAATCTAAATCTAGATTTTATAGCTTCATTCTTCTTCTCCAAACAGCGCAATCTAGCAGACCACATATGCCTATTTAACACTTTGCCTTCCTCTCCCTCACCCTCATCTGCACCATTCTTTCTGTTTCACTGCTGGCCTGGGATATTCTCAATACAGGGGAACCTTAGAGTTTGTGGTCTCAGACCATTTCCTCTCTTTGCGTGCCAGCTTATCATAAGACTGCAGATGAGATGCAAAACTTGTTGGCCTGAATAATTAACATATTATTCTTATGCATAAGGGAGTCTGGAGCTCCACAGAGCAGTCTAGGATCTCCTCCCCATTGCAGTACTCCCTCTCCTTTAAGATATTGTGAACCTTAAGTAGCTCAGCTGGAATTTATCTCTTTATTATGCATTTAATTTATCTCTTTATACTGCAGCCATGCTGCAGGATCCCTTCCAAGTGGAAAAAAAGTTTCTTTACCATTTGCATTTCATTCTTTTTCAAGCAGAAAGGGGGCATCACAGAGAGATCTTAACTGTGAGGAGGGTCAGCACACCTGAGGGGGATCCAGGAGTGGGAGGATCCAAATCTTACTAGTAGTCATGTTAGCAAATAACTCTAATTAAACACTACTGTTATGGGAATCAATACTTCTTCCAGTGATGTTGGATTGGCAATGTCTTAGTAGAGATGCAGACACCAGAAAGAAAAGAAGGGTAAGTCAATGGACATATAATAAAAATGAATGCATCACCCCAAAAACAGCAGATGAATGAGAAAGAGGGAAACACAATGAGAGAGGAGGTGGGAAAAGGTATAAAATACAAACCCAGGTACATGACTTCTGGGTGGCAACCGCACTGAGTATGGTATAACAACCCCTCAGAACAATTACATTTTCCATTCTACTGCTGGCAGTGTAGTTAGAATGTCCCTTTGCACAATGTTATCTGAATGCCAATATCATACTGTTGGAAGCACCTACAATAGGAGCAGTTTCATACCATTTTTTTTATTGTGGAACTGATAGTAGCAAGAATTAATTGCAAGAACAATAACTTGCCTTAGTGTCAACTATACTTCATCAACTTCTCCCATTCGAACTGTTATAAAGGGAAAGAAAATAAGTCCAAAGAGTGAAAGCTGAAAAGACAAAAAAAATTGAGTGAAGAGAGGAAGGAAGGAGAGAGAAAAATTAAAATAAAATCCCTTGCTATGGTGAATTCACCTCAGCTACCACCCAAGAACCAACCAGATGCTTGCTCACTTCACCCTCTCTCTCCCCCACAGCTGGATGCTGGAGAAGAGAGAATGAGATTGAGAGATTCTGTGGGTCAAGGTGAAGGCAGAAAAATCACTTTCTAGGTACTGTCATGGGCAAAACAAACTCAACTTGAGGTATTTAATTTATTGCCAAATTGTGTGACTATTTCATTACTGATTATATAATTGCCAAATAAAACAAGACAAGCATTAAGCTCTTAGGGAAAAATCATCTTTTCTTCCATTTTCCCAGGAAAGGAGGACTCCTGTCCTTCCTCCTTCCTTGCTTCCACTTTACTCAATCACTTCAGACTCCTCTGCACCCTCATTATTGACACAGGTTACACTCAGGCCTTGTGACAAGGCAACAAGCAGCACCAGAGGCGGGGGTCAATTACACAGTAGTTTCTCTGTTTATCACCCTTTGCCTATGCTCCACTGTGGGTTTTCCTCAGGCCACAGTCCCCTCAGTTTTTACCTGCTACCCCTCCTCTGACTTTTTTGTTCCCTCTTGTTTGTCATTCTTTTTTTCCTTTTGCCTCTGGTGTTTCCTGCCCTTTCTCACATATGTGTTCACAAAGGTGCCACCAATTCAGCTGATAGGATCAGCAGTGCCCTGTGGTAGGTCTGCTTTGGAGATACTGCTTGTATCTGACAAAAGTCAGTCAATCCCACATTTTTTCCCCCAAAGACCACCCCTGCAGCCCTCTCCACTGCCAAAATTTTGCCTTTCATACCAAATATATTTATGAGAAAGTTAGATCTATACTTTCACTGACACTTTTGATGGGAGTGTCAATCAGTGTCACAAGTGAGAGAAGAAACAAGTCAGTCTATACTTTATCTATGTGTGGAAAGATGCAAAGAAGGTGCAGGACCTTCCAACCTTCAGAAATCTCAATGGATAATTCCTTTTGTTCCAAATCAGAGTCTCTATCCCCTAAGGTACAATTATTATAGATTAATACAAGTTATGATGGCAACTTGCCCTATTTGCAGTTCATAAAATCATAGAATATGCTAAGTTGGAAAGCACCCACAAGGATCATCAAATTCCAGCTCCTGGCCCTGCACAGGACAGCCCCAAGAGTCACACCGTGTGCCTGAGAGCATTGTCCAAATGCTTCTTGACCTCTGGCTGGCTGGTGCTGTGACCACTTCCCTGGGGAGCCTGTTCCAGTGGCCAAACTCCCTCTGGGTGAAGAACCTTTTTTCTAATACCTAACTTAAATCTCCCCTAACTCAGCTTCAGGCCATTCCCTTAGGTCCTGCCACTTGTCACCACAGAGAAGAGATCAGTGCCTGCCCCTCCTCTTCCCCTTGTAAGGAAGCTGTAGACCACGATGAAGTCTCCCCTCAGTCTCCTCCAGGCTGAACAGACCAAGTGCCTTCAGCTGCTCCTCCTCACACAGTTTCCCCTTAAGGCCCTTCACCATCTTTGTTGCCCTTTTCTGGATGTTCTCTAACAGCTTAATGTCTTTCCTATATGGTGTCACCCAGAGCTTCCCCCAGCACTGGAGGTGAGGCCGCCCCAGCCCAGAGCAGAGGGGACAATCCCCTCCCTTGCCCGGCTGGCCATGCTGGGCCTGATGTCCCCAGGACAGGGCTGGCCCTCCTGGCTCCAGGGCACTGCTGGCTCAGGTTCAACTTCCCACTGAGCAGGACCGCCAGGGCCCTTTCCTAAGCACTTCTCTCCAGCGTCTCATTCCACAGTCTGTACCTACATCCAGGGTTGCCCCATCCCAGGAGCAGAACCCAGCACTTGCTCAGAGCTGGCCATGTGTGAAAAAGAACTGCCTGCCTTACAGAGCCTGATATTTCAGTCTCATAAGTCCAGTGAAGTTACACGTGAAATTAAATTGACTCAAGTCATCAGTGCTAGAAAAATGTTTGTACTTACTTCAGCTGCCAGATCCTGTTATTTTCCCAAATCAGCTTCAATGAAGCAACCTGTGTATTAGAAATGTTTCCCTCCTTCACAGTTTACTTCCATATCTCTACTTCATCCTCTTTCAACTCCTAGTCCAGGTATCTGGTGTGTCCTATTGGAATTGATTTGACTCCCTATGAATCCAGCAGGTCTGCCAATCTCAATCTACTTCAGAGTAGACTTGAATTTGCTTGCTTAATTTTCGAACATGAAAATGGCTATAAAGTCAGTTACCAATGAAAACTGAAGCAATTTGAATTTTCTAACATTATATTCATAATAACCTTTTTAGCTAAGGCATGGCCTAATACTATGAGCCTGCTTTACAGTGCAATATCCTCCTTAGCTCGAGCTCTGGTTAAGTAAAGGAGTGAAAATGAAGACCCATTCCCAGCTCCTTTTCAAAATTAAAGCATTAACTCTATTGTAAGCAGAGCTTATAGCTGCTTTGTAGCTGTGGAAACAGCAATATAGTGTAAAAGCTAGATAGCCCATATATTAGGTGCCCCGAGACAGAACCAATAAGTGGTGTAAATGCATTCTATATGGCCTTTTGTAATTAGTAATGAAATGCCTGAAATAAATCCAAAGCCTTGCAAGAAGTCAGCTTTCCTTAGAAAACCTGTTTTCAAATGGCATCATACTTCAGTATTCTTCAACTTTGTGAGTTCACAGCATCTGCTGCTTAAATATAACAGCACATATGGCAGCATCATTTTAGAAAGCAATGTAAAAAAAGACTGAAGAAACTATTATGAGGACTGCTGTCATGCTCTTGGGGCACAATTGCAATCTTGTGTTCCCATACGGCACCACTGGAGAAAGAATGTGAAGTTTTAATAGGGTAGATAGGGTCAAATACTGTATAATAAACTGACTTGAATGTTCCCTTTTTCTACTTACATTTTATTAGCTCCAAATTAAATACACAATATAATTTAGATCCTGACTTTTTTTCTTGGGACTAAAGGATGTGCTTGAAGTTTAGCCTGAGTATAAGTGCTGTTTTGAAGCCTAAATCAGCATTCATGCAAATCCTAACAAATGTTGACACTCTATCTCTGAAAATCCAAGTGTGTAATCAATTTGTAAATCATCATACACCACTTTTGTGGACTGGTATCACCATCTAACTATTTTTCCACTGGGAAAACTTGTGACTTTTAGCAATCTTTTTTTTTTTTCTGTCTGACTCATAGCAGAGAGGACTTGTGTCTCTCAGGGACTAGCACATGCACTTGGAATTCTACTGATGTTTCATTATTGACAAACTTTTATAACATGTAAACAAGGGTGCACTCATGCCAACTAGGACACAGCCTCAACCCAAAAGGTTTATGAAGATATAATTCTTTCATGAATTCCTGGAAATACTATTTCTATTTAATGATATTAAAGAATGGGATTATCCCCTTCTGAGGAGCTGTGTATCTTTGGGAGAATGTGAAGAAAGCTGATCCATCTCTTCTGTAGATAAAAATACCTATGATCACTATACAGGGATGATGCTTCCTTTCTGTCACTAACCACACACAGTAATTGTCAAGGGTGTGGGGAAGTTTTGAAAGAGAACAAGTAGAGGTTCAAGGTCCTAAATGAGCTGAGCACTGGGAATCTTTACCAGGACCAAGCAGAAAGAACCCATCCCTTCTCTTTGTCCATGGAATCCCATTTGATCTGTGCTATGATGGCTGATAGCACTTGTGTTCTCCCACAGCAAATGAGTGCATAAGAAATATAATTACTAGCAAGCAAACAGCACAAGGAAAGTCATTAGTATATTGATATAGTCATGTACCTTCTCTTATGTTACTCACTTCTTGGATATAAATTCAGTAGTGGTCAGTGGAACACCTTGTCAAAAAGCATTAGTGAGCTGAGCAAGATTTTCAGAAAGAAAAATGAAATTTAGTGGCAACTACTTCTCTTTGTTTCTTTTTCTCTTATAAGCAACTTAAAACAATACTTTTTCACTCATTATTAGGTTATTTTTAGGTTATTCTCAAGTAATTTTATAATAGAAAATAAAATCCCAGAGCAGCAGAACAGCACTTTACGTAATTACTGGCATGTTCTTCTTCAAACAACACTTATATTTCCTTGTCTTCCTGTGACAGAACTGCATTAGAAAAATTGATCCCCCTGAAACCGTCTAAAAATACCCCAATTTTTACCACTATAAATGCCATGCTAGAAGTATGATTTCTTTAAGAACTATTTCTCATTTACTGGCCCTCCTCAGAAGTGTTAAACTGACATTTTTTGTTCCATCTATAACATGTAGGCTCATTTAGAAAGTAAGGGTTTATCCCACTGTCTGCTAAGTTCAAGAAGTATTTGGACAATGTTTTCAGGCACATGGTCTGATTTTTTGGGGTGTCCTGGGCCAGAAATTGGACTCAGTGATTCCTGTGACTCCCTTCCGATTCAGCAACTTCTATGATTCTATAGTGTGATCCTGAACCTGGTAGTCATCATTAGCTTGCAAATTAAAATCGTTCCAACAGCCCACTCTGGAGATTCAGCCTGCAATGTAACTTGTCCACAATTTGGTCTGTAATGCAGGAGACATACAGATAACCTGTTTGTTTAAAAGAGGTGTGTACCTAATGATTTCTTCCCTAGGGCGTTATACTTACATGAGACACACTTCTCCTCAAGGGTTTTTTATCAGGATAATATTATGATTCCAAAAAGGACTAGTTTGCATACCATCATCCCTGCAACACTTGACCACATATGGGTAGAAAAGGCTGTATTCAGTATCTGTTTCCTGTCTGTTTCCTGCTTTTCTATACAAATTGGTACCCACCTGAGCATTTCTCAAGACCACAGAGCTTAGGACCATATTTTGATAGAAAAAAAAGCACTGAAAAACTGAAAATGTTTCATTAATTCTCCAGAATAGAAATTTAGAGCAGTTATTAGCAGAGCAAGTAACTTTTTTTTTCAATAATGGTCTGCGGAAACCATATAATGCCTTAAAAGAACTCAGTATGTTTTAGAGAAATATCAAGAGCTGAGAATATTTTAGACTGCTTTTCTCCTTTTCTTTTTTACTACTTCACACCTCCTTCCTTTGATATATAGAGTTTGTTTTTTATGAATACAAAAACAGGAATTTCATGCTGTGACCCAGATTTCTATCCCTTCACATACATTCCCCTGTGCATCAAGTTTAAAAGCTAAAAAGACCCAGAGTTTTGCATGAAATTTGCAACTTTGATTTTTTCTTTTCAACTCTCAGATTTTTTTGAAAATGAGTCATTTTGTAGCAAAGGAAAAAGTTACATTTTGCAAATAAGGCCTCTATGGAAAAATTTGAAGAGAAATTCTGTGTTATAGACAAGGAAAACCAGCTACCTACATATCTGAGAGAGATCTTTAGTGTCAAGTTCCTTAATTTCTCTAGGCTTTATTATGATTAAATTAAAAGCCCATTACACGACAGTTGCACTTTACCAGAAGAGACAGGGACTTTGAGACTGGCTTCAACAAGGCAAAAAGATTTAAAGCAAATTAAAGCTGCGGTAGCAGATGAGACAAAAACTTAGCACAAAAGAAAAATATTTATAAAATGATTGCACAAAATGCCTTTTCAAACAGTCCTACTCCTATGATTTTCCACTAGCAATCTTTCCTCTAGGCTTCTGTTGTGATTTCTTTCCTTCTACTTCATGTGTGACTGTACTTGTCATTTATCTTCTGAAACATGTCTACCAGAAGATGCTAACCCACCTTGTTGGCAATCAGTTGTTCACAACAATTACCCCTAAAGGATGAGCTCTGATTCTTAACAGATTTTTCAGAAATAGGTACACAGAACAGCAATCTTAATCCCATGAATGAAGCTTCATGTTGTCTTTTCTTAAAAGACACCAAATGCCTAAACATGGAATCAAATTTTATTTGAGGGGTCTCACAGCAGCAGCCTTATGTCTATCTCTACGTTTGGCTCAGAATGGGAACAGTGATGATTGAATTAAAAATCTCATGCATTGCTTCAAGAACTAGAGCCTGTATATTTGACCAAGAAACAAAACAAATGAGATTTTGTTTTGATCAAACCATAGCAATATATTCTCTCTTTATTTTTAAGAATGGGGAGTCTTCCATGTTTAAAAAATAATAATAATCTCCTTCTCTCAACACTTCCCTTTGCTTTTCTTTCAGAAAAAAAAATGTATAGCTTTGTTTACAAAGTGAATTTATAGAGAATAAATAGTTAGACTCTCATTATATGTCAGTTCTCCTAATTTCACTTGGACTATTTAATATTTTTTGAATTTACAGAAAAGAAAGTAGGGTTTGACTCTGAGTCAAATGAATCACTTTGCCCCCAAGACTAAAGATGCTCTGCAGTTTATGAAGAACATTAGAATTGGTATAGAAACTGGTCCTGATCTATAACTTTACTAATTACCAGATTTTAGGTCTCTATACAAATCAGATTCTCACAGTCATACAGTTCTGGTTTTAAACTTAATCTCTGCCACAGATGTCCAGTGTCAATAATGTCGGTTTTTGTACTACACCCATATACTGAAGTCATGAGAATATTGTAAGAATTTATACAAATATATTTGTTTCTAAAATAGTTAGACTATTTTTTTTTCCTTGGAGAAAAGAATAAGTATAAAGTAATTGTTTCTCAGAACTTGAAACCATACATTGCCATGGTCCTGAATGCTGCAGAGCCATTAGTGAGAGAATGCCATAGCAGCATTCTGCTAGGAAAGAAATCTACATCCTGCTTGTTTGGATAATAGTTCTTCCATTAGAGGCAATATTAGAATTTCAGCTTTTGATCTCTCCTTGTGGACCCCTTAAAATCCAAGCTGTGAAACAGCAGCTGATGCTTTACATCCTATCACAACAGCCAGCACTATATGAAACCTGGAAACGGCATGCAAGGGAAATTAATGATGGGCTGTTAAGGGATATACAGTAACTCACGTTTGCATTACACAACATACAGCAAATTAAAGCTGCCTTTCCTTTGTTGTGCTGGTGATAGAGCAAATAAACATCAAGCAGCAATGCAGAATGGCAATATCTGAGATCAGCTTTAATTTCTGGAGAGCCCAGAAAAAAAGAATATTTTTTATCAGTAGTGCAGAACAAGCTCAGAAAGTTACACTGATCAGTAGACAGAAAATGAGCTCTGTGTCACAAACGCTAGCCTGAATTATAGCATATGGTAGAGCAGATCCACAGCAGCAAAAGCCAGAGATAGATCCTGAAACACTTACTTGCCAAATTAACAATTGCTAAAAGCAGAACAATAACATTAGTGGATTTGTTTCTTTTTCGTGTGTGTGATTTTTTTATATTTTTGCATATGATTACAAGTAAGAAGGAATAAATTACTTTTTTTTATTTCAAAAGGACTATCTTGCATGTATTTTGTCTCAATACAAATAAATCCATGTCACTAAAGAACCAGGACATTTTAAATACAATGCAAAAAGGGTAAATTTGAGGACTTAGTACTTATTTCCTTAATATACCATGGGTTACACAGTGCTTGTGCTAGGTGTGGTATTTCAGGTCGTCTTTGAGAGTAAACATCTAGTGACTCCTGTTTAATATTTTGTTCTCAGGTGCTTTCAGGCTAAATAAAAATTGAGGAAATTTTCTATGGATTCTTTAGAAAAATGTGAGAGCATTTAAATTATTTTGTCTTAGTGTACTGTCAATTTCTGTTGCATGATCATATCTTTAATTAAATCAAGTTTGACTAAACCATAGGTTTAATTAACAAAAATGATAAAAAAAACCAAACCAGGTGCTTCTTCACCTAAATCCCAAATACAATTTGTAGCCTTCCTTCAAAGTAAATTAGGATTTCCTGTTAGGGTCTTTCAAAGTCTTCCACACTGACTTCCTTTAGCTTGCATTCACCTCAATTGATGCATAGTGAGACACAGGTGAATGTTCTCTCAAAGCAATCTCAGCCTCATCGAGGGAGAGATATAAATCAAGGAGCCTCAAACAGAAGGGCTCGTTATTAGCATTCTTAATACGATTATTATTGCTATTTATACAAGTGCTCAGTAAAAAGCGATGACAAGCTAAAACTCTTTGTGAAGGTCGTGCTGCAGCAGCCATGAGACAGAAAATACTATATTTCTTTTCTGAACAATGGCACAGTATGACCATGAATGAAAAGTGCTTAAGGTCTGCCAAATGAGGTTTAGAAAATGTTACTATGCCACACCAGGAGTTCTGTGAATCATTTTGAAGTCTAAATTAAGAGTAGGAGGAAGAGGATGGTGTGAGAGACTGAAATGTTAATGATTAATGGCTCAAACCATCACCATTTGCAAAAGCAGTGGTGCTTTGCTGACGATGTGAAAGGTAACAGGCCAGGTGCAGGGGGTGTGAGCACCAGAGGATGACCACGACAAATCAACTTTTGTTTAGCAAGAACATGGGTTTTGAGCCAGGCAAGGGAAGAGGCTGATAAGAAGCAGATCCTGCAAGCTGGGATAGTGCTTTTCATCATGCCAATGTCCTCCCTTGCACAACTGGCTCAGGTGTGAAAACTCTGTTCCAGGGGAGGGATCGAGATATTCAAACATAGGCCTGAAAGTGTTCATCCCTTCTGATGGGGCAAGACTGGCTCAGCTATGCTGATGTGAGAGGCAGCTGTCATCTCCTAGAAGGAGTCATAAACCAGTACAGGCCCCCAAAAAACCTCAGACTCACTTCAGAAGCCTTCCACTAGCGGACTGCACCTGCTCCACAGTGTTACATCATATAGTATAAAACTCCCTGGGCCAGGGTGTTCCTACATAAGCCTAAGCATATATTAAACCACTGACATTTGTGTCTCATGGGCTTTCCCTCATCCCCAAAAGATGAAGACTGCGACCATGCCTTCGATCAGCAGACCCTGAAATTGCAGCAATCAAGTCTTGTTTCTGGATCAGCGGGTGGTAATACCACAGAATAAGCTGAATTGGAAGGGACCCACAAGGATTGTCATGTCCAGCTAGTGGCCCTGCACAGGACCATCCCCAAGTCACACCATGTGCCTGAGAGCACTGTTCAAATGCTTCTTGATCTCTGTCAGGCTTGGTGCTGTGACCACTTCCCTGAGGAGACTGCCCCAGTGCCCAGATACCCTCTGGGTGAAGAACAGTTTTCTGATATCCAAACTAAACCTCCCCTGACACAAATATCTTTCTTTTTAGGCTAAATATCTTATCCGTGCTTTCTCTTTCTTTCTCTCTTCTCCCAACGACTCAAAATATATTGTAACCAAGACTAAAGAATTCCAGTCAATGCCTTACTAGGTGCCTGCATAAGTTAAAGTTGGCCACGTTTAAGTTTGCTAAGTTAAAGTTCATGAAGTGCCTTACTTTGCCTGGATGTTGTTTTAAAATTTGCCAAGTACCTTATTCTACCTTAATGTTCTAAAATTTGTGAGTAAATATTTGTTATAGAACCTCTTGAGAACTCCGTTGCTTCTCCCATGCACCACCCAGAGTGAATCAAACAACCTTCCCCTAAACCTGCGGAGTGGACAGGGGCATAACAGATGGGACAGTTTCGTATCCATGTACATTAGCAAAGTTCTCTCCTGTCTGTCTGAATTCCTGTCTCATCACTTCACCTTGCTGGACAACCCTGTTGATGGTAACACCTCACTCTCCGGAGATGTAGGCAGGACATTCAGGTTTGTAGCACCATGGAAAGAGTGCTACACACCAGTCAGTCCACAGCTGGCACTCTGAGGTGCAGAGCATCAGGAGAGGAGCCTGGCTCACCATGTGCTGTCCCCTGCACTCATCCCCTAATTCCTCTGTTTTTTCTCTCACCTGTTGTTGGACACTGAGAGCATCCATATACCTCTTCCTGGAGTTCCTGACAGAGTTACCCAAGGCAGCTGTAACTAAGCGAACCCCCAGAACAGCAACAATAAGGTCAGTTGGTGGGGTGCCCTACTTAAAGTTGATGACCCCGTTTAAGAGGCAGCTCTAATTACCTCAGATTGTCACAATAAAATTACACTACTTTCAGGTTCAAGAAAATACTCTCACTTCACCTTCTATCTCCTGTCCCATTTGTCCACAGACACATGCTAAGGTTAGGGTTATTCAGAGCAGTAAAAACTGTCAAATATTTTTATTCTCTCTGCAGCCGAAATTAACGCACCCAAGAAATTTTACTGGCTGAAACACTGTGTCTCAGAAGATGGGCAATAGCTACAACAGAGGGAAGAAAGGCAGGGTCTGAGAATATGAGGTTTGACTTCTATGACAAAATTGGCAAATAAATACCTGCATCTTTCTGTGGATCTGTTTCTTCATGTGTGATCTCCCCTGTCCTTGTTCATAACCTCAATCATAGCTGTGCTCGAAAAACTACCCTGAGAAACTTTGTTTATAATTTATTTTATGTTGCATTTATATTCTACCTATCATAGGGTATTTTCATAATTTAAATTTCATAGAAAGATTGAATATATATTTAAACTGTGTCTAAAGCTGTATGTTTAACACACAAGCATCAACTCAATAAAACTGTCAGAATCCACACTTGACACTACTGCTGCATCAAAAAAATAAAGCTATCCTACTCTAAATGATATTCAAACAGACTAAATGATCCTTTTCCTGTTTCAGAGCAGGAATTCAAACCTTATTTGTTCAGGATGTCAAATTGCTGGCAAAGATTACTTGGCTTGGCACAGTGTAAATCCTGTACTTAAATAGAATGTGATACCTTTTGACTGAAAACATTCTGCCAATTTTTAAGGCATACTCAGCTGGGATTAAGAGACACTAATGGTGCATTACTTAAAGATGTTACTAGTCACAAAAGAAAAACAAAACTAGACAAACTATTTTAAAGCACTACAGGTTGGTCTGAGACATTAGGACATTGAGACTGGTTTGTAGTTGAGGATCCCAGAATATGACCACTGTGCCTTATCTAGACATTTATCATGTAGTATGAATGGCTCCAAGCCATACCTTCATCTCCTTCTCCATGCAGTTCAGTCCTGTTCAATGCAGTCTTCTCCAGGAGCAGCACTAAACTCCCTACTCTTGCTAACTCCCCATTTAGACATTAACCTAAGCAAAAATTATCCAAACACCCTAAGCTTGAGCACATACACATACACACATATTGCTGTAACAAGAACATCTCCAGCCATATCCCAAATTGCTCAAAAAGTGTCAGCTAAGATTATTCTTAAGCAAAACACAGAAAACATGCTTAACTTTAGACTTCTACACTGCCAATAGTCTGCGTAAAAACTAATCTTCTTAAAATCCATCAGTTTGAGTTTCCCACATAGCCAATGGAAATAAGAAGGCATTTTTATGGTGCAGTTTATCCAATCTGTTCTAGATATCTGTGTAAGGATGAGATGAACTGCACTCCAGAAGTATATAGTAATTTTCATTGCTTACCGAAGAGCTAGCACATGTGTAGGTGGTGGATAAAGTGAATCTCATGTTATATTTCCTGGGGTTTAAGTATTTATAACTGATACAATGAATCCCACCTTTAATATCTTTGTCCTACATGCAAAGCTTCCAGGTGTTGCTCCTACCTACATCTCTATCAATGCCTCCTACTCCACAAACACTTGTCCTAAGATTGGATTCCTATCTTTAATTTTACCGAATATTATAAAGCTCCTATACTTCCATCCCCATCTCTCTCCCTGTTTCAAAGGCCTCCTCCATCCTCTTTCACTAGGGCTTTTAGTTCTGTACCCCATCATGTTGAGCTTTGCCTCCAAATCCTTGATAATAGCCAGTTTTAGAAAGAATTTCTGTTTTCCTTGTGAACATTAAACTATCTCAGCTACAATAAATTCTGCAGCTTCTCTTAATGTAGCATGAAGAAAATTTAAGTAAAGAGAGCCACAGCCAGGTCTATGCATCACTTAAGATGCTGAATAGGCCTTGTGCTGGCTTTGAGAATTGAAGTTCACCCTTTGGGAGGAATTTCTCTCAAGTCAGAAGAGAACAGAAGGAAACTCTGTTCTCTCTCTCCATAGAACTATATTCCCCTTATAAACAAACTTTGAATGTGAGACGCTCTGTTAATGCCAAGACTTCCAATTTTATCACAAGCCCAAACACAGTGGATTTCCCCCACACACCCCCATTAAATCCCAGCTTCTGGAGTCATGTGAACACCCAAGGAATTTCAGTTGTCTTATAAAAAGGTTGCATTTCTGGCCCACACAGAGGCGGAGGAAACCCTGCAAATGTGACCCCATTGCACCCTAAACACTCAAAACCAGAAGGCAAATAAAAGAAGCCAAGTACATTCAGTTGTATGATTTTCAGGCCAATCTCATGATTATTTCAAGCCTGATTCAAGATTTTTGGATGGTTTGGGTTGGCAGCACCGAAGACTTCATTATAGTTTCAAAGACTATAAAAAGAAAAAAGTTTCCAAGCTGTATAATTATCAAAATGATGGAGAGTCTGAAATACAGCAGGAATGACAGGCACACTTGGGCCAGCATTTTCAAATGGGGCCTGATAGAGCATGCTTCAGCTATTTCATTGCTACATCCAGACACAGTGGACCTGATTAGCCTAAATATAGCTCTCACTGGAAATCAATTGGCTTAGGCAGGAGTTCAGCGACACAGGTCTTTTTCTTGACAACTGCCAGGGGTGAATTTCACCCTGAGAAAGTCAAACAAGAGGAGGGAAGGATTGCTGACCTTACTCAAACTTTCTTGAGAAAGCAATTTGTACAATGCAGGACAGAGGTTTATTCAAAAACATGTGGAAGTGATTTATGGGTTCTATTGAAGCTTTCTGGCATTAAAGCATTGAAATAAGTGCTACTCCCATATTTTGGTTGTACTAAGGGATATATTACGATATTTCATCTTTAAAGAGGCTAGGCTTTAAGCTAGCTTCCTAAACTCCATTGTCCTTTTATTCTCCTTTTCTGTTCTCCTCCATTTTCTTGATTTTTCTTCTTGGTGTTCTAAGCTTTGGCTATAAGACAGGCTTCAGGAGTAACAAAGAACATGCTCTGTATATTCTTACTTGAAAAAAACTTTCTGTCCCTCCTCATGTTGAGTTTATCACTCCCCAAGCAGTCTCACTGACATTAACAGGCATCTCCTAATGCCAGTGTGGCTATAGTATGGAATAAGAAAAGGAGGATGAAACAGGCAAAGAGAGACAGGAGGTAATTTAAAGGATGTAATGAGACAAAAAAATGCTTGTAATCTTTCCATGAGGTTTTCCATGGTGACTTATTCCTCCTTTCATTTAAGTCAGTGGAAAAATTCCAGTTGATTTCAGTAGCAATAGACAATGTTTCTTGCAGCCTCTTGATGCCTTTTCCTGGTCTTAAAATTAGGAGCCAACACACAGTTAAAGGGAAAAGGGGTTTTTACCTCGGTATTTATTTAAGGATCCTTAGGAGCAGCACTTCCAGGTGGAATGCACCGAAATGCACACCGGAATGAACACCCATGATAGATCACGTATATAATTTATAGACCTTGCAAATTAGCATCTCTATCAAAGACTCCCCAGTGAGAAGCTTGGATGTATCCCCCGTCCCAACGATTCCCCCCTGGATGGGCCTATCTCTGTTTACAGGATGTGTGCTAGAAAGGACCTCGGTGTCTGGGGCTTTCTGACCCCTAACTGCGAGGCTGCCAGGATGTTTGGTCTCCTGGCTGAACAAAACATTGGGTCTCAGCTGGGTTATCAGACTTGGGGAATTACACACGTGTGGGCTAAAAGCACTGAGGATACATAAAAGCTATATAAAAGGCTATATAGAGGGGTATAAACGGGGTATATAAAAAAGGCAAAAAATCATCATGGCATCACTATAACCATTATTATGATATTGCATTGCCATATTGAAATTTCCATCTATAATATAATTTTTTGCCTTTAAATTTAACTCTTAATTCAGTAGGAAAAATTCTGCACTAATGACTAAATTAACCATGGTGTTCATGCACTCCCTCAACTTTAGTCACACAAGCAGGTCCACTTTAAGGAAACTCACCCACAAATCAGCCCTGGTCATCACCAAATTTGAACCTTTTTGAACAATTTGAACAATATAAATATATGCGTAGAAACTATTCCCTCAGCCCCATCAGTTCTGCTGCCATGCAACACCAGAACACACAACCCACAGCAAAATCGTTCTTGGTGGCCACACTAAGTGAACAGTTTGCATACCACCAAGGAGGGGGAAAAAAAAGGAAAGATGCAGGAGTTCACGACATTCCAGGGCCAGATATTTAACATCAGTTACTTAATACCATGTACAGAGGAAAGTCTCTTCACTTATTTATTTATTTTGGGGGAAGGAGGAGTGGGTGAGGGGCTCCTTCAGAAAACCTGCAGGCAGGAGGCCCCACATAGTGGGGGGAGAGGGGGTGATTTCACTTACAGGCGTCCTGGTAGCTATTCTACCTTCTTGAAACATTTTCCTGACAATCTTCAAAAGCAAAGTCCCAATTTGCATTTTTAATACTGAAATGTAATACGCTGTTACCGAGAGACACCCCTGAGTGTTATTACTTATCACTGGGCCATTATAAACAATCATGAAAGATTACAGTTGATCTGCCCGGCCAGATGCATTCTTGAAAACCCAGAAAGAGGGTTAAATGAGAACCAACATATGTAAAAGATTCACAATGCTATATTTCAAATAAGAAACATGTCGGGAGTGGAAAAAAAAAAAGCCAAAGAGCAGAGTGGTTAAAGAAAAACTGAAAGAAAAACACATAATTGCTTTTAGTCTGTCATTTCCCCCCACAGAGTAGTAAATAAGCGCTTTGATACATAAAAGCCGTTATCAAACAGTAACAAATTAGTTCTTCACCATCTGTGATCCACGCGAGGGGGGTGACAGTTATAGGCAAGATTTTAAAATATGAAATCAACTATTTATGAACTGGTTTCAGAGTCTTGCTGTCTACTTTGCCTCTGAAAACGTGGCCACAAGAAAGAGATGGGTTTTCGAAGCTAACAAAAAACAGCCGTTGTGGTTCCACTCTTTAAATGATGCTAATTGCTGGCTGACATTTGTAAACAAGATGTTTCCTTTCCTACCATTGCCTACTATAGCTCAGCATCACTTTCAAGAACAATATCTCACATGGAAAAAAGAAATCATTACTCTGACCTTACCAAATCTTATTACTTTGAGCTTCTTTATGTTACATGATTGGCCCATTATTTCATGCTAGACCCACCACCTCAGAAATATTGCAATTTAGATCTAATTTCTTTCTTGCTTCTTTGCTTTCCTGCTTTCCTTCATTGCCCTCCTCACTTTCTCTCACACAGGCACAGTTTCTCACTTTCTTGCTTTCTGCCTGGCTTCTTTTCCCTCTCTCTCTCACTCTCCTCTCTCCCCTTCTCTTTTTTCTGCTTCTTTTTCTATCTTTTCTTTTTTTTTTCTGCAAAAGCACCTCCCTTTGGAACTGTATAGGTGAACATATATTTCAGCTCCTAATTTTAACAAGGGAAGCACCGAATTTTTCATGATGTGAAAATTACTATATATTAACGGACAAGTAACCTTAACTTTATTTAGGAGAAGAAAAAAACAACTCAAACCCACTAATTCTTTACTGGTGCGTCTAGCATTTCTCTTCTGCTTCATTCCTCTGTGCAGAAGGGGTGTTTTTCTGGAGTGAAAGCAATTAAATCCCAGAGAGATGGTGGTAATTTGTTTCTGCTTGGGAAGTGAGTGCTTTTGAAAAATGAGTTTGAATTGATCTAGGGTTTTTTCCATCTCTTCAATGGAAGAAACAAAACAGAATTAAAAGCCTGAAATGTAAGGAGACTCCATTACTTAGAAATTACTGAGAATGGTTTAGTATTATTTTTTTTTGAAAATAATGTTTTTCTTGCAGTTTGGTGCAATACGAAAAGGAAAAAAAATTGCGTTAACATGCTGTGGATTTCACGGGACAATCCAATGCCTTTGCAGTGTGTCATTTTTACTTCCAGTGAAATACAATGGACATTTCAGCAGGAATACAAGAGTGAAAAAGGATTGACCTTATTCCCACAATCCCACATCCACTGACTACAGCACCAAGAGCTCTTTCATTTAGATTAAGATGCTTTGACTGACAACAATATATTTCTCTGCTGTCATCATTTTCTTCTAAGACAATAAAATATGTACATGTGGTAAATAAAAAAGACTATACAAAGAGACAAATATAGATGCATCTGCTTAGGTCCTTGAACAGAGGAAGAAATAAATACTGGCTTGGGTGCCCTAGGGTAACTGATAATTGAATTATGTGAATGATATGAAATAATAAGAATTTCTCACTAAGATTTCAGCATCTGTAGTGGTATCTATCTCACCAAATGCAAGCATCTAAAATGTACAATAAGCATAAGAGCTGCTTGTCTAAACCCAGGGGAAGCAGATTTATCACATGATAACACATCAATATGACTTGAATCTGTGACTCAGAGAGATAGGCAAACAAGCAGCAAGTTAGTGGAAAAAGAAAGATGCTTCTACAAGTATTCAACCCAAATAAAAATATGTACAAAACACAGTAGACAAACTGTCCTGTGTTTTTCTTTCATTAGAAGGGAAGTGTGGAGTCAGTCCTCAAATGCAAGTGTGGATGTCCAGCATTCAGTGAAATCAATTCTCTCCCTACAGTCTTAAAGCGGTTTTAGGCAGAGTCTAACTCACCTCAAACGAAGGCAACAATTTTCAATTCCAGCATTTTTAAAAGTAAAAATAGAAGAATTCCTTTCATTAAATGCATAATCACTTTGCTGAGTTATGCAGAATGTTCAGTCTACATTGCTATGATCAAAGCCTTGGTAGCACCAGTAGTACGGTAACATAAGCATTAAAATGTAACCCTGTCAATTCCATTTGGATAACTTAAACGATTTTAGCTAGCAACATTTTGTTACTATGACGTAATTCATCTAAGGGATCAATATATTTCTGAGATGATAATATTTTGCCGTCAAGGTGCAATTTAAATTCACTGCATACCTTTTTAGGATAGTCATGAGTCAGAAATAAAAGGACTGGTTAGATTGCAATCTCAGCTGGAAGCAATTTGTATTGGTAATTTCAGTGCTCCTGGTATTTATAATGATGCTTCTGGAAAAGATATAGCATGCTTTATACTTCCACCACTGAAAAAAAAAAAAAGCAAAAAATCACATTTTCAACTTTTTCTCCACTTTCAAGAGCTATCTGAGATTTCTCCAGTAATTCAAGTATATCTCACTGATTCCTCCAGTACCATTCATTCTCCATTTCTGCAATACATGACTGTGACTCTACTGAAGCAGTAATGATTTTTTGCTGGCTTCCAGCTGTTCCTGTTTGGTCTCAGGTGGCCTGGCTACCAGCCTGGACAGCAGTTTTCTATGTCTGTCATAACATTTCTGTTTCTTTTGCCTTTCAGCTGGATTTGGAAATTTGGTATTTGCTCAAGTTTAACTCTTGTGGAAGGAACAGCCAATTAACATCTGTTCAGGAGTAGGCACTCTTAGTTCTTGTCTTATGACAATTTTTCATCTCTGCTTTCAGTTTCTTTGAATATATAACTGAATAATAGCATTCAATAGGATAAAGCCAGTAAAGAGCTTACATAAGAGCCTAATTTCAGCATGAGAATACCTGCAGTATGTTCAACACTTTCAGTTATTTTCCTGCTTTAAAAACCCTTTGCTGTTTAAAAAATCTAATTTCTGTGGCTTCCCATGCAGAGCAGTTTTCATTGTTTCATTTTGCTAATAACTAAAGCTTCCTTAGAGAAAAGTATACCCGTAATTAGGCACTTTGCTCAATATCACTGTTCTTAGTGTCTCAATAGTTTCAAAATAATCTGAGGAATAAAACCAGATCAGATTTACTCTATTAGGTAATGTAGCCCATCTTCTATACATTGATCTATATTGGATATCTTGTGTATTGTACTTCCATATAAATTATTACCATTTTAAGTCTTGTGGTAATACTGAAATTGTGCACAGAATTTTTTATATGCTTCTGAATGCAAGAAACCCTTTTCAAAAGTGTTGATTCTGCCACTACTCTTCTTTTTGTTTTTGATTTGTTTTGGTTTGTTTGGTTTCTTGGGTTTTTTTACAGAAATAAATGTACATCTTTATTTGATAACTTGGTTTTGATCAAAACAAAGAGACCAAGAACCTTCATAGATGCTTTGTCATAGTAGATTGTAAATTAAGCCTCTTCAACAGTGGAAAGTACTTACCTTTGATTCTCCTTTGTGAGCATGACATCCTTGGGAGAAAACAGAAACATTAATCATTTTCTTAATATGGATTTCCTTGGAAAGGACTGAAGTCTGTTTCTTTGGGCAGATAATGTATAGTCGATATATATGAGAGGTTCCAGAAGCCCCTTCACTTGCACAGACTGTTCTATAGAGAGGGGCAGAACAGAAAACAACTTTTTTGGGAGCACAAATGGATGCTTCATCAAGTCCTTTAAGATTTAATCAGGGTGCCAAGCTGAAGCAGGATCATCACTGATGAGAACATATTGAAACTCCTTAATTAATCTGTTTTCTGAACCACATGCAGATTGTTATCTGTGAATACGTGATCTGATACAATAACTAAATATATCTTCAGAGAAGCAAGTAATGTCCTAGAAGTTTTGAAGTAAGCAATCACAGTAAGTAATGACAATACGTTTATGTCAGTGCTAGTGATGGATTAGCAAGTTACTGCTGATATACCAGGCTGGATTTAGTTCTCATCATTTCAAAATTATAGAACTGGATTGGTTTACTCTGGTGTCCACAAGGATTCTCAGGCACTGTTTTTGTAGTGCTGATGAACAGTCAGTCAGTTTGTACTGGCGCACAGTATTAGGCTTTTTCCCAAATGCAGGACTTAATGCTTGTTTCTGTTCAACCTCCTGAGGCTGCTGTTCTTGGAGCCTGCTGAGGTCTGTCTGCATGGACTGTCTCAGTCCTGTCCTCCAGTTATCAGTCTCACTTCCCTGGCCTGGTGCTGCCCTCACACATGCTATCTGTTATGAAGACTTTACCAGCTCTTCTATCAAACACAAAGTTATTTTAGCCTTTAAGCTCCCTCAGCACGCTCATTTGCATCCTGTCAGGTCCTGTGGGCTTGTGTATGTGTGTGATCAGCTCACCTAAGTATCTCTAACCTGATCCTCTCCAAAACTTCACTGTATTTCTATCCTCCACAAATTTTGTTACCTGGCACGCAGACTCAGGAGGCCTGAGGAAAGACCTTTTCTCTGAAGGCTCTGAGCACCTCACTCATTTCCCTGCCCTCATGAGCTTGCCTGCACTATTCTCTAGCAGCTCTACATCTGCCCCAGGGTTTCCTTCCCTGACAGCAAGCTCTGAAGAGGCCGTTCATGTTGACCTTTGCATCCCTCACCAGTTTCCACTTAGCCAAAGTCTGGCTTTCCTAACTGTCCCAAAGTGTTTGAGTGACACTATATTCCTCTTTATTTGCCCTTCTCCACTTTCCACCTCTTCAAGTCTGCTTTTGAATTCAGTTTAAGCTCCCCATTCAGCCAAGCTGGTTTATTTTACAGCAGGGTGGATTGTTCTTGTGTTTCGAGGAAATTATTTATAGGTCATCAAGCTTTTAATGGTTCCTTTGCTCTTCAAGGCATCCTCATAGGATCCCACTCATCTTCAAAGACCGGTTATTTCATTGTATAACTTAATCTCTTCAAAATGTGAGGCCTGGCAGTTCAGTAGCCAAAATTTCTTGAGCTAGTTAATTTACAGCCTGTTCTGAAATAGCTGGCATGTTTTCAGGGTAAATAAATGAGCTGCATAGATATTCCAGTGGGGAACTGTCTTTTTCCTTAGTCTTCTCCATCATCTAGAGTAACTTCTCAGTGTCTCATGATTGCTTTAAAATTCTGAAAATTTTGAATCTCTGCTATGTGAATTTTATATTTAACATTCTTGCATCAAAAAAGCAGAGAATTGTTTTCTACACTGCTAACAGAATCTGCATGTGTTTATTAATTCCTTTACATTTAAATTTTCTGTTTCAGCATTAGAAGTTGAATTCCACATGAAGATAAAGGCAAAATACTATAAACAAACTTCAGCTGCCTTATGATCTGTTTGGACACAAGAGTTTTTCTCCTTCCATACATACAGATAGAAATTAACCACTTATAAGCATCAGGATATTGTTTCCAGCCTTTCTTAACTGTCCTTCTGGGTAGTTAAGTGCTGTCCTTGTCTAAATGTCTCAAAAATCTCCTCCAAAGTTTTGACCCAGTGAGTTGGTGAATTCTGGATTCAGGCCACATTATACAATCACCACTTAATCCCTTTCTCCTCCAGATACACTTTTTCTGTCAAGGGAACTATCTTGGTTCAAAAAACAATATTATTGCATGCGTTTGCCAAAACACCTGTTTAGCCTAGATATGCCTTATTTCAGTTACTCCCTGAAACACAAACTGTTACCATTTAAAATCAAAATACTAAAAGTGCAGTAAGACTGCATTTGATTTGAGTGGGACCCAAAGCTGCATAAAAAATGCTAAGCCATGCAGGTCATGTTCCAATAAGTACTTAAACAAGGTGCTTATGTTTATTTCACTGTACTTCTTGCAATGTTTGCCATTCTTTGCTTAGGAAATTATGCAAATGCCATAAGGAAGACAAATACCATAGTGTGATAAACAGCCAATGTTTATGATCATTTCCTTTCTTAGAAAAAGTTATTTGTTTCTTTCTTAGAAAAAAAACATGCAGTAATGATCCAAAACAGTGCAATCTTGTTCTACCACAAATGTTGAATGCTGAAGTGTGTTTTAAGGGCCCATTCTAATCATAGATGTTTGCGTATACATATGACAAGTCTTTTTCCAATATTCTCATAAATATGTTTCTTAAATTTCTTCAGTATGCAGTCTGTATTTTCTTTAAACCAATATAAAGTGTGCTACACACAAGCAATGCTTAGAAATTATGCCATCCAACAATCCATTACATGATACCAATACAGATTTGTCCCATAAATAGATCTCTTTATTGGCTGTAAGGGGGTAAATTGTAAAGTTTTCACATTTCTGTTCAGTTCAGAAGAGCACCAGTCAGCTTGGATTCTTATCTAAATATTCTTGTATTTGAAAATTTAACTGGAAATCTTAAAAGAATCTAAATACTTCCTGCTCTATATCAAACCTGAAATATCTTGAGCACTCTCTTTGTTGTGGTATTTGGGTATTTGCTTTTCTAGTCTTAGACAGAAACCAGAAGTGCAGAAGCCTATAAAAACTAGAAGAATGGAAAAATGTTAACAAAACATTGTAGAACACACAAAAATGTATGACCGTTTGAAGGTCTGAGGTACATAGTTCAGGGTATTTGCCATTTATCTCTAAAAGAAATACTCAGTATTCTATTTCAGAGACTTATGATCTTCTGTGAAGTGTATTACACAATATATTTTAAAATAACTATATCTGTATAAAGTTATAAGCTATTTGTAAGAGCAGGGGTCCATTTTATCTGCATTGTAATTATTTTTATTATATTTTCAATTGCAAAATTTTGTAAGTCAACAAAAGATTAGCTCAGTGGTAACAATGACAATTACTTTGTAGAAAGGAGGAAGACAGAATAAGCATTGTGAGAGAATAATCTGCCTCTAGAAAGATTTTTAGCTGCCCGGATTTGAAGTTGTTGAACAATGGCAAATTGCTGTAGATCTTGAAGTCTGATCCTTGTCTCTATTTGGTGGACAAGTCTGAGTACCTGGTTCTACCAGATTAGCCAAACAGCACTGGTCATGAATGGGAGAAAGTGTTAACCAAATAGCTGAAGAAAAGAGCAAGTGTAAGACTTACTGAAGCACTGCTGTTTGTTCACAATGAGTTTAGAAGGAAGCTTATCCAGAAGCTTCATATTAAGCAGAAGTACATATTGAAGAATGTCAGGCTCCAGACAAAATATTTCCCTGGTTTCCCAACACCATATACCCATACATAGATAAACATATGTTTAAGACATTAACCTTTCTCCCTTATTAGGGAAAAAAAAAAAGGCCAAAATTTTTAAGGTGAAAAGTTGTATTTATAAAGAACTTTTAGTGAAGAATATAGGGAGAAAGAAATAAACTGTAATTAAAATATATATTAACCAACACAGCAAGTTCAGTGTTTGTGTCCTCTGATGTTTCATAAAGATAAGACTGCTCTTTCTACAGTCATGTTGTCATTTACCACTTTATCATTGGGAAACAGGACTTTAGACATACTAGTGGATCAAAGAGTTTCTTTTAAAATTACTGCCTTAATTAAAGGAAATATTCATAACATTTATATTGTAATGAAATAAATTATGAAAAATTATTACTCTTTCATGCATATACTGCCAAATGACGCTAGGTAAAAGTCCAGTGATAAAGGTCCTAAAGTATCAGTTTTTAGAGCTTCCCAATTCTCTTAAAGAAACCTTTTTATATGTCTAATGTTCATCAGCTATTTTTAAATTCAATACCTAGGTCCTTGCAAAGACTTTCTGAGTTTTTGCCACATCAAGGCTCCCTTGAATCAAATTCCATGTTTTTTAATATTTTATTTCTTATTTTGTCTTTTAAATTGGTGATCAAAATGCTCAATTCTTCACCTATGCTGCCTGTACTGGAGTCTATCATAGGTCCACTGCTGCCCTCCGCTTCTGAGCAAACCCCATCACTTGACCCCCACTGGAGTAGTATTATGGAGGCTTAGTAGGAGCTAAAAAATCCCTGGAGAACATGTCTGTGAGGGGGATATCAAGAAGAACTTGTACTTTAACATTTCAAAACTAAATTTTGGAGGGAATGTTATCCTACAGATAGCATAGAGAAATGAAGAATGGGAAAAGAAAGAAAGAGAGAGAAAGAGAGAGAGAGAAAGAGAGAAAGTGAGGGTACAAGAAAGTAAGAAAAGCAAGAAAGCAAGAAACCAAGCAAGAAAGAAAGAATGCTTTTCTTAGCAAATTCTTTTTCTGAAAAGTTGTTGACCAGTCAAGGCCATGTTGGTGCCTCCCAGTCTATCGCTCAGTTGAGAAAACACATGAACATAGGGAAAGCAGTGCACTGCCACTGCTGTCCTCTGTGCCTTCACAGAGTCTCTATCTGTGCATTAACAGCAGTTCAGGATCCATTGCTTCGGATTAGGACGAGCAAGAGTTCCACCACAAGCTTGGATATGGCTCCCCATGCTCACCGAGGCTTGATTTGCAGCCCTACCTGCCTGTTCTACATGAGGATTCTCTGCTCAGAAACCTCTTTCCTGTTTTTCAGCCACACTCCCATCCCAGTGATAAGCGGAAACAGACACAAAGTGAAATACGGGAGGTGCTGTCTGAACGCAAAGAAACATCTTTTTATTGGGAGAGTGACTGAGCACTGGAACAGGTTTTCCAGAGATGTTGTGGAATGTCCATCCTGGGAGATATTCAGAAGCTGTATGCTCATGGTCCTGGGAAACAAGTTGTGGGTCCAAGTCACCAGATGAGCTCCAGAAGTTTCTTCCAACCTCAACCATTCTGTGATTCTGTGATTCTGTGTGTGACATGGTCCTTCCTTGTGCCTTCTTCCAGCACAGAGCGATAACATGTGCTGGACTCACACCAGACCCAAGAGTTAAGAAGTCCTGTGACATCATTTCCATCCAGACCATTATCCTCCTTTTCTCTGAGACAGCTGGAGCCCATTTCTGTCACTAATTAAACTCTACTGACAAGACTTTTACCCTCTACCTTCTTTGAAGCAAGGTCAGGTTTTAGGGTATTTGGTGTTAAGAGATTCAAACAACTAAGAAGGTATTCTTTAGCCTAGATAAACCTTTAGGTTAATATTGCATTCAACCTAATGATCATTGCACTTAAGATTTGACATATCTTTCTTACCCTAACAGGAATAAGAAGTTTTGAAAGAAACAACTTCATTGCCCTCCAGCTGGCCAAATTTTTCTCATCAAAAGAGTTTTTTTATATACGAAAAAGAGAAACTACATAATATTGATTCTCACTTGCTGTTGCAAGAATACTTTCCAAACCAGGAAATTTTCTCAGTAGTCAGCATTTCCACCTCTTTCTCTTCTATATTTGAATGGCCTTCTGTGCGGTGTGACACTTCCCTCTTTTTAAAGATAAAACAAAATATTTCATCACTTGCTCATTTTGAGTTCCTCTCCTCCCTGTAAATCTGCTGTTTTTAAAAAAATTTAAGTGTCAGTATTATCTTTTTCTGTAAGAGTCTAAGAGACATTAATAGTTAATTCATTTCTGGACAAATTCTAGAAACCGTGGAGAGTTCATTGTGTTCAATAAGTAAAAAATCAATAGATATGATAGAATTTAAAATGTAAAATTGCACAAAGGGTTCAGGTGTCAACATTACTGTAACACATCCTCTATTACTTCCTTGTGTTTTGCATATATTGCAGGGTTTCGATAATTTTTTTGTTAAAATTTTGTACAAGCATAGCAAAACCTATGGATTGTGTAAATTGAGATGTTTTGTATTTAGTTACTGAGGAAAGTCAAAATTGAACTAGGTAATTATGTCCAGATCTTTCTTTCTTTATTTTCATGATCATTCTTCATGCAGCATATTTACTACCTTTTTCAACTCAGAGCCTTGAGTGAACATATGTTAGACAGTAATTCATTTCTAAAGCATTTATAACTTTGTAATAATTGACATGTTATTTCAACAAAGAATTTCTACCACATGAATTTTTCTTCTATCAGAATATCTACAGTTAAAGGAGTCACATATAAGTAAAGAAATGCAATGTAAATGTCTCTCTTCTCTTATCAGTTAAACTAAAAATGCTGTGGGTTCATTTTGGACTTCAAGTTACAAAAGTACATTTTCAGTCCCTACAGCAGCACCCAGATGCATGTAAGTATTAAAATAAGACCTCCCTCATGATTTGAATCGTCAATGAATTTCATTTTTTTTTTCTTAAGTAATATTGGGGTAGAAACACTATCACCTTTTAATTAATAATAATTTAATATTTTTCTCATCTGAATTAAATTACAGTAGGTGATTATTTAATTAGAGAGCAAGAACTCTGGACCAGGACCCCTTACCATGTAAAGGAAAAAAAATCCTAAGGGAAAACTGTACCCAGTAAAGTGTTGGGTTGGTTGAAAAGTACTGAATTTCAAAGGTTTTTGATGGAAAATAAGACTTTTCAGTCGACATGGTGACCAAAAAAAATCCATTTTTCACAGAACTATCAGCTGGTCTGCAGGCTAGAGCTAATCCAGCAGTATGTGCATCATACTGTAGATACTAAATCTTGGCGGCAGAAATCTTTGTGATAGGATTTATTGTTCTTGAGCAATACATCCCACAATGCTCTTTGACACTGGAGTTTATTTAATAGGATCAGTCCCAGATTCTTTCTTCCAGATTCTCCTATTTCATTGCTCACAGTGGGTTCTTAGAAGTTCATTTTCTTACATGTGACTTCTTCATAAATATGAGACAGAAAGGTCTTATTTTATTTGCCATCTGTTTATACTCCTTCAATGTTCCTTTTCTACATTAACTTCCACATCTGGTTCCACACTTTCCATAGCAGTCCAAAATTATGGCCACATCCACTATCTTCACAACCCCCTCTCCATTTCATGAATTTATCCACAGTAAAAATTGCCAGAGTAACAGTGTAATCTGAAGTCTTTGGGGAAGTCCATTTCTTTCGGGTGCTTTGACTTCAAGCTTCTTTCCATTTTTGCCAGACTGAGGAAAAATCAGGAATATATGATTACTTCTGGGAGTTACCATACCAAAATTGTCCCTGTATCCCACTTGGAGTGCGCAGTGTGTGCCAAGTGCCATGTGCTGTCCACTGTGGGGGTATCTTAAATGCAGAGGGATTTGCCCACAGAAATGTGACTGAGATTTCTGACTCATTTCATGTAATTTATGAGAATAAACGGTTTTTACACAGCTATGATTTCCCACCCTTGTTAGCTGAGTCAGATTTGCAATGGTGACCTAGAAATAAGAGTACCTACTACGCCAAGACCATCAAGTTAGAAAGTCACTGTTTCCTTCTCCCACCATTCTTTGTAATCGTTTTGGATTCTTTTGGCTTTGATCAAATGAGACCGCTAAAAGTTTTGCAATGTGACTGCTCATGGCTATTCTTTTCGGAGCTCTCAGTTTTTTCAAAATTTTATTCTAATCCTCTTTTCCTGAAAGCTAAGCAATGACAGGCCCCTCCCACTGACCTCTTCTCTTGTGTGCCTCACTGCAATGCTGTTCATGTGAAAAAATACACAGAAATTTGAAGTGGAGGTGAGGATGTCAGGACAAAGTCTTTGATGGAATAACTCAACTGAAGGTGGTCAGCTGCATCAGCAAAACATCTGAGACTGAGCATATTGTTTGTCCACTCACTTTGTGTCCCTTGAATGCTTTCCCAATGCTTTCCAAGCATTTGAGAGCTGCAGACATATTTACCTGAGCTCACTTTTCAAAGACACACAACAGAGGTTCCAATGCTGTAACTGAGCAGCTCCACCAACAAGGGATTATTCCTGATGAAATGTAACTTACTATTTTCTGGTTTAGGCTTTTAATTTTAGTAGTTTCATGCCACTTCTATTTCTATAGGATAATTTTAACTCCATTTTTTTATAGCCAGCCTTTTTCTGGGAAGTAGCAAGGCAATCAAGGTAACTTTTCATTGCTACTCAAAATAAACAGTCTATACTTTCTAGCAGTTTCTCACTGTTTCTTTCATTCCTTAGTGATTTCTAAACTTCTCAGTTTTCTTTTTAACGCCAAAACAGATTGCCAGACTCTGGGGCATTAATTGCACCCTAGGTGCCAATCATTTAAAAAAAAAACGTGCCCACAGATGTTGCAATGAGTATTGCAAAGTTCCATCAGTACTTCAGAAATGTTGGCCTTTTTTCAGAATCAAGCAAAAAATCTGACCATGGGCTTTTTTGGAAAATTTACCTTCACACATTGCAAAGTATATTTTCACCTCCCTGGGAAGATTTTGAGACATGCTGCATATATATGTATATGTATATATATATATATATATATATATATATATGATCTTCTAACGCCTCCATTCAATGTCTGTTCAAAAAGTACTGCATGTTTCTTACTTCTTTGAATTTATCATAGGACAAGGGGGAGGAAAATAAAGAGTCAAAATTTGGTGCTTTCAAGAGAAAAGAACATTTGTGACCTTGTGGAAACAGGAAGGAAGTCCTCCTTCATTCAGTCAAAGGTAAAAGATCTGGTTTTCATCCTGAGAGCCTCTAATACTTGCAATAATAGAATCATAATTTCTATGCTACAATATGAATGAATTCTATGATTCTATGATAAAATTATTTAGATTGAGAAAGACTCTTAAGGTCAATGAGTCCAATTGTTCACCACAAACAGTGCACCCAAGAGCCATATTCACTCGTTTTTCAAACACTTCCCAGGATGGTGATTCCACCACTTCCCTGGGTACCTTGTTCCAATGGCTAACCACATTTTCAGCAAAGAAATGTTCCTAATACCCAATCTAAACCTCCTCTGTGGAACCTCAGGCCATTTCCTCTTGTCCTGTCACTTTTTGGGAGAAGAGATCAGTCCCCACCAGGCTACGCCCTCCTTTCAGGCAGTTTTAGAGAGTGATAAGGTCCCCCCTTGAGCCTCCTCTTCTCCAGGCTAAACACCCCCAGCTTGTTCAGCTGCTTCTCATAGGGCTGTCACCTCATTGCCACTGGCAAAAACAATAGACAGAAAAAGACAATGCAAATGATCAGATTGATAGCTCTACATCCACAGAGCCCTCACAGCCAAGCCCCAGTTAATCACGTTACCTGTGATGCTATTAACACCATCTGCAGAGACCAGATTAATACAGATGACTGAATGAAAAGATCAATTTCAAATACATCCTGCTTTGTTTTCTGTTGGCAGCCAATTATTTTCTACCCTAGTCTGGCAGTGTTTTCAGTAACAATAAAACTGTCTTAGGGAGTGAGTGTTTCTCAGCATTTCACAGTAATTTGAGATCTTTATCACAATTAAGTTTTGTGAACTGAATCATATTCCTTCAGCTAGCTCTATATGATATTATATAAATTACAGTAATATAAGTATACATTTAAAAATATATATTTTAACTATTTTTCTTTTACTTTCTGTAATTTTTTAGGGCCTTCTTAACACATCCAAGGGGAATTATCATAGAAATCCATGGAAATATTGTGATGATATGATGTATGGTAAAAGCATGCTCAAGTAATTTCTGGGTATTAAATTTTTGTGAACTAATCTCTTGTATCATAAATGGAGCAATTTTTACCTTTTTATACAGGAAAATATTACATCCAAGATCTATGATATAAGAGCTGAATTAAGTTTTCTCTCTTATGGAGGATCCCAATAGCTTTGTTTTGCCAGTTTCTCCAAACCAATGTGTTTGAAAGGAAAATTCAAACCTAATATACCATTCTTTTGTAGACTTGATAATATTTGGCCCTCAGCTTTGAAAACAACACCATTTTGTTGGAAAAAAAAATGTTTTCAGAAGTGATACTTTTAAAGTGATTTTGAGACATCTCAAAAATACTTGGCATTAGCTAAGCTCTGCTCCAAATAAAGTCAAAAGATGTATTAACACCGCCTCCAACATGTGCCGAATAGAGCCGGCAAGTCTCACTTTTCTAAACTTTATTCAGAGTTTATTAGATAAAAAAGTACTTCTGAAAAAAGAAAAACAAATATTTCCCAGTCTGCTAACTGCTCTATAGACTGAGTCAAGTAGGATTATTTCTGACTTTTGCCACATCACCAATACCAAAATACTTTGCAAGAACTTTTTCAACTCATTAACTTTATGCAGCCCCGTTACGCTGAAGAAGATTGTACAACTCTAGAGTGATGATGACAGAATCTATCCCAGCAGCTAAAACAAAGTTTTAACATCGTGTTGATGCGAAAAACAGTAGAGTATCTCACACACCCCTTTAACAAAACTCTATGTGTTCCCATTCAAGTAGATCAGCTCCAAGTATTCTGAGAAGAGATAATCTTTACTAATAAAAGTGTGATTGTAGAAATTTGTCTGTTATTTTTGTCTGTGAACAGTATTCCTCTTAACAATAGGAAGACCTGTTTACACATCACGAAATGGAACAGTGGCACACATCATCCTGTACATATAAATATTTGCTCATTGTTTTCAGAGCAACAGTACTATACTTAGGAGAGTGTTATAAGAGCATTACTGTGCCAATTCACATAAGATTTAAGTGTTACCTTCCTCTCACCAGCAGTCTGAGCATTTAGCTCAAGCTGTGCTTACCTCCTTGTGACAAAGCCCCAAAGGTGCATTGTGCAACTTCTCTACCAGACTCTAGAAGTAGGCATCACATTAATATGGGATCCTCTTTGTATGGGTTATGTCTTTTTCATAAATGATTCTCTGAACAGAGCCAATACCCACCAGCTCCAATACAGATCCACCAAGGCCAAGCTCATCAGCGAGGATGGTGGCACCTCTGGGATAATGTAGTAAACAACAGCCAGAGAGAGGAGTGAGAATATGTGAGACAAACACCCCTGCGGACATCGAGATTGGTGAAGGAGGAGGAGGAGCAGTTGCTCCAGGCACCAGAGCAGAGA
>VZRO01005656.1:0-15383 GCA_013397915.1 Daphoenositta chrysoptera
GGTACCGCTCCTGGAACGCGGGGCCCGCGCCTCTGGCCGAGCAGAGCCCGGGGTACGGCTGCGGTACAAGCACACACTGAGCCGGTATGGAAGCGACCTTAAAATTCAGGTCACTTCCAAAGGGGGGAATTGTTGGGAAACATACTAATTTAAACATTTTTTACACAACTTCAGCCAGGTTTGTTCCCCTTTGCCCCGGGGGAAGGGAGCTGAGGCTCCTTTCCAGAGCGTTGTTTGTCTGGGGGAAGCCTGGTGGGCTCAGCATTCCAACAGCCCGGGAGCAGCCCCAGAGAGACCCGGCCATGGATGGAACATCAGCAGAACCTCAGCGGCATCCAGCAACAGCCACCCCAGAGTCTGCCTCTGGCACAGCTGGAGGCATCTCCTCCGGAAAAGGCTGGTTGGAAAATCAAGGAATGAACACCTAATTAACATCAGAAGCGAAGAAATCCGGATCCAATAAGAAACCAAATACTACGAACTACCCAACTTTGGACCAATGAACGCTGACCCAACTCGTTTCTGTGAGTTATGACTGTATAAAAGATGTGAAAAATCTAATAGATGTTACGTGTCATGGAATGGTTCTCTCTGCACACCCGGGCTGTGTGTGGATGAGAGGATTTCTGTGGTACATCCTGTCCAGAACAACATCCTGGCCAGATAATAAAGTAAGGCCCTGACTCAGTAACATGAAAAATGTTGGAGGGTTTTTGTTTATCCCGCAGTTTCGGTGAGAGGTAGGAGCAGAAAGCCGCTTCTCTCCGGTATCACCTCGGACACTGCAGCTGCCCAGGGCTGTGCTCGGAGCCGCACCCCGAGCGCCGCAGGCACAGCCACACCCGCTCCTGCCCCGGCTCTCGCCGCAAGCCAGGCTCCCCAAAATGCTTCCAGAAACTCCCGGAGAGGCAGAACACACATCCGAGAGCCAGGCACACCGTGCCACAACACTGTAGTGACAGCCACGGGAATTTCTGACGGTGACTTTTCAACCTCGGGAACATGAGTCAAGACTGTTAAAAATAGTGTCTGCAGCAGTTCTACTGCCACGATCAATGATGTGCAGAGAGGAGAAAGGAGTCAAGCAGTTACAGAATCCCTGAGCTCAGCAACCTGTACCTGCGTCCTCAATTCCAGTTTCCAGAGGACTAAAACAGGCTAGAAGGATGGAGCCTACAAATAATGCTCCCTTTGAGGCCTGGTGAGGAGCTAAGTGCTTTTGTTCTTATATACGGCAGTGTGACACCCTAAGGACTCTGCCTGGCAGCAGGCATGCACAAATCAATAGCTTCTACCATTTCCAAGGAAAACTTAAAAAAAGGAGCAGAACAACACAGAGTTCCCTTGCTTTCAAGTCAGATTTTATCATACAGGCTCACCAATGGCTCCAAGTTCTAGCAAAAGGCAAATAGTCAGAGCTGACCCAATGCTGCTCTGAGGTATGAGATTCATTTTTCTGGGATGAGCTATTGTATTGACACTGCACAGAAGTAATGCATATGTCCTCATGAAATGAATTTCGTGTTTTCAGGTAGTTTCACTCTGAAAAATTAAGGACCAAAGAACTAAAGCTGCAGGAAACACTACTGTACTGATGGAAAGTCTTCTACTCTGCTCAGAGACGGAACTGCAAACACACCTGTGCCAATGTCTAAAGTGCACGAGAAAGGAGCTCTGACAGAGGCTTTTAAAAGTGTTTATTGATGATTATTAGATGGAATGATGGCGCAATAGTGCAAACCACTGTGCAATTGGGAGAACACTCCCTTCCCAGCTTTCACGTTTACTTTATTATAGACGAGACATGGAATAAGGATTAAGGATTAAATACAAAATGGGTCAGTATGCTGCATTTACCACCCCCCCTGGGCTTTGGACAGATTACTGTTCCCTCAGTGCATGTCAGTTCAGAGCTACATCGAAGTGGGGAGTGGCTGCTTGTTCTGGCCAACCCTATGAGCTGGAACAAGCAATCTTTTTCATTTGCACACAGTCTGAAAATCCTAGCACTTCACTCAGCCAGTTTCTGCACTGTTTCATAAAGAATTGAAAACACCAAGTGTTCACAAGCCACACATAAGACTTACTAGAACACTACAAGTGAGCTTCAAGAGCACTTCTTCAGAAGCAGTATTTCTGCTAACACCCTTCACTAATCTTGCTAGCTTGTAAACTTAGGTGCCCACTTCCTCATTTTTAAGTGTTTTTCTCCCTGGAAGCTTCTAAAAACAATTGGGAGTGAGCAGCTAAACTTCTTATACTTAGTGCTTGAGTCAGCATTGGAAGAGATTTATTTGTCCACTAGTAAGTGACCAGCTAGTTTGTCCAAGGAGGTTAGATTCTAAGTCAAAGAACATTCTCTCCTCAAATTATGCATTTTGTGAAAAAACAACCCCAACCACACCCCAAAAAATTAAACAACACAGTTGTGAGTCTCAAGGCTAAACTGACCAGCACGTAGAGATTCAAATCATCATCCATGCATACCCTCCTTGCCTCTCAAATCTGTAACAACATCCTTTCCTTCAAGAGAATCTAGGGCCACAGCCACTTGGAGACAATAAAACCATGGGGCAGATACTGGAGACTTTAGAAACTGCTGGATTTACACAATGTGACTTGGTGGTGTGCTGTCTTTCAATGTCATTCTCATTCCAGTCCAACAAAGTTACCTACACATACAAAATGTTAAAGTTGTGCGACTTGTCAAAACCAAGACATCTCCAATTATTGATCACACTTCAGCATACAGCTGGGACAGGGAATAACACATTACAGAAAGCAAAACCACAAGATTTTAGTTACATAAAACAATATAATTTGTATATTAACTGATAAATACTGTCTCCATGGTTCACTAATTCCAAATACTAGTTATCTGCACATTAGTTGCTAATATCTATTACTAGAAGTAGTTCCAGCTTGTGCTCTCTCAGGGTGGTCAATTCATCTCCGAGACTAGTCAGCCTGTTTGTTCTGAGAGAAAAAATCTCAGCAGTGAGACTGGGTTCCATGGGAAGATTTCATTTTTTTGTCTGCCAGATAAGGAGTCCTATGATTATACAGACCACAGCAAGGCCAAGAATCAGGATACAGATCTTCTTACGGGATTTCTTCTAATAAGAGAAGAAAAAAAAGCCACTGACATCAGGAACACATTCACATCAGGCTACCATTCATGTTACTATATTGGGTGAACAAGAGCACTTGATACCCACAGTTATTTGAGAGAAGTAACCAGTGTAGTCTGAACACTTTTACATGTTCCTTAAACTCCATGATTCTACAGATGAATGTTTTTAATTTTAGGAGTGCAGCAGTCGAAGAGATGCAGTTAAGTCAAGATGTGACAGGTTTTGCTTCTCTTAAGGAAAATACAAGTCTCCGAGAAGGCCAAACCTTTATAGCTATTTAGATTTTTCAAGTAATCCTAATCAAACTCCTAAGCAATTCTCCAATACAATCTCCCCTTGGCCGCTTGGGCTTGGTGTTGCATTTCTACAGTTAAAATTATTTCATGTACTGTTACTGGACTTGGATTTTACAGCTATGCTCACTTTATTCATCACAGGAAACTACCATCCATCCATATACTCCAAACATTTTTAACTTGGCATCTAAGGATTTGAGGGTAGTTATATATAACCACTTTCTTCTCCATCCAGAAAAAAACCACATGCAAAACATGTCCAATAGCTCCCAAACTTAGCTTTATAAATACCTCAGAACTTTGGCAAGGAAGCCATGGAGAGAGAGAATACTACTACATGCTGCCAGATGGTAAAGGCAACTTCCCACCCTTGCACTCAACAGCAGTGGAGTTTTATTGCCTTCCTGTACCTCCCACTTAACAGCTTGGAAGAGTCCAGGATTTATCTTGTGTGGAAGCCTGAAGTCCCAGCAGTAATGGGACTGACAGAAGGGGTCAGCAGAACCCTGACCCCTTCACAGAAGCTGGACCTACAGGGACAAGGATGATGAAAGGAACCTACAGAAAACACTGGCTACCATACAGCAGTGAGAGCCACTGCAAGAGATTTGATGGGACAGGGAGCACAGACTATGGGACAGAAACTCAGCAGCTGGACAGAAGTGTTGCAAGTCCTGGTCACCAGAAGTTATCGAGTCTGGGCATAGATTTTTGCATGTCAGTGTCTTGGCTGGTATGTTTACAAGTTGGATAAAACATCAGGATTTGTTTTTGTTTCTTCTGCTAACTCCTAGCAACAACAAAAACATGTAAACACTTAGGCTTGCAGAGTGTGAAGGGCCAGACTCTATCTGTGCTAAAGTGGAAGGTGAATTTTACCATGTTTTTAACTCAAGTGCTTTATATATTCCTTGCAGCCAATTTTGAGTGAATGCCAGCTTGCACGAGCTGGTTTTAATAACCAGTCTGTTGTGCTGCAGTCCCCAGTGTCTTGCTCTGCCTGTTCCATTATTGCTCAGCTATACACTGACAATCAAGCAAGCACACAGAATTTACCTGATAATAGGCAGCTCTCTGTAACTGCTCACTGGCTCTTTCCACGTGGACTTCTGCACTTTCCACATTTGCCTCTATGCTATCTATGGAAAAAACAGGAGAACTCATTGCAAAATATTTCAGAGCTTCAGTGTTTAAAAATTATAACCAGAAATACACTTTTAATGCAAAATACTGAAAAATTTAATCCATGTAGGCAAAACATGTAACTGAACCAAGAAAAAACTTATTATTCAAATGCACTTACCAATCATATCTCCTTGGTCATGAATCATCATGGCTAAATCCTTAAATATCTGATTGACATCCAAAATGTCTGCCTGAAGACAACAGTTTAACAAGTTACAACAAACACTGGGTACAATTTTTTCTAATCCTCACTCTTAGTACCTCTTCTGACCATCACTTAAAGGGTCAGAATAGACACCAGCATTCACTGACTGAGGTGACTTGATGTTACCACCTGTGCAACTTGGGATTATACAATACTCCTGCTACTGAATATTTGTTTCATCACACTAGCAATTAGCACAGTATGAACATGGTAACATGAATTGCCCCTGCCATCTCTGAAGGATCACCAGTCAACACTGAGGGAAAATACAGCTCCTTCAAGAGGAGCAGGGGGATTATCTTGGCATCAATCCTCTCTACGAGGAACTCCACCACCATCAGCTCTCCTCAGCCCATCCCATTAATTAGCACTGCACGACTCCTTTGATTTATCTCCCAGTACTGTGAACTGTGCAGGATCGACTGGTCACCTCTAATTGCCTGATTGCAGTTTCTCTTTCTTTAATGAGTTCAAGGTCCTGTTCAGTTATTGCCACATCTTCTTCCTGAGACTGCATCTGATTCCAATCTTCACCACTAGAAAGAGAGGGAAAGTCAGTCTCTCTCTGATTAAAGGTACTTCCATGCTGCATTTTATGGCAAAATGAGTTAAGTTTGAAGAGTTTCTACAGAAGAACCCCCCGGTTCTTGGCCCTGTCACTGTGTACAAGGACAGGACCGATTTGTGACAACAGTCACAAATTGGAGCAACTGAAAAAAGGGACAGATCAGGCAACGTGAAGAAACTGGAAAGCAGTTACATGCACAGAACACTGTTCAAGAATGCAACAGTTATCTACAGCATTATAGAAGAAACCTGCTTATTTCAGTCCTGCTTTTTTAAAGAAATACTTGTGCCTTCCTTGCTTCTTACCATCCCCCCAAAAGGGAGAAATCAGGATGAAAGTTCTGATAGAGAGCAGCCTGCAAGCATATTAACAGAACAGAAGAACACCTCACAAACATCTGGATTCAAAGATTCTTGCCTATCTGGCATTTGGAGATAAGACTACTGTGTTTTAGTATTTTAATTCATTAGTCTAGTAAGAACTTTGAATTACATTACACACCAAAAGAGATATTAAAACTTAAGTCTTAACTCTGCATCCCAGTCTACCTCTCTCCTGATGAGCTGGTTCTTCACAACTGCTGCAGTTACACCAGTTAGAGTGGAGCCAGCACTTATAATACAAGGCCATCTCTATGTTCAGCTTAAAAAGTTCTTCAAGGGCAACATCTCCATCTTTTCAATAGAGAAGCGTGCCAGAAAGCATTGTACCAGTCCAGTGTTTGGTACAACACTAAATAGCAAATTTTAAAGTCTTAAAAGTGCCTAAAGAAATGAAAATAAACTACATGAGTACGTCAGACACAGCCGACCATTCCAGCAATTCAGCTCTGAGATGACCATAAGGTTTGCAGATCTCAAAAGCAGAAGTTTCTGACACACAGCACACAAGAACAGCTTTGAATGTGGAATAGCTGCTGTGTGCCATCATCTCTCAGGGCGCTCAGAGCCTCTGGGTCCCACTGCTTTAGTGTGCAAGGTCTTCAAACCCATCCCAGCAGCTGCATAACTGAGCACCTGGGGTTTCAGCCCTGCCCAGAGTGAAAGCCCAGGGCTAATGAAGGGACACACACCAAGCAGCTGAGCAGATGAAGGGCAGTTTGCAGAGGGAGGATGAGACAGGTAACCAAGGTGTCTTGACTTAGAAAGTGAAAGGATTTATACAGAGAAGGCCAACAGATTTCAGCCCAGCTGACACATGAATCACAGATACTTCTGGAAGGGCTCAGGCTCTCTTTACCACACTGTAGAGTTGATGTAACATTGTACAAAGCCATCTACCACACAGGCACACTGTTACTACAGAAGCAGTACAACTGTCTGACAGGTGACAGTAATGCTGTCTTCTTGTGCACATTCTAGGATTAGTTTGCAAGTGCACAATGTCCAGGACTTCTGAATTTTAGGCAGCCTCATCTGCTATTCTGCTGTAGCTCCAACTGGGCTGCTAGAGAACATCCAAACCCATGATATAAATATGCAGCTCTCTGTGGAAAGAGTCACAGTGGGTGAAATCCTGTCTGGTAATCTTGTGTTCACAGGCCACAACACCAGGAGCTCCAGCTGCCACATCCTAAGGACACTACTATTCCCCTCAGGGTAGTAATCACACAATCTATACTTAAGGAGGATAAAATACTGTCATATGTGGTTTTTTACATAGCGTATTACATGTGGTGTAATAATTGCTTTTCAACTCTTTTTGCTTTGCATTCTGCCAGCAGAGCCTGGCCCAAGTTACAGTAACATATAATCCCATAAAAACTTTAGTTACATGTAATGAAAACCTCAAGAGCACAAGAAGTTATTACCTATCAAATGAAACAAGCTGCTCTTCTCTGAACCGCTCATCAGCCTGGAAGAGATAAATGAGTCACTACTCTCACAGACTACCAGGACCACGCACAAAATCACCAGAATTACCTTGAAGACCAAGGCACATACTGTCCAGAGAGTTCTTGGAGAATGCCACTGTCACTGCAGCTTTCAGATTTAACTCAGGTTATGTATGATTAGTTTTAGCTTCACCTTTAGATTTAATTTTCAGATTCAGATTGTCTCTGCAAATCAGACCAACTGAATGATCAAAAGCAGCCAGTCCATGTTCTCAGCTGTCAATGTTTGTAACCTCCTTTCCCAACATGAAGCAAAAAATTTAGAGCATAATCCAATGGATAAATGTGTTCCCTTGCAGAAATTAAGAATGCAGAGCTAGCAGAAAGCCCTGAGGCAAAAGGAGAGAAATGCTTTCACTGGCCATTTTATTATGAATTCTTAGTAGTCACAGGGGTTTGTCAAAATGTAACCACAGTGAACATTGGAGATATTAGCACGACAGAAGCTATAGGAATATAAAGCAACACAGTGTGAGTGTAATTTAAGGTGTGGTAAGCTTCCATCTGAACTCTTAAATTTTATAGCATAGGGCTGACATCAAGTGAAGAGCAGCCTGCAATACTTTGCTGTTCACTGTATGTTGACTCCCCATCTCATCTCCTGCAACATTTGCAACTACCATGATTCCTTCCCTCCTCTACAATGACACTGGAGCACACTGAAATGAGATATTACTTCCAACACCTGGAATGGCAAAACTACTGCACCAAGGCCTCAGCTGCACTCAGTAAGGTGTCAGCAGACAGGTATGAGGTTGGAAGGCAAGTACAAGATCTCTCAGAAGACTCCTAGTTCACTGTATCACTCCAAAATTCCCATAAATACTTACAGAGATACGGGAGCCAGCTCTCGCCCTTGCTACAGTTTCTTTTTCCTTCTCTGACACTCGCCTCTGTACTGCCTGGAAATTATTTAAGGCCGTGGAGAAGTCATTCATTAATCGTTCTTTCTGAAGCCTCTGTTGGCGCTGAAGAATCGAAACACAAACAAGAGTTTAGAATTCCCATTCATTATAAAGTGACTGTTAAACTCTTAGAAAACCATCATAACAACAACAACAGCAACAGCAGCAACAACAACAACAACAACAACAACAACAAAGAATGCTGGCATTCAGTGATCTTTTCATGCCAGCAGTCTGGGGCACTGGATAGAACAAAAAGCCCACCGTGTTTTAATTCCTTAAACCAAAGCTCCACGCCTTGCCAAATGCAGGACAGTTTTGTGCAACAGGGCTCTCCAATTGCAATCTAGTTTTAAAGTCTGAAGTACACCATTACTTTTATTCTAATCACATTCCAAATAATTCACCACATTTAACTACATACCATTTGGTTACCTACAATGCTTTTTCCCTCCATTCCTTCACGTAGCCCCACCTCATAGTACTTAACCTTCTCACAAATACAGGAAACCCCACACTTCCAGAGCTAATGATCACCCACTGTCCCAGTCTCCTAAGCTGTCTCTCCCAACCGTGCCACACTACAAGCCTGTTGTTGTTAGATCAGATAACATCCTTAGTCCTGACAACCATTTCAGTCTATCTTTTCTCCAAATACATTAGTTGCAATAATCCTTTTCATCTCATTTTACAATGTCAATTTATTTAGCCTCCACAGGACATCTTCTTTGAGTGTTGTGACATTCCAGTGATGGGAAATAAGAACTTGTGGAAAAGCTTGTCTCAAGGACAACACTAGGTCAGTTCCTATGTTTTCTGATAGAGAGATTTGCAACAGCTGGCTCAAATTGTGGGATTTCCAGGACTGTAATCCTGCAATGAGCTTGTACCAATTCAGCAATCATTTCAAGGAAATAAATATTTTCAATTATATTTTTTTCTGTAATAAGCCACTACAGCAGCCTCGTAACACACTGAAGCTTCCATCTGAACCCTCTGGAAGCAACAACCCCTTCAGATCCTCAGCATGCTGATTCCAGCTCCTGCAGATTTTGACAGAATTTTCCCTGGGCTACATTCAGTGAGATGCACATGACAGGATTTTGTTCGCCACAGAAGATTAACTGAAAAATATTTGCTGAACAAACCAGCAAAACACGGCCATGCTTCCAGCTGGCATATAAACTTTAAATACAGAATTAGACCAAGACAACATCTGCTGACCCACATCCCCAGATCATCCTACAACCGTACCCCAAAATCAGGCAGTGGTGAATTGACACCAGTGGCAGAGGACTGTCCCTTCCCTTTCCCACAGGGAGCAGGAACTCAAACTACTATTTGGTAAGAGAAAATCATAATCTTTTCCTCATCATATTTTGCTGTATTCAAATACAAGAAAAGTGAGCCAGCTTCCCCCCTGCCCTCCACCACCAATAAATCACATGCAAGGGAAAGCTTTCTAGCATGCTCACATTTCATACTGATAGGCAGTTTGCTCTGAATTCTTATCCTAAAACACTACCTTGCACCACCAGGCACTTTGTAAACAAAGCTGTTTTTCAGAAATTTACTCAGAAAACCAGAATTGCACACTGAGCTCTCCCCAAACATTTAGGGCCTCTTATTCTTATGGGGGAAAGTTTTATACCTATTTGCTCCTCGGAAACATGGTTTTCCCAGTGTCATATAAGCAGCCAGGATGCAGCCAGCTTAATGAGTTTCTCTACTTCACCATCATCCTTCATTGCAAAAGGCTGCTGCCTCTTCAGCTGTGCCAGTTCAGGCTTTGTGAGGTTGTGGTCTACCCTAGATTCATGAAATGAGTGATCTAGAAATAGGTCCAGAAAATTCTGCCTGCCTACCTGTTCAGAAGCAGACAGGGGAAGTGGCAGAGACCCCAACTCCTTTAGATATTCATTGGTCTCTTTGGCAAGGCGGTTTGCAGAGTGCTGCAGCTGTTGTCTGAAATAGAAGTTCAAAAGCAATTACACAAGATCTACCTAAAAAGCAGCCACTGAGCATTTTAGTGTCCAGAATGATGACTACATAGGGGTTCTGAGATCACACAGCTTTACAGTAGGTTTTTTTAAACCCAAAGGATCAGAGATGTACTTTGGTTTTTTTTAACATCAACTTGACTCTGGACTACGTTTTTAAAAAAAGATCCATATAATTTCTTTGCTCTCTGCTAGCTAGTATAATTCAGTAGCTTTAAAAATACCTTTTTCTCCAATGGTGTAAGAGAGAAACAACTTTATTCAGTGAACATAATCCCTCTTTTAGGGTGAATTCCTTATGGTATCAATTGCTAACTAATTCTTCACTTGACAACCACCAACTCCATTGGTTAAATGTTCATTTGATAAAAGTATAGGGACTCTGATATAAAATTCTTCATTTTTGTGAAAAACTGTGGTCAGAAAGAAGAACAACCCAGCTTCTACTTCAGAATTGCAAGGCTTTCCCTTGAGACTTTGTTTTCCAACAACATTGCAATATGAAGCTATTGTTTTGAGGCATCTAATACCAATATATAAAAATTATACTGTAAACTAGGAAGAAAAAATACTAAAAGCAGAAGTAATTTCTTTTGCATTCAATGAGTACAAGACACTGGAGTGAAAGTCACTTACTTGGCCCAACAGACACACAAATCAAGGCATTCAGGCTCCATTATTGTATAAGCTGTATATGTAAACTGAACAAACCATCATGCATTTTGGTAAGTTTGTATGGCAGCTGACAATCTGTGGGGTGCAGCCACTCACCCCAAAGAGGAGAGATTATGCAATTTCCACAGTGAGGTTAAATGGGAAGGCATTTGTTTGGTCACCAGTGATTAGTTCCTTAATCTACCGATTAAACAGAGATTGAGTCAACTGAGCAGCTCAAGGAAACAAATCCCTTTCTCTCCCAGTTGGACTCTGATCTCATCCTTCAAACAAGGTATGTATATCTTCCACCACAAGTCACGAACTTATCCAAAACTTGCTATTATAAAAACCAGGATAATGGTGCATTCAGAGATTCCAGGAACTGTCACACAAATAGAAAGTGGAAGAAAGTACTTTCAAGTTTTCTTTGATGACCTCAGAAATTGTTCTTTCCATAATGTGCTATTTATGCTTCACGAGTTTGTAAAAGATGCACAGACACAGAGAGCCCCTGTACAGTCTCTCCAGGGGTCAGCTTGAACTACACCTGCTTAAATGTCTTCTACATTGTCCCCCACTGGCATATTCTTCTGAAATTACACATGAGATTTTGGCTGCCATATATGATCGCTAATCTTTCTCCTGCCTAAATCCATCTGTACTACAAGCTACATTTTCACCAATTATGGGGCTTCCTTACTGGTCTCATGTGAGGACCAAATACCTGGTATGGCATTGATTTCTTCTAAACCATGAGTGAAGCTACTGTGACTACTCAGAGGACAGCTAATGCTAATGCATGGCTGAGGTACTACTACTTTTTAAAGAAACTATAGAAAAACTATAAAGAAGAACTATATAGAAAGAACTGTTTGTACCCAGAAGTTTTGAATGGCTTCTCCAGAGTCCTGCAGAAACACCTGAATTTGTCCAGTAAACTACTTAATGCAGCTAGTCATTCTGGGTTTGTAGGACTGTATTAAATTTATCTAATAAAGCATCTCCCCAAGGTGAGTAACCCAGTTTCCCTAAGAACATAGACAGAAATGAAAGAACATCTATACCAATGTTTACTCATTTAATACTCACAAATTTTCCTGAAGCTTGCTGGAGTCCTGCTTGGTTCCCAGCTGGCTCATCAAATTCTTTATTTGAGCAGCTGAAGATACAGAGATCACAAGATGAGTTAGTAAAGCTAGTTCAAATATATTTCATTCCTTCTTGAATGTATTCTTTTAGCTTTCCCCAAAAGAAAGCTAAAAGCTAAATTTATTTCAATGTCTGACTTAACCTAGTAAGGCAACACTTAAATTCTTTGCTTTAAATATATACAAGTATCTTATGGGTGGATGCCAAGAGGATGGGGCCAGACTCTTCTCACTGGTGTCCAGAGACAGGACACGGGACAACAGCCACAACTGAAACACAGGAAGTTCCATCTAAATATGAGGAAAAATTCTTTTGCTGAGAGGGTGACAAAGCCCTGGAACAGGCTGCCCATAGAAGCTGTGGAGTCTCCTTCCCTGGAGATATTCAAACCCTGCCTGGACGTCACCCTGCACAACCTGCTTGGGGGAAACCTGCTTTAGGCAGGGGCTGGACCAGATGAACTCCAGAGGTCCCTTCCAAACTCAACAGTTCTGGGATTCTGTGAAATGCAAAGTGTATTTTAAACATCCCCACCTATACATGATCCAGCCTAACAAACTAACTTTCAGACAAGAAAGTGATAGTGAAGCATAGGTACCCTCAAGAGAAGTCAGTGGAGCTAAAAGCTTTTGCACTCCTCTTCCTCAACCTTTTTAGACAACTAACAGAGCTGCTTCTACCAGCCTTGCTAATTTCAGTATTTTAGGCTATCACTGCTGCAGAACAACTATCACTATGCTGTGTTGCCACTTTTACATTATTTTAAAGTTACTTTAATTATTAGTGCTCTCTTAAAAAAAAAAAAAAAGAAAATGCCAAGCGTTGCTATTAGTTTCAAAAAACCCCCCAGACCTGAATTTTTCTACTCATGATAGTCTAAACCTTTCACAATACTGGCACAAACAATCTTTTAAGAACAACAGATAGCAATGTGCACCTCACAGTTAGTTGGCCCTTGTCAATTTGAAATCATGTTGTAGTGCAGAGAGATATTTTAGACCTCCTTCTCCCTCATCTCTGATGTTTTCCCACTATTTTCCTTGTGTAGGCACTCATGATCATGAAACCACACAATGAATCACATCAAACCATTAATCTACCTGAAAAGCAAGTACATTTTCTCTCCCCACTCCCTCTACCTTAGAATACTTTTTTGACAGATCAAGAAGCCGATCCACTTTATTCTGCAGCAGCACAGTTTTTATCATTACTGATGTGCTGGGCTCAGCACTTACAACAGGAGCACAAAGATTGATCGTCCCAAATCGATCATGAAATCTGTGCTGTCGCATCACGCAGTGAGAGGCAAAGGCCAAGGAGGATCACCTTAATACAGTTCCACAGGCAACTAAATTGAACTGAATTATCCCACGAGTTTAACAAGAGTATCTTCCAATTCAGAGACAACCCTCTGTGTAACTTCTGCTTTCAGCCTGGAGCCTCTGCAGTTGATTAATTGTGTTGCTGGAGAAGCATCAGATCCCTACAACGGCCACTTCTTTTAAAGATATGTCCAGTGGCTTATTAAAAGTGCAGCTCACCTAAAGCTGCAATATGAGTTAATCAGCAATTAACCAGTAATTAGCTTTTACATCCACCAAGTATATTCTCAACTAGAATTTCAGACTTCTATTAGCTTATACAGTGAAGAGCTGGTTGGCAACTCCTCGTATACTGAGCTTGGCTTCCAGCAAGGAAGACTGCACATATTTCACGGCTCTGTCAGACACAGGAAGGTCAGAAAAATTCACAGCCAAGCTGGTGATAAACGGTGCAGGACTGCACTCTGTGTGCAGATGCCGAGGACTTGGCAAGCAGCATTTGTGCCATCATGTCCAGACACTCTGGCACTTATTTTTCTCCTAATGGGGAGATTCTTGCACAGTCCCATTTCCAGGCCAGGCAATGTGCTGTCTGTCCTGCCCAGGGCCAGGTTCAGCAGTTCGCTTTGCTTAGTTTATCTCAGCCAACAGCAACACACACAGTCTACACAAAACGAGAGGAAAGTGTCTGGGAAATGAAAGGAAGAGGCTGGAGCTCTTTATTCTTTGGGTAGGGGGTATGCACCAACACACAGAGCCCCCTCATTCAACAGCTTTTTGTCTCCAAGCCCTTTTCATTTCAGGCTGTAGAGCCTTCCATATAATCACTGTCTGACAGCTAAGATTTCTTGAAACACTTTCTCCGCTCTAGCTGCAAGATTGTTACATTACTGAGCAAACAACAGTTCTGCCAGCTCAGGCCACTGGTTTTCTGTACATTTCGTGTGAAATGCTCACTCCACAGAGACTCCCCAAAGAACTGAATAATACTCAGCTGTGCATATTGTTTGCCTGCTATTTTCCTTTTAGGGGAAGAAGAAATGAGGACAGCCTTAAGGCTTCAATATATCTTTTTCTCTAAGGCTTGAATGGAAAGCTTTTATATAGCGTATAATAAAGTTAACTACTGTAACATTAAGTCAGATGTTCTGTGTATTCCCACCCACCTCGATAAAACTGTAAGGCTATTTGTTTAATTTGAGATAGGCAGCGAGTGGAGATAGGATGGTTGCAGGTCATGAGACAGCAGAAGCCTGTCCTATGAGAGAAGCTGAGCTGCTTAGAACAGGAGGCTCAAAGAAATCCCGTGGAAAGGAAAAAGGAGCGTAGAGGAAAAAATAAGAAGGGAGAAAAAGGGAAAAAACCTCAAGAAGCCACGCTATTTGGCAAACTTTGAAGCAATTCAACAATGCCTACACCAAGGGGAAATGAACATGACTGAGAAAAGCATTTTCTGTAACACAAATAGCTTTGTATCATCAGAGAAGTCACCAACTTTCTGAGCAACCAACACGTTCAACCGATCTTGCCCTTAAAAACTTGCATGGACACTTCAACAATTAATGGCTTTTTTAGCAAAGGCTGTATCCTTAGGAAGGATTATATCAAAGATCTTCTGGGCGTGACTGCTTTAGTGCGCAGCATTTCAGCGACCAGTCCTGCGATTTCAATTATCACACAATATCACACAACGCCGGTAACTTTCTGTAATGACAATCACGCGACCAAAAAACTGCAACACCGTGTCCTTAGGGACACCCTGCCCGGGAGCAGGACGCCGCCAGCACGGAAAGCCGCACGTTCTCATCCCCATTCGAGATCCGTGGGACGGCAGCCGCTCCCGAGCGCGGTGACACCTCGGGCTCCCGCCGCCCCTCACCGAGGACATCCCGGGCCGGCCGGAGCGCCAGCGCCAAGGGGGAAGGGGAGGCTCGGTGACAGCCACAGACACTCAGCGAGAGCGCCCGCAGCCTTCACCCCGCCCCGCAGCCGGGCTGGGCATCCCCGCGCCCGGCCCCGCCGTGTGCCCGGCCCGGGCGCTCCCGCCCGGCACCGCTCCGGGGAGGCT